>CM073136.1:48406093-48959591 GCA_037039145.1 Fundulus diaphanus
TAAACTAGGGGAAACAACATTTAGTGTCTGTGCTGCTCAGTGGACCAATCCCTGAAAACCTGAGACACGTTTCCTTCAAATAAGGACTGAAAACAATACGGTTCTCTGAAGCTTTCTTTGAAACAATGCTTTATCAGTGTATCCACATTATATATTGTTAATAAAGCTATATGACACGTCTTACTGAACGATGCGACAGGTACGTTTTATTCTGCTTTCTTTTTTGTTAAACTAAGTGTTTCTGCTACTGCACAGATTTTTTATATATTCTTTGAAACATGTCAGCCAGGACAACTGGAGCGTCACGACTCCGCTTCATGGACTGCAGCTGGATGCCAGCAGTTGCAAGGTCTTAATTTTGAAGGTTCAAAGAATGCCGGTGAAGTAATTTGAAATAAATGTTAAAAAAAAAAAAAACAACTTCAAATTGACGTATTTCATAGTTTGCTGAACACTATATTGTTGTGTCGGTCAGTGCTGGAACTGATGAAATGTGACAGACCAGGCAGGGCATTGCAACCAATCTTCTGGCATTTAAAAGTGATAAATACAAACTGGATAAAAAAATAAAACAGTTTTCTATAAATTGAGTCTAATTGTGTGTTATTGGCTATGGTTCCATGTTTAGGCTAGATAAGCAAGACTTAGATGGTTTGTATTGGGAATAAATGTTGATAATGTAGAAAAGGGAAAATAGAGATGGAATAAATAATAATCTCTATTCAACAGTTAAGATATTAATGAAGAAAATCCTCAATTGCAGCGTTTGTTTACATTCCAGAGTAGTTGGAGGATTATTGGTTCACCTGCAACATGCTGCACTAATGCTAACCAAAGCATCCCAGATATGGTAAAAAGCACAATTATAGCACTTCAAAATGTGCTGGAGGACAACAGGGTCTATTTTTCTCACTCGCTTTTAACTTTTTGTTCTCTGTCATTTTTCTCTTCATAGAAGGTACACCTGGTCTGGCGTTCTGTTAGCTGTGACATCATCAGGGGAGGCAGATCATCCACTATTACCATCTAATGTAGAAAGTACTCCTGGATCAATGTGAGCTTCTGTGCTTTCTGTGTCTCTGCTCTGTCTTCTCTAAGCCCCAGTGGGTCGAGGCAGATGAGCGTTCACACTGAGCCTGGTTCTGGTTCTGCTGGAGGTTCTCCTCCCTGTTAAAGGGGAGTTTTCCTCTCCACTGTCGCTTCATGCATGCTCAGTATGAGGGATTGCTGCAAAGCCATCAACAATGCAGACGACTGTCCACTGTGGCTCTACGCTCTTTCAGGAGGAGTGAATGCTGCTTGGAGAGACTTGATGCAACCTGCTGGGTTTCCTTAGAGACGAAACTTTCTGACCAACCTGGAGGATCTAATGAATCTGACTTTGGAAAGAGCCTTGAGATGACATGTTTCATGAATTGGCGCTATATAAATTAAATTTAATTGAATAATTCAAAAACATTATACATTTTTGTGTGTTTTAGTGTCTTTCCACTCCTGTATTATTGCGGGCCCTTTTTAAACATTCTTATCTGCTGATAAAATAAATTCCGTTAAAAATACGATAAATCCAAAAAGTAAATTCCCAAATCAGGGTGTCCCACAGCTGACAACACAAAGCTGCTGGTTTGACAGTTGGTCTTAATTGGTCTCCAATCTACGCACCTGCGTAAACCAAAGCGGTGATGACCGCAGCGAACAGGTGAACCCGGAGCTTCTCCTCCAGCCTGTGGACGTGCATGGCCACAGCCTGCACCGCGAACGCGCAGGCCAGCTCCACGGCAGCAGCCTCCAGCACCGTCCCACCGAGCGGGTCCAAGCACCGGAACCCGAACTTTTGGTGCCGGAGGTGCATATCCGACAAACCCAGCGACCACACGGAGGCTGCGAAGGACCGCGCGGCGACCGCAGCTCCCAGCTGCAGAACTATGAGGAGCGCCGCCGCTCCGCCGCTCGCGGTGCCGCGGCAGACGCTCTCCAGAGCGGCGCCGGGATTACACGCCGCCTCCCGGAAAGTTGCTAAGTGAACGACGGTGATGACATAAGTGAGGGTCAGGCTGGTCGATGGGTCCAAGCGGGCGGTTTCCCCGAGCAGTTTGAGTTCCTGGGTGCAGCAGCAGAGCTGGAAGGTGGACACCGCTTCCAGCAGGTAAATCCAATAAACTCCGCGGAGAAGGCGCGCTGCGGCGCGGCGAACCGCCTCACAGAGGAGCACCGCGGCCGCCAGCACCCCCAGGGAGACCCACAGGTCAGTCATTCCCCGCGTTCAGAGCCTCACAGACGGGGTAGTCTCGGGTCAGAGCCCTGAGTGGAGCAGAGTCCAAGTTGTAGTTCAGTGTCAAAGTCCTGCAGATCAACGCTGCCGCCTCTGCGTCAGTTTTTATTGTGAAGCAGGAAGAAGAGCGACTCAACCCTCAAAATAAAGGTACAACCACAGGCATGCATGTCAATAATTTAAATTAATGGAACAGTTTTTTTTTCTTTTGTCAACGATGATCCAAACCAAATATTTATTTACTTGCAAATATAACTGACTGTACTGGCTAAAATAGGTCTTAGCAATTTGGTGCATAACTTTTTTTTTAATATTCTTAATGCGATTTCTAAATGTATTCTACTGGAACAAACTCATGATGCCATCATGGTACATAAATGTTTAATTGCCTTTTAAAGTAAAACTTTTTTTCATTTTGAATTTTAATTGGGTTCAGTTTATTCCAGCTGCAAGAGAGCAGTTCAAATAATCAAAGGGTTTAAATTTTGACATTTTTTTAACACATTTGCTATAGGATAATGGATGAGAGAATACTGGACTGTAACTTTAGCGTTTTTTTTTAATTGGCAAAATCAGCGCTATGTTAAGTCGGTTTTATTTTGATGGTTTAACCGGAAATGCTGGCGAATACGTTTTAAAAATAGATGTACTTGACCTTGTTTGGGTCCAGCACCAAGCAGCCGGGATAGGAGACTCGCAGGGTTAAGAAATTCCTGTTGTAGCGGTTGGACAACTTTACCAAGAAGGCAACCAGCAGGAGGGATGTTGCTGTTGCCCAGAGAGGCTGTTTCTGCTGCTATTATAGGGCAGATTGTGGGTTAAATAATTAGACTCAGACATGCTAGGTATTATTATTATTATTATTATTATTAAGAAAGTTGCTACAAATAACCAGAGTTGGGCAAAAAGTTTTAACTCGAGATAAAAAGCAGACATTCTTAAAAATTACTTCAGTAAAAATGTATTTGATGAAAAGGATCCTCAACACTGATTTAGTTCCAAGTTTTTAGAATAACATGGAAAATGAGATTAGGAACATAGTTGGGGCTAATATAACTTTTTCCCAATATGAAGTTTCTCTTTAAGCACTTTTTTTTTCAAGCCTAAAGCTGATACTTTACTCGGTTTTGGGTATGTAGAGTAGACCAGAACAAGAAGACCTGAGTGGTCTGGAGAGTTGATGCACTGATAACATGTGATGTATTTAGGTACTAAGCCATTCAGGTAGATCCAGGGGAAGGACTTCAGAACCGGGTCCATGTTCTCTATCTTCCTGGTTTTAGTGAGAACACAGGCAGCAGCGTTCTGGATCAGCTGCAGTTGTCTGATTTTTTTTTTTTTTTTGGGCAGACCTGTGAAAACACAGTTGCTGTAATCAATAACTAAAGATAAACGCATGGATGAGTTTCTCTAGAATAGATCTCATTGGGACATCGGTCCTTTAATCCAGGAAATGTTCTCCAGGTGGTAGAAGGTTTACTTTGTGACGTCTTTGTGTCCTTGAAGGTTCAGGTCTGAGTCCATCACTACACCCAGATTTCGGCCCGATCACTAGTTTGTAGCTGTAATAGCTGAAGCTGCGGCTGACTCTAGTTTGTTCCTCTTTAGGTCCAAAGATAATTACTTCAGTTTTGTTTCTGTTCAGCGGGAGAAAGTTTTGGCACCCCCATGCATTGATTTGTTCTAAGCATCCGTTTAATTCAATTCAATTCAATTTTATTTATATAGCGCAAATTCATGAAACATGTTATCTCGAGGCACTTTACAAAGTGGATGGGTTCAGAGTCACCTGGTGACATCGTAATGTAGAGCTGAGTATCATCTGCATAGTTATGGTAACTAATCTTGTTGTTATAAGCTCAGCTATTGGGAGTTTATAGATGTTGAATAGAAGGGGTCCCAGGATGGAACCTTGGGGAACCCCACATGCAATGTTCCCCCTAATTTTTCATGTGTCTGAGCAAACACACAAACTCCCTGAGCGTTCACTTGACCTCTGTGAGTAACATCACACGAGCACACTGAGGGTACATTACACCTGTCCAAAACCTGAGGTTATATCAAGCTACATGGTTTAATAAAAGAATCAAGTTACAGCAATAATTTCTTTTAGGTTTAGTTTAGATAAAACTGATTTAGGAAAGTTGTTCCATAGTCAGAGACCCACAAGATTAATAATAGAACTTTACAGAATGAAAGCAATAATTTATTGTCAAATTTTGGCACTTCCATTTCTACTTTTATATTCATATATTTTAGTTTTCATTCACCTATTTCCCCCCCCCCCCCCCCAACACTGTTAGGTCTGCTGCACATTTCTTGACTTAAATAACACCACATTTACTTCAGCTGGAAATATACATATAGCCTATATGATTAATATAAAGTGAGTTTGGCACAAATTAAACACTTACAAGACAATGTCAACTCATTTTTAGAAGGATGGGTGACCAATGCTGGCAAAAAGATGAATATCTGTTATTCAATAACTCACACCATCCCAATATTAATTGCATGTGTTGAATATAGCCAATTATTGATTTAGTTGAGTATGTTTAAACATAGGAAAACTTAGAACTTAACCATACCTGATTAAACATCATGATTGGCTGCCATGTCCTTTCAGTGCTTTTTGTAATCAATGCACCCTCCCTACTTCCCCCTTTTGTGTTGAATTAGTGAATTGTGAGAAAACCGCTTTAATTCTCCATCGAATAACTCTCATATCAAGCCAACTTGCTTTTTCAGCAGCAACAGCATTATTTCCTATGGTTAAATATTCTCCATTTGCCTTCATAAAAATGTTCTAATTCCACTCATGCGCACTTTGAGGCTTATTCCCTGTCGTTGCCATGGTGAAGCACGTTGTCTGCGTTCCATTGATCAGGGCTTCTTTCATGCTCGTGCTCGCGTTGAAGTCATGGTTGGTTGGACACTGAGTTTAGTTACCTGACTGATATCACCTGTTCTGAAACCGAAAACCCGAGTGTGACAGAGGGAGGAAGAACTACTCAGAGTAGCAGCTTTCTACTCGGGGTAGATCGGTATTTTGTTCTTTAACGGAGTCCAGAACAAAGACGCACACCGCAACCTCCCCAAAGGTGTCTGCCCCACCCATCAATCAGTGGTGCGCTCCGATGAGCACCTGCCGCTCACAGAGCGGGCCGCGGAACACCGTCTCACCAGAGTTGCAAAATAGTACAACTTGGTTTATTATTATTTTGTTTACAGTTCAGCTTGGATTTTATTTTCTGTGCAGCATAGATTTGCTGTGCGCGCTGAAGCCAGATGCTGTGCGCGATGGCGCACGCGCGCAGCTTAGAGGGAACACTGCCCACATGTGACTTTTGTCCGTTCTGATCAGAACTTACTTCTTGACACAAAGAAATCCCTGTTCTTTAGGTGGGATTTGAACCAATTGTTCTCTGTACCAGAGAGACCGACCCAGCTCTCTTTAATAATATAGGCTACATCATGGTCAACAGTGTTAAATGCTGCACTGAGGTCCAACAGAACCAGCACTGTGGTTCCTCCACAGTCTGCATTTATGTGGATGTCATTGAACACTTTGACGAGGGCCGTCTCAGTTCTGTGGTGAGCAACGAAACCGGACTGAAAAAAAAACGTCAAAGCGGTTGGTCATTGTAAGGAAGCTATTTAACCATTAAAACAGCTCTTTTAATAATTTATTGATAAATGGCAGGTTGGTGATTGGTCTGCAATCCTGCAGATGTGATTTTTTTCCCCCAGCTTGCTCTTTATCAGTCGTTTAAAACTGCTGTTTTTAAAGCGTGGGGGAAAACACCTGATGAAATTAATTTACTATGTGGATCAGGTCAGATGCAATGACAGGCTGGACTTTTTTTTAAAGAAGGTTGTAGGTTGGATATCAAGACAGCAGGAGGAGGAGCTTAACTGATTTATAATCTCTCCCAAGCTTTTACAGTTGTAGTTGAAATTTAGTCATTTTCTATGCATTTGTCATGTTTGAACGCAACATTGGTGCTGGATTTGGTGTGTATGTGCAGATTAACCCTCTAATTTTTTTTTTTTAAAAATTCTCTGCAAAGAAGTTGGTAACTTCATTGCAGGCCCTGGTAGAGTGTAGCTCTGGTGGAACAATGACAATCTTTCAACTGCGGTGAATAAAGCACAAGCATTGTTGAGTTTATGCTTATGATTTCTGCAAAGAACGTTTCTCTTGCATGTTTTAGTGATGAGTGATAGCTTTCATAATAAACATGAAGTCGAGTTTTACGCCATTTACGTTCAGCCATACTACAAAGTTTTCTTTCAAATCTCACTAATGGGGCGTTTCTTCATGGATATTTCTTCCTCCCAGAGACAACCTTCACTTTAATGGGAACAATGGAACCGGAAATGATCTCCTAACTCGTCTGTTGTTATAGCATTGAAATGAGGTGGAGTAGATTTGATTAAAGGTTTCAGCTGTGCTGTCTGTAAAAGAACGTTTTGTTACAATATCTGTTTCGCTGAGTGAGTCGGCTGAGATTGTACTTTCAGAGAAAAGAGAGAACTGATCCGACAGGACGACATCAATTACAGAGACGTTGGAAATATTCACACCCTTGCTGATGATAAAGTCCAGAGTGTGTCGTGGATTGTGCGTTGCTGGTTTGATATATTTGAGTCAAATCAAAGTTATCAAGAATATCACACAGCTCTTTGCTTGTCAACACGAATGTTTAAATCTACCACAGTTATTAAACTATGGAGTGAATTTTGTATTAAAGATTTGAATAAATATAAAAAAGATTTGAATAAATATAAAAGGATATATATATACATATACATACATTTATAGTCATAATCAATTAATATAACAGACAAAAGCTCATTAAAGTCATCGAATTTTCTTTTTCATATTTTGGGGTTTTGTAAATAGTTGGTCAGTTTGTTTATGGCCTTTTTATCTCAATTTCCAAATATTCAAGAGTCAAATGTTCCAAGGAAAACTTTCTTTAGTGAATCATGAAATATTTTATCTTATATTTGTCTTTTCTATTTGCACTTTAAAAATTTGTAGTTAGGAGGCGCTGATTCAATTAGTACAGCTGATTTGTTATTGTCATTCAACCATGTTGAGTCAGGAACATAACATCAATATTATGTTCGGTGATGAAGTCATGAAGCAGAGTTCATTTTACTGATAAGGACCTTATATTGATCAGAGCCAATGAAGGTTCCGGAAAAAATGTGGAGAGGGTTAAATTGAATGACTGAAACAAATTTTAACAATATTTTAAGTGTAGAATGTAACTTTAGCCAGCTTTTACGGGTTCTTGTACTTTACGTTAAAGGATATGAATGAGACTGAAGCTCAGAAATTCATCCTACGGATGCATTAAAGTGGAGAGAATGCTGGTCAAAATGAAATGTGAAGAAACATTAAAGTATACAAGAATCATAACAGCTTTTAAAAGCACAGTGTGATGTGCAAAGTTCACCTCAGTGTTGGACTCTTGGCCCTTAAACAATATTACCGTTGCATAACTTGTGTTAAAGCGACAAGTGAACTGCTAGTTGTGCAACGGTGTCCACATCAACACCATAGCTCTGTACCTAAATCGACACCTTTTTTATTTCTAGATTAATTCAACTGAGGGGGTGGAAACTGAAACGTATACAACCCTTGGAAAAAAATTATGTAATTATCAGGAAGTTCAGTTGTTTTAATTTTGTCTAAAAAAAAAAAAAAAAAAAAAAGTCGTTCTAAGTGGTAACTTTCTGGCTTTAAGAAACAAAAAGAAATCAAGAAAATATTGTGGAGGTTAGTTTTTTTTTAATTTTTTTTTTTTTTTTGCTCAATCAGAGGGAAACAATTATGGAATCATGCAAAAAGAGACAAAGCAACACTTCAACACACCACTAGTACTTTGTTGCATCACCTTTGGCCTTTAGAAGAAGTTTTTGTTGTCACTGCGTGTTATGGTGGTGAAATTTCTTCAGGACATACTCCGACTTAGGACACACAACAAACAGTAAGCAATAGGTTGACGTAATAACATAATGAACAATATGTAAATTAATATTTTTTTAATCAAGATCAGCACATGCAAGATGCTCTTCGTGGTTGGATGTTCTTGCACCATGTTCCAAAAGTCAGTTCCACCTAAACGCGATCCGTTGTGCTGGATGAATCAGTCACTTGAAGCTTCTTTGATTATATATTCAAGCTTGTGGTGAATCTTGTGGAACGTTCTTAAACCTTAATATGCAGAACTGTGCGATAAAACATTCCTGATGGCTAAGGGTGTGCATACAGTGGTGATGTAACGTGTACGGTCTCCTCGGCAAGGGGTGATAGCCCTTACAGCTTTAGCGTAGATGCTATTTCTAGGTCTGCTTGAACTGGATGTAACGCTCCTGAAGCGTTTACCCAGTAGAAGAGGGACAAACGGTGCATTGCCTGGGTGGGTGGGGTCTGTGGCGATGCGTGTGGCCCTTCTCTGGACTCATGCAGCATAAACCGAGTCCAGATCTTGCAGACGGCATCCCACAATCCCCTGCGCTGTCCTCACCACCCTCGCTAAGTCTCTCTTCTCCTTCGCTGTGCAGCTCCCATACCCCACAGTTACGCTAATAACTGCCTGCAGTCTCTGAGGCATGGACTTGATGAGTGACAAACAGCAGTCTTCATCAACCTGGCTCCAATTTTCTCTGATTGCTTTTTCCAGATCAGCTTTGCGGGTTGGAGCCTTGGACCATTTTCTTCAACTTCCACCACAGATTTTTCAATTGGATTGAGATCTGGACTATTTGCAGGCCATGACATTTTGGCCTTATTTATGTCTTTCTTCGAGGAAAGTGTTTTTTAGTGTTTGCTCCATAGCAAGATGCATTATGTTGAAAAATTATTTCGTCATCCCTAAACATCGTTTCAATTGATGGGATTAGAAAAGTTTCCAAAATGACAACGTAAACTTGTGCATTAATTGAAAATGTAATGACAGCCATCTCCCCAGTGCCTTTATCTGAGATGCAGCCCCCATATCATCAATGTATCCTTAAAAGTGTCATTGGAACGGCACCAAACAAAAGCTCCAGCATCATCACCTTGCCCAATTCAGATTGCCGATTCATCGCTGAATATGACTTCCATCCATTCATCCACAGTCCAGCTTTTCCTTAGTCCACTGTAACCTTGTTTTCTTCTGTTTAGGTGTTAATGACGGCTTACACTTAGCTTTTCTCTATGTAGATCCCATTTCCTTTGGGCGGTTTCCAACATTTGAGTCAAAAATTTTTCCTCCCATTTGTTCCTCATTTACTTTTTTGAGCATTTTCTTTTTTCAAGACATATTTAAGTTTTCTGTCTCGATGTTTTTTTTTTTTTGATGCCTTCTTTGGTCTACCAGTATGGTTGCCTTTAACAATTAGTGTTGGTAGATTTGTGTCAAACAACTGAATGAACATCCCCCAAGACTGACGATTCTATTTATTTATTTATTTATTTATTTTTTTGCCAGGGGTTGTACGTGATTTAAAAAAAAGGCAAAACATTGAGCAGAAATCTTTCCATAACCACCTTACAATAAAAGTTGGATTTGTTCCAATTTAAGCTGAAGATCATTTCCAGGGTTAAAGGACTGATTTCCCAACGAGGTCTAGAGAATCTCCTCCATGCATTTATCTTTAGTCGCATTAATTACTGCAACATTGTCTTCACAGGTCTGCCAAAGAAATCAGACAACTGCAGCTGATCCAGAACGTTGCTGCTCATGTTCTCACTAAAACCAGGAAGATGGAACATGGACTCACTTCTAAGTATGTACACTGGCTCCCTGTAGCTCAGAGAATAGACTTTAAAATACTTCTGTTAGTTTATAAATCACTGAACAGCTTAGTACCAAAATACATTAAAGACCTGTTGTTGCTGTATCAACCCTCCAGACCACTTAGGTCTTCTGATTCTGGTCTACTCTGCAGAACCAGACATGGAGAGCAGCATTTAGTTCCTATGCTCCACAAATCTGGAAAAAACTCCCAGAAAACTGCAAATCAGCAGAAACTCAGTTCCTTCAAATCCAGACTAAAAAACCACGTTTAGAGCTGCTTTCAGCCACAATAACAGAAACACTGACCAACATATCTGATGTTTTCGCCTGATAGTTTAATGTTTACTAGTCTCACAATCGGTCATTGTTTTGATACGTTTATGTTTTCATGATGTAAAGTACTTTGAACCGCCTTGCTGCTGAAATGTGCTATTCAAATTAACTTGACTTAAGCTTTTAGAAAATAACTTATTTTTGTATTCAGTGCTCTCAGTTTTAATGTCGACAGAAGGTTCAAGGGCCGGATTGCAGGTTTAAAACGGGGTCAGGTTCTACAACAACATCCCAAGTTCTCTGGACGTGGAGAGGATGGACCTGCTGGGAAATTACCAACAGGACGGCTGAAAAACAGCCAAGAAGCACATGGCAACCAGAGTTGCCAGATCTGACAGTTTCCAGCCCAAACACAACGTAAAATCTGCCCAACTCAAAAACAGACCAAATCTGAAGCTCTCTTGAACTCAAGTTAAAAGTGTAGAACTATAAAGAACATGCCATTAGCACACAACTGCACTAAAGCAAAGAGAAAACATGGCACATACAGGCTCCTCTTGAAATATGCAATCAGGCAACCAAATAACCTACACACAAGATCATGATCTGTCTGGGTATAAATCAATCTAACATTTTTCTTTCACACAGCCATTAAACTCTTAACCCTATTTGGGGCATTAACAATTGAGATTGGCTAACAGCATTTCGTAGTGACACTTGATTAACCAATAATAGATGTCTGGTCTGACCGATTCTAGACATTTCAAAATCAATTGAGCAATAAGATGAATGCATGGAAACAGCATTTTATTAAAATGTGCATTTTTTTTTTTTTTTTTTTTTTTTACTTTTCTGCCATACAGTAACTGGAACTTCTTTTATATTTCAAATATTAAAAAAATAAACAATTTAAATTACTATTTTTTTTTCCAGGTCAACAAAACCTTGTATTTCAATGTAATGTTTTGCAATTGGAAATTAAATTACAATTTTTGTGGGGTGAGGGGTTGCCTGAATGACAGGTCAAGCCGCGGGAGTTGGAGAAATTAGAAATGGGTCACGAAACATTATATGATTAAGTAAAGTCACCAAAAACCATACCTTTTTGAGATAAAAACTTACAAGGAGAAGTTTGAGATTAGTAGTGATGGGTCGGGCAACACCGATGCGTCGACGCATGCGTCGGTCTCATAGAGCGAAACCCGTGTCGATGCGTGTGTCGCTACGGAAAAGTCACGTGACCAATACAGAAGCTGTTTCGAGTTGATTGACGAGCCAAACTGTGTATATAAGGAAGCGCATCTGTCAACGGGATGCATCTGCCAAAACAATCTTGCGTGTTTTGCAATTATACAAATCATCAACAATTATGGAGCTTCGCAACCAAAAAAGGTTTCTGCTGTGTGGGACCACTTTGATAACCTGACAAAAGCCAGCTGTATGTCGCTCCGCCTAGCTCCACTCTAGGCGGAGCAACATACAGCTGGCTTTTGTCAGGTTACCACTTTGATGTCATTTCGGAAAATAAGGTATTTGTTTTAATTTCCTTGTTTCATCCTGTTCCTCTGAGTTTCCACTTGATTTTCTGAATAGAAATTCATTTCAAAGTGACCTTTAGTTTACTGTTCGTGTTATTTTCTGCAGGTTAAATGTCGCAATTGCTCAACAGAGCTTTCATATTTGAATAACAGCACCTCCTCAATGTTGAGGCATTATAGGGCCAAGCATGAGAATGAAATCCATGATACACCCATGATAAACTCAGGTATACAGGTATTTTACAACTTACTGACTTTGTTTTATTGATAATTCTGATTAATTTATACTTTCTCATTTTTAACCATCAAGCTTCCAGGAAGCAGATGCTCGATGAGGCTGTGCTTAACTTCATTGTGAAGGACTGCCAGCCCCTCAGCGTTGTGGAGAATGAAGGGTTCAGGGAGCTGGTTCAGCTCCTTGAGCCCTCATATGTTTTGCCAACCAGAAAGGTTTGTGTGGAAATTATCTAAAGTGGTAGTTTATTTATCCAATTTATTTTAAATGTATTGATTTTTCTTCTGGTTTGACTTGGTGTGGTTTTCAGACCATCAAACAAATGTTGGCCAAAAAGTACGAGGAGGAACGGGAACGAGTGAAAATGGAAGTACAGCAAGCTGTGGCAGTGAGTATAACAGCTGACATGTGGACATCTGTGAACATGGAGGCTTACTTAGCTCTAACCTGTCACTACATTAATGAAGATTTGCAGCTGTGTACATCTGTGTTAGGTGTGCAATACTTTCCACAAAGTCACACTGCTGACAATTTGGCCCAAGTAAAAAGGGCCATGATGGAGGACTGGGCCATAACAAATAGTGTCTTGTGACCGACGCAGCACCAAACATGATTGCATGCACTAGACAGCTCCAAATTCGGCACTTAATTTGCATTGCACATAGTGTCAATTTATTAGTTAGAAAATCATGTGATCAGATCCCCACTCTTACAGCCATCAGACACAAAGCCAGGCACATTGTGACATACTTTAGATCAAGCACTACAGCCAAGGAGAAGCTTGCTCAAGTGCAGCAACAGATGGGGCGACCAACCCTGAAACTTATCAATGAGGTGCCAACACGCTGGAACAGCACATATGAAATGCTGTCAAGGCTGAATGATGAGAAGGAAGCAGTGTGGGTATCTCTGGCCTCTCTAAAAACAGATTTGACTCCACTTACAGCTGATGAGTTTACCATCATAAGAGAAACACTACTTGTGCTTGCTCCTTTCCATCAAGCTACAGTGGAGTTGTCTGCAGAGAGGCGAGTGTCAGGGTCAAAGGTCATCCCAATGATGAAAATGCTCTATATGGCACTTGAGCGTAATGCTTCAACCTTGCACACTGACACAGCACGACACCTACATGAACACCTGAAACGTCGAGTTACAGACACTGCTTCCAACCTGGAGTCATTAGGTGTGTTGACCCTGGCGACACTTCTAGACCCCAGATTTAAATCACTTGGGTTCCACAGTTCCTCCAAGTGCAATGAGGCCCTCAGCAGACTGCGGGCAGAATGTGCATCAATAGTTGGAGGCTCAAATGAGCCCCAGCCGGGAACATCTTCACAACAGCTGTCCGCCCCCACTTCAGGCATGATATTGAGCATTATTTTTTTGTTGTTTGTAAATCGTGTACTAAAATGCCAATTTTTTTTTTTAGATGACCTTTGGGAACATTTTGATCTTGAAGTGGGGAGGCAGACCAAAAGTGCCACAGCTGATGCCATCCATGAGGTGCAAAGATACATGGCAGAGGGCAACACTGCGAGGTCCCAGGATCCTCTTGTATATTGGAAAAACCACAAGAGGATTTATCCAAACCTCTTCCGCCTGGCCTTAAAATTTTTGTGCATTCCAGCATCATCTGTGCCGTGTGAGCGGGTGTTTTCCACAGCTGGAGAACTAATATCAAAAAAGCGTAACAGACTGAATTTCAAAACGTTGCAACAACTTATTTTTTTGAATAAAAATTTGTAAAAAAAAATAAAATATTTGAACAAGCATCTTCATTCACATGTTTAGAGGCTATTGCATTATGATACAGGTTCTCATTATTTATTGACTGTATCTAAAATATCAAAGATGTTTTAATAATTTTACAATGAATTACATCATATTAGTGTATATAATAGGTCCTCAAATCAGTGTCGGTTAACTCTGTCAACTAGGTTACCTGTAGGGATTTTTAATGTCCAGCAGGTGTCAGTATTCAGTGACACAGTATCAATACAGCTTGGTAATGTGTTGAAACGTTTCATGACGCCTCATCAACCCATCACTAGAGATTAGAGAGCTCAGACCTGATCAGCCGAATATCTCACAATATTCGACAGTCCACAGACAGGAAGACGACACACTCGGGTCTTTTCCAGGACTTGGTTTAGCAGCAAGGCTTGGCTGACGGCATGTAGTGAGGCTGATGCTTTATTCTGCGTTCTCTACCTCCTTTTCCCATCATCAGCATCTGGATCGTGCTTCTCTCAAAGACAGAAGGGCAAAACTTATGTATTAAAAAGTTGAACATTGTTTCTTTTGTTGCTTTCATTCATGTAAATACACTTATGTGATTTCTTAGTATATCTTTTTTGTATATATTATGAAATGCCACTATATAAATAAACTGAATTGAAACTAAATGTCTATTTTGAAGTTAGAGCCTATGGAGGAAAAAAAATCCACTAGCCGCCACTGCATGATCTTTGGTTCCAGTGAGAGGACGAGCTGTGGGGTCAGAGGTCAGCCCTGTGGATGTTGTGCACAGACACCCCTGTCTGACTCCTGGCAGCGAGCCTCGCACCATAATGACAGAAATGCTTCAGACATTACTGGATGGCCCCGAGTCTAAAGACGAGGCGATCTGTCTGATGGGAGATCAGAGGAACTTCCTGTAACCCATCATGACGTTTGGAGTGAGATGCCAAAGGGAAATGAAGTCCATATAAGGCTTGTAGCATGTCGGGATAACCACCACCTCTTTTTCTCTCCAGAGACTCTCCTCTTTATTATTTTATCATTTTATTCCCTCCCTGTAACTTAATCCAGCCTGTTTGCTACATATAAGCTCGGAGCACTGCTGCTAGACCAGGCTGTTGGAGGCTCTGCTTTTGAACAGAAGAACTTTGTTAATTTTTCTTTTTTGAAATAACCTCACCTCAGGAAAAAAAAAGATGGCGTGGTAAGTATTTTTTACTCCATAATATGCGTTTCTGGTTCCTGACTAGGTAAACATTAAAGAGCAAGTGATGAGGTTTAAAGGTGGAATAGGTTCATCCTCATTCTGGAGTTTCTGTAGGTCCTCAAAGATGATCATCTGTGAGGATATTAGTGTTTTAGGAGTCCAGCATAAACAGTTTTTCCTAAATGGGAGTCCCGTTGTTGTGACTTTAGCCTCAAGATCTTTTTCTCTTTAAAACATTGGAGGGTGTGAGTTGGGGCTCTCTAGACCTTCTGCAATGGCTCTACAATGTTGGCTAAACATGATAAAGAACCAATTAATATTTTAGTTGTATTTTAGTATAGTTATAACAGATACAGCATTTATTAGGTTTGTATTTCATGGAATAATTTAATTAAATATCCACAAAAGAATAAAATTAAAACGACCCTATTGTAAGTAGGTTGGAAATTAATCTTTTTTTTTTTTTTTTTTTTTTTTTTTTTTACATTTTCCACAAATTACACAAATGAAACTAAAATGATGGTTCTTTAAAAATGAAAACAGAGCTTAGTTAATATTCATCAAAAATTCAAAAGGTCATGTGATATTTGCGTTTACAGTAATTCATAGACTGCTCTTTTTCTTTTTTCTTTTAAATGGGGGAAACATTTTGATCTACTCATGTCAACACTTTCACCCTTTCCCCTTTTTATAAGGCAAGCTTTACTTTTTTTTAGACATGAGTTCAAACAATGCTCACAAGCAGTCAGGACAATTTACCACTAAGTATTAAATGTTGGAAAACACCAACTTGCATTTATCACAAAAACTCATGAGTGGAGAGTAAGAGATAAAATAAGTGTATTTAACCCAAGAGGGCTGTCAATATTTACAGTGCAGGCTTTTCAGAAATAGCTGGGTTGATTTGATGTGAACCTGCCTTGTAAAATAAAGTTTGGATGTTGAGTTGAGTTATTAGCCACAAATCTATGGAGGACCAAAACTGGCAGAATTAAACATCAAAGCAGAAATGTATAAATTGCCTAATAAAATAACCAATAAACTTAAAATGTACTAATTATTCAAAAGAGAGAAATACTGTTATGTTTAAATATTGCTTTTACTTACTTTACTGTGGCGTACATTTTATATATTTCACACCAGAATGTATAGTGGTGACCCCAATAAGGGACTATACATTCTGGTGTGAAATATTATATTAGTGTGTCACATTACCACATTTTATAATTTATCTTACCTAATTTCTTTATTTAGTTCCAGAACGTTATTCAAGCATTTGAATTTAATCTTACCGTTTTTTTTTAATTCTTTTGTTTTCTTATAGATGTTTGTCTTTTGTTCCCCTTGAATTTACTTACTTTGTTGTTTTCTTACAAGTCTTTTTATGTCCATGTATTCTTTCCATGTTTTTTTTGTCTCCTTTTTTGGGTCAGCTCCTCTATATGTCAATCAAGAGGAAAGTGCAGGATCTGTTGCCAGACTGCACGTCCCTGCTTCCTCCATTTAGCATAGTTACATTTTAGTATAGTTATTGAGGGAACATATCTACACACGGGTCCTGCACCTTCCTTCTTCTCTGCCATATTTCTGCTTTTATTTTTAATTCTGTCAGTTTTGGTCCTCCATACTTTATGAAGATAACATTTGATATTCTGTTTTTGGTTTCTGGGCCCCGGGCCCCCTTAAGCAAACCTTCTAGATTCGCCTCTGGGATTCAGTTTGTGCCGCGCGCAAAAAAATGGCGACGGTTTTATTTTTATTTTTCTATTTTTCTGATTTCAAAAATGTAACTCTTGTTGAGGAAAATATGATGTCCTCCTTTTTATAGTTTTAGTTTTTCAATTTCTGGTTCTTACGTCGGTAACTTCCGCTAGCTTGACTCCTCCGACCAGATCGGATTCGGTCGACCTGCTCCGAGCGACAGCCGGAGAAGGAGCTCTGCACTGCGGGTTCGCCTCTGCCGTTCACCGGGAGCCTGGAGGAACCGGCCGGGAACAAAAGGGGTAAAGATGAGGGTGAAAAAAAGAAATTAAATGAGAAAGATGCCGGACTCGATGCTGTTTCAGGGATTATTGTCCTCCCAGCGGGTCTCGGAGCTCAGCGGCTCCAGTCTTTGTGTTTTTATGGAGACAGTTATATGAATTTAGCATGACGAGCCTCGCCGTTACACGCAATAAATGAGCTTTAAAGATGATAAAAGGCCGCAATAAACCGAGATAAGATGGTTATTTGGAAAGTTTGTCAACTATGCGAGTGAAGGATTTACCAAAACAGCGGCAGACCGTTGTTCCCACTGGTAAACAAAACGTGATGGATTATTTAATCTAAATGTCCAAGTTTCTTCATTTGGATCCAACCTACAGCTTTACTGCTCTGGTATGTAGTGTTTTAATTTTCTGGTTTTTATTTTTTTGAACTGGGAAATTATAGTCAGTTCAGGAAGGAGGAAGGATATTCCAGTTTTTTTTAAAATGTATCTAACGAAGGAAAGTCCTACAGATTAAGTTTGGTTTCAAACGTTTATTGGTCTAAATTTTGACTATTATGGTTGACGGCTAATAAAAAACAAAATCTCAGAAAATTATACAATGTATTTCAATAAATAAGTAAAAAATACTTTACAAAATGACCCACAATCATGCCATTTTCTAAAGGTGCTGGCTGTCAGAAGGTTCTGTCCAAAGCATATTAATGGAAAGTTTAGGGCAGGGGTGTCCAAAGTGGGGCCCGGGGGCCATTTGGGGCCCTTGGACCGATTTTGTGCGGTCCCCCCAACTGCAATTCAAGATTGATTTGGCCCACAAGTGGTTAGATGGAGATGGAGACTTCTTTCCCTTTTTAAATGGGGAAAAATTATTACAGGCAAGTTAAAAAAGTCATAATTGAAAATGTCACAGCATAAAGCATATGTCTTTTAATATCCACATTTTTTTTAATATTTTCTTCAATTTCATAGCAAATAAGACCACATCTATCCAATGGCTTTTACGCAAATGCAGACCTTGGTGCACCAAAATCTGCATTGAAATGTTATTTATTAAAACAGGCTAAATACAGGAAGCGTTTTTTTGAAGACTGACCCAAATCCTGTTTTGATAGTAGAAAATAGACACTTTTTTTTTTTTTCAATAGAGCACCAAAGAATTTACAAACTGTATGAGCATCTTTTAATGAAAACCTTTGCTTTTTCATTAAAAGATGCTTTGGGAGGATTGCCCATTCGACAGTTTTTACCCAAGGTGTGGACGGCTGTAAGAGTAACATATTTTAAGCTTTTATTTGTTTTTGATTATGGCTTACAGACAATGAAAACTCAAAATGCAGTTTATCAAAAAATTAGAATATTAAATTAGATCAATTGAAAAAATATAATTTTTTTTAAAGTATTAGGAAGACTGCTGACGTCCAGAAGACAGGAGGGGAAGCCACAAAACGTCACCGCTAAAGAAGCTGGTTGCCCAGAGGACTCTGTACAAAGGTATTCATGGAAAGTTGAGTGGAAGGAAAAAGTGTGGTAGGTGCACCGGCAACAAAACAGAAGCTTTGAGGGTTGTTGAGCAAAATCCATTCAAGAATTTGGGTGAAAAGGAGTGGACTGAGGCTCGGGTTGACCATGGAGTCCAACATGTGGGCTGATGGGCGTCACACATCCTACCTGCACCAAGTTCACCTCTTTGTGGTGAAAGTAAAGTTTGTTTTATTTGTCTGGAGGAAGCGTGAAAAAGGCCCAGAATCCACGTTGCTTGAAGTCCAGCGTGAAGTTTCCACAGTCGGTGATGATCTGGGGCACCACCATCATCTGCTGGTTCTGGTCCACTGGGTTTTCTGACGTCCAGCACGTTTTGGAGCACGTCATCCTTCTTTCTGCTGGCAAGCTCTCCGATGCCTACTTCGTTATTCAGCAGGACTTGGTACCGGCCCACGTTGCCAAAGGCACCAAGAGTTGGTCCAATCACCATGGTGGTACTGTGCTTGATTGAACAGCAAACCTTCCTGACCAGAACCCAGTAGAACTATGGAGTACTGTCAAGTGAAAGGTGAGCAACACCAGAACCAACGATGCAGATTGACCTGAAGGCTGCTATCGAAGCAACCTGGGCTTCCAGAACACCTCAGCAGAACCACAGGCGGACCTCCTCCATGCAGCATCGATGCAGGAACTCGTTGTAGAAGGAGCCCCAACCAACATTTCTGTAGCAACCCTCCTTTATTGGTGTGACGCGACATTGTTGGGTTTTAATTCGCCGTGAGCCAGAATCATCAACATGAACAGAACCAGCGGCCGAACTGGATCAATCCATGAAACTCAGATTTTAGGCGAGATACTGAAGGGAACTTTTCGGAGATCTTGTAAGGTGAGCTGCATCGGCTCTGCTCTGCATTTAGTTCTCGTGTTGGGGAAAAAATGTTGCGGTGACAATAGGAGTCGTTGTATCGGGTTTAAAACCCAAACAAAGTGGAATCTGATCCAGACTGTGACTCTGCCTCTGGGTGTGTTTGGGTATGCTGCTGGGTCGTCTCTCATATTTTTTTTGGATGTGAAAAAACAAAAAACACACAGAAACAAAGGACTGTTTTGATATTACTGGGTTGGAGTTTCGGATCAGGTTCTGTTCAAGTTTACCTGAACCTTTTGGGAAGCTGGGAAATGGGTCGGCCTTGAAAAGATTATAGTTTGTATCAAGCTAGTCTGTTTTATTACAAAGAGGGTTTATCTGGCACCTTTTGATGGCATCGGGATCCGGTTCTGAAATGATTTTCATTTTCTGCCGATACTTGCACAGTCAGCAGGAATTACGTTAATTTATTGGCCTCCGATCTTGAAAATAAGATCAACACACAAGTGAAGTTGTTTGGAGCAGTTTCCAGCTGGAAACCGTTTGGCTAACAGGGACGTGCGTATATTTTGACAGGACTATTTGTGTAGGCGATGCTGTGGAGAAAACAGGTTTCCACATTTCTGAATGTCTTGTTGCAGCTGTGCAGCTGTCAGACTGAGGTTTTCATGCGTTTCAGAGGAAGCTGTAAGCGTGGGACGGCTTATTTTGCATAAAAACTGTGACGTCTGTGACACAGGAAGTGGTTATTTCCATTTCCTGTGTCACCGTTAAGAGATTGATAGACTCCATCCGGCTATATCTAATAATTGCTCCTGTTCCTTCTCCCTTGACCTTTCACAGGGTCAACAGTCAGAACCCTATTGTGGGGAGAAAAGGAGCTTCGGACTGCTGTGCAGATTTCAGACATCCTTTAACTCCGACGTCATTACGTGATGGAAACGCACGTGGAGGATGCGAGTAAAATCTGGGCCTACAGGCTCCTTTTCCTACCTCCTTCCTCACTGACTGCACTATTCAGACAGGCCAACCACACCAGCGGTCTCACAATGGGTTTGAGGATCTCATCTCTGTACCTAATGGCCATCAGACTACCTCTGGTGAGCTCATGGAGGGCTGTAGGCCCCCAAAGAAATGCCCCTACACCCCCCATACCATGACTGACCCACTGCCAAACCGGTCCTGCTGGACACAGCAAACCTTCTTGCCACAGCTGGCATTGATGCTCCATCCTGGATGAGCTGCACTACCTGAAACACCTGTGTGAGTTCAGACTCCGTCTCATGCTGCCACCAGAGTGAAAGCACCGCCAGCATTCAGAAGTGACCAAAACATCAGCCAGAAAGCAGAGGAACTGAGAAGTGGTCTGTGGTCACCACCTGCAGTACCACTCCTTCATTGGGGGGTCTTGCTCGTCTGGCCGGGGAGAGGAATGTCTGGGTTTCTGTCCTGGACCTGTTGCTCCATGACCCGATCTCTGATGAGTGGAAGACGATGGATGGACGGGTCAACGAGTATAAAAACACAGTCTGACAAACGCTCTGAAAGACGACGGCTCATTATAACAATTGATGTATAAATGCCCACTAAGCTGCAAAAAAAGTATAATTTTGCTAAATTTAATTCAATTCAATTCAATTTTATTTATATAGCGCCAATTCATGAAACATGTCATCTCGAGGCACTTTACAAAGTCAAAATCAATCATATTATACAGATTGGTCAAAAATTTCCTATATAAGGGAACCAGTTGATTGCTTCAAAGTCCCGACAAGCAGCATTCACTCCCGGAGAAGCGTAGAGCTACAGGGAAAGTCGTCTGCATTGTCCATGGCTTTGCAGCAATCCCTCATACTGAGCAAGCATGAAGCGACAGTGGAAAGAAAAACCACCCATTGATCCAGTAATCTGTTCTATATTAGATGATAATAGCGGGTGAGCTGTCTTCTCTGGATGATGTCTCAGATAACAGAACGTCAGACCAGATGTACCTACTATGAAGAAAAAAGAGAGAAAACAAAAAGTTATAAGCAGAAATGATGACAAGCAATGCATAATTGAAGAACAGTAGAACTCGATAGAGTGAGAAAAATAGATCCTGATGTCCTCCAGTAGCCTAAGCCCATAGGAGCACTTCCCCATAGGTAGGTCAGGGCAACATAAGCCACTCTAGTTATAAGCTTTGTCAAAAAGGAAAGTTTTAAGATTAGTCTTAAAAGTAGACGGGGTGTCTGCCTCACGGACCAAAACTGGGAGTTGGTTCCACAGGAGAGGAGCCTGATAGCTAAAGGATCTGCGTCCCATTCTACTTTTAGAGACTCTAGGAACCACCAGCAGACCTGCAGTCTGAGAGCGAAGTGCTCTGTTAGGAACATACGGGGTAATCAGTAATTTAGACTGATCTAAATGGCTGTTAATTACATTTTTTCACATTAGATTTTTTTAAGGAAAAAATTTGTTTTAAATTGCAAATACCAGCAGGAAAGTGACAAATAATCATGCAGACACTTAAATACAGCCAGGATGAGAGGTTTTATTCCCTTTCTGTTGACTTCTGCTGGTTTTAATGTTGAAGCTAAAGAGACTAAAGCTTTTGAAAAGGGCTGATATTATTTAAAGTGTTTTTCCTCATTCCCACATTTTGGTTCAAACAATATACATCAGCAGGCCTCCCAACTGCTTAAAATATGATGTCCTTAGTGTGTTGGGGTGACCACGACGTCCCCGTCCAGCGTCAGCAGACCTCTTTTCATGGCCTTTTCTGTCCTCCAGGTGTGTCTCAGCAGGACGGAGGAGGACGTCATGACGCATCAGAGCGATGGCGTCCACGTTCTCCCAGTGGCTGTTTGGTCTTCGCGCTAAGCTGCTGCGACGCTACGAACACGGGCCGTTTGTGAGGTGTCTGTCGGGTCTGTACGGCTGTCGATGGAGGCCCTACGAGAGGAGTGGAGGTCAGCCAGGAGATTGCTGCTGCAGCAAGGTCAGACCGCTGGGTCACGGCCGTCAGCCTCGGTCACCGTCGGCGAAGTCTGATCTCGTCCAGAACTACGGTGGCCGAGAGGTGCCAAACGCCCTGCAAGTACTCAAAATGTACTCCAAACTCAAAAACCGACGCTAATGCAAAAAAAAAACGTAGGCAATGGAAAAATGCAGCAAAAGAGAAACGCTGCAATCACAGACATTAGACGCACAGAGTGCAAACATACTGCAATAACTAATGATGCTGACGCACAAACATACACAACACAACACATGCAAAGGCAAAATGCTGCAAGTAGCAAAAACCGTCGCAAGTTAAGAAAAGCTGCAAACTAGCTCCGCGTGACGGAAGTCCTCCAGACCACTAGGGGGAGTCGACCAGCAACCGAGTCAGGTGGGATGGTCAAAGGAAACTTGGATAGAAGAAAGAAAAGGTACGTTTTCCTTCATGTTTACAATATTACAGAACAACAGTGTATATACAGCCTTAGTATTGGCGTGCTTGAGACTTTAAGTTATAGTAGTTTGCATTTCTGGTGTCAATCTCTGCAGTCAGAGTGATATAACTGAGATGCTTTTGCTCTGTGAGTTTCACGGTTAATTTAGTTCGATTTATAGATTATTTTACAGTCAATCCATCAGAGACGGCAACACAAATGGGTGTATTATCAGTAAAGAAATAAAGAAAAATGTAATATTTTTCAGTTGAACACATGAGGCTGACTTCAGTGAACTGCTGATGTCACACAGGGTCACCAAGGAAACAAGGTGCTATTTTCTGTCCACCCCAAAATAAGCTGAATCAAGAGGTTTGAAAAGCACTTTAACACCATAACCTTCACAAAGCTGGTATTTACTGCAGCACAGGAAATGCATTTGTTTTATTTTAGCATTTTTTTTTTGCACATCCTGACATGAAGGGAGCCTTCTTTCTAACAGACTTGCTTCTTCCTCTAGAGTATCCGTGGCATTTGGGAGCCCGCTGAAGGATGCACCGGACCTTGTTTGGAAAAGCTTCCTAGTTTTCTGGACCCTGAAGGCTTCATGTGATGCTCAACATTTTTCCTTTTTTTATTTGGTCTTGCTGGGTGTTGGATATACAAGTTGTTGTCCAAAAGCTGACCACATAGCTAGATTTGGACTGCCCATGTGAGTGGTGATGTTTACCACAAAAAGTCCAATGGAAGCTGCTCTCTCAATTATTTCTTGGATGATTGGCTTGTTGCTTCAGTCTTGTTGTTGTTCCTGCCGACATAAAAACTCACGCATGTGTTGCTGCTCTCCTCTACGCCCAGGCAACGCCACATCCAAACAGCTTCTCCATTCCTGGGTGAAGCTCCACATTTTCTTGACTGGCATTTCCTCCAGTTAAGACACCTGGTTCCAGCTTAATGTGTTGCTGATCTTGATTTCTGATGTCATAGAGAGGAAGACTCATGTCCTGAAGAAACATGCAGCCTATTGAGCACACAGAATAATTGTTTTTTTTATGTGCATTTGCTCCATCTATTCTTTATGCCAGTGGCCTTCATCTGATCTTTGGTAAAAATAAAGTTTCTTTTCCACGGTCAAAACTTTCTTTTTGCTGTGTTAAGTTCTCCTTCTATCCTTTTTAATGTGATTTCTTTTGGCTTTCTAATTCCTCCCTCAGTTTATTCCCCTCAGGTCCCTGCTTTGTATAATAAAAGGCGTCGTATAATAAAATATTTGGTATCTTTTTATACACAATTGACACATGCCTGTTTGATCAACTGTTCTATTTAAATTAGCGTTTTTATAAATTTCTATTATACAATATGCACAATTAACTGGTTTATACAAACATGTAGTACTCTGTCCACACAAAAATTAAAAAATTAAATGAACAACAATTATGTCTTCCACAGAAAATAATTCATCCCGGGTCGTCAGTCAAAACATCCACAGCCTCATATTTTCCTGCAAGTCATTTAAAACCTTTTTAAAATTTAGTTCAGCTGTACCGTTTAGTCCATTTTCCATCTGATACCAGATAAAACAAAAGGACAAAGAGCTTTAAAACTGGTAATATTGCTCCTGCTTGGTTTGCTTTACGTGCAAAACTCTATTATAAACATTCATTTTGTGTTTGGAGTACTTTTTGTGTTTGCAGCGCATTTATGTACTTGCAGGGCGTTTTGCACCTCTCGGCCATTGTACAGAACACATTCATCTTATCCTGGAATATAAATCTAAGTACAGAACAATAATAAAGGGTTGAACCACAGTTCAGATCCTTGGATTGTGTCTTCTCCGAGTCTGAATCTGAGTTGGAGACGAAAAGTGGCGGAAGTCCAAAGAAATTATTTAGATTTAAAATACCAGAGGATCAAGATAACGAAGGATAACAATAATAGTCTGGCAGCTTGGAATGATAATATATAAACTATGAGGGAGGACTGGTTTAAAGGAAAATGTAGTATGTAGTAGTTTCCTTTAGTAATGCAGGGATAAGGCTTTTCCAGGATACAGATACCGCTTTCTGCTGTTTTTGAGGTAAAAATGTTCAGTAGGTTTTGAAATGGAGGCGGTTAACCCTACAAAGGCATCAAAGCATGAATGTACAAATCCCAGAATTACATTTTTTGTAAAAAACTTTGTCCTTTACTTCAGAAAGTGAAAGTCATATAGATTTATTACACAGGATTATGTCAAACTTTTATATCTTGTGATTCTGTTGATTAAAATCCAAAATTCGGTGTCTCAAAATTTGAATTCTGATGAAAGTATAGAATATTCATAGAAAGTTGAGTGGAAAGAAAAAGTGTGGTAGGAAAAGGGATAAACGCAGCTTAAAGAGGATTTTTGAGCAACACCAGGACTGGACTGAGGCTGGAGTCAACGCATTTCTGTTTAAAATATGCTTCTTTTTATTGATCTAATGTAATATACTACTATTCTGATATACTGGAATCTTGATTAACTGTATGCATTAATCGTGTAGGACTGGGTGATGAATTGATTTCATCGATTAATTAGAATTTACAATATTTAATGATTTCATTTTTGGAAAATCTACATTTTATTTTTCAGAATTATTCATTGGACTTCTATGAAGAGAACAGTATGCAATGTTTACAATATTTTGATAGAATATTTTCCTAAACATATATTAAAGAGGAAACTTTACTATAATAGGAGGTACTTTAATTGGCTAATATTTTATTTTTTAAGTGAGTTTGAAGTTACACAAGTAAAGTTAAACTGATTCTTAGCTCATTGTTTAATACCACTAGTTTAGTTAGAAAATATAACATTTAGTTATATTTTCATTGTTCATTTTTTTTACTAGCATGTTTCACAGTTTCGATTTAGTTGTACTTTGAATTCAGGTCGACTCCCAGATGAAATACTTTAAGTAAAAGCAAGTTTTAAGAAGAGTTTATTTTTGTTTTTGTGAAACGAAAAGGAGGGAAAAAATTGATTAATCGGAGTTTGTATAATAAAATCGCAGATTTTATTTTTAAGCCATAACGCCCAGCCCTATAAACATCCATATTACAAAAAATCAAGGGCTAAAATATTTCATTGTGTATAATCTTTACAAATTTTAGTTTCTTAACTGAGTAAAAAAATCTACTATTTCATGTTATTGTAATTTTTGAGCTGTATGTCCCTGATTTTCATGAAATAAAAACACGTCCTCAATAGACTTGAAGTGGTGGGAGATATTGGTATTGATGCATTTAATTAATAATAAAAAAGATTTTAAATGATTTATATTTTAATTATTTATTTTTACCAAATTCTGCCTGATGCAAATATGCTAAAAAATTCCCAATGATGCCAATGTATTTAACCTGAAAACAAAAATAAAGTTTTTGTTTTGGAATTTAAAAATCTAAACAAATTTCCTGCAGTGTTTTTTATAAAAATAAGCTATTTTGTTTCAAAAGAGTCATCAAGGTAAAAATGTCTCTTTGGGTTGTAAAGGTTGCTGACCCCTGGTTTACTTTAATAGAGTAAATAGAACAGTTTACCTCTAAAACACGTAGATGTCATCAAACATATGAATGTGCACGAATAAAAACCCAACCTTTTATTTAAAATATCCAAACATTCCTCAGTCTTTTGTTGATTCAACCATAAATAAACAGCAGACAGTTTTACCGCGACCATAAATGTGTATAATGTGCAACGAGCAGCCATTTTGGATTTTGAAGTCTAGGTTCTTGGGGAATTTCGAACCTTTCAGGTCATAATTCAGAGTTTCAGGCGGGATTCCAGATGATTTCTGCAGCTTTTCTGTGTCGGAGGGCAAGCTGAACACAGTATACGGGTGGAGATACAAATTATATATTAATTTATGTATTTAATTATTTAAATTTAGCTGTTTGAGCATTTTTTAAATCTTTTCTGTGTACTCATATTTTATGTATTTGTGTTTTTGTGTAAAAACGACCTGTTTGGCTTCACAGCTGGAAGGAGCCGCCTTCGCCCTGCTGGTTGTGGCTTTCTGCCTGACGCTGCTCTTCCTCTACTTCTGGGGACAAGCGGAGAACGACTACAACGACTTTGACTGGTGGGTGAGTTTAGCTGCAGCGATGGCTGGAGGTGCAGATTTCTCTGCGTGCAACAACGTTACGCACCCCGAGGTAGTTCACATGTGAACCAGATGAAGGCGATATTTGCTCAGGGTCAGATTAGTTCAGGTCTCAGTTGCATCACTTTGACCTCCCTCAGGTGTTCTGCACATGTGAGGTCAGGAACACCTGAAAATGGCCGGCTGTCGTTGCTTGTTCTTACTGTCGGCTCGTTAAACAGAGATTCACCGTCACAAACAGCAGCTTCCATCCTGCTGCAGCGCCTCAGGTAGTCAGAATTAGTATATAAATTAGTATAAGTCTACCTTGTTTTCCTTAACTTTTTGAGTAAATTCTTGTGCTTGAAAAATTTAGCTCATATTTTATGAATTTAACCAAACGCATTAAAATATTTGTAACTTTTTTTTTGCCAGTTTTTGACAGAAGCAATCTGTTCTTCTTTGGTCCTTTAACAGAATTATAATTTTTGTTTTGTTTTTCCCCTCAAAGGCACTAATTAACTTTGACTCTTGTGAGAGAAAGAAGTACAAAAACACTTTTTCAGGTTTTAAATTAATTTATTTTGTTTCCCCTTTCAGAAATGGGGTTAAAAAGTTATTTTGGATAACAAAGCTTCATAAAATAAAGTAAATTTGGTCAAATATGGAATATTTTTTTGTTCAAAACCCACTAAAATTGTTTTTTATACAGATGATCAAGCAAAAAATCTGCACTTAAATAGGGAAAAAAATTATTTATTCAGATTTTCTGCCCTGAAAAAAAGACCTTTTGAAATGGGGATGCATCGATATCAAAGAGGGGGACTCATTTTTATATATTTCATTTTTATATATTTCAGTTTTTTGTCCTTCTGGAGCTTTTTCACTGGTTCCAGAAGAATAACCTGCTACCACGTTTGGAAACTTAAGTCATTAAGAAACCCAAACGGCAACAAAATGGAAACAAACGTTGGTTATTAATATCCGCCCAGTCTTACTTATTGGACTGATACGATATATGTTGAAAAAGATTACTGGACATCGAGCAAGACTCTGCGTTTATCAGACTTTATTCCTTGGATCATGTAGAGTTTTTTTATTTAAATGTTTCACTGATATTTGGCATCAAAACCAGGGAGCAGCTAT
This sequence comes from Fundulus diaphanus, assembly GCA_037039145.1. Taxonomy (NCBI): domain Eukaryota; kingdom Metazoa; phylum Chordata; class Actinopteri; order Cyprinodontiformes; family Fundulidae; genus Fundulus; species Fundulus diaphanus. The sequence goes on from CM073136.1 coordinate 48,434,160, forward strand.
TTGGATAAAATCTCGGCTCATTTGCTTATTAAGTCCAAACCTCTGTTCTGCTGGCCCTTCGGGGGTTCTAACTCATCTAAAAAACTCTTTTCTTTCCAATGCAATATTTCACTAAACGTATTTTGATTTTAGTCTTGGATTGCGTGTGTTTTTTAAGTTTTAAGGAAAAATGGTTTCATCCTTTGTCATCCCGCTCTGCGGATCACTGACCCTCTCTTTGCTCACTTGTGGGTTTAAAGGTTTAACTTTGGTCACTTGGGGTTCTGGTTTCCTTGGTCTGTGGTGCTGCTGGTCGTCTCTGCAGGCTTCTTCACCTACGTCACCGTGCTCATGGTGAGGCACAGACCAAACACACACAATCAGCTTCATCCAGCCCTTATTTTACAGCAACACCAGAACCAATGTGCTGTACCTGAAAGCCTTAATAACTCATCAGCTTTTTATTTAAATGTTTTAACAGATTGTGAATCATTGAGTCATATAAGGTCATATCTGTGTGTGTGTGTATGTATGTGTGTTATATATATATATATATATATATATATATATATATATATATATATATATATATATATATATATATATATATATATATATGAAATATTAATTTTTTGCATGAAAATATTCTAATGTGAAATAACAGAACACGATCAATTTCCAAATCTTAAGGTTTCAAAGATCTGTTATAAAGATAATTTGCTTTATAGTAACCAAAATGTGGAAGGATTTAAAGCGTTAGAATGTGTCTCTTAATTGAAATTATGAAAATTTGGGGTTTAAAAAAGGCCAGGAAAAACCCTAAATAAACCCTAAAATAAACATAGCAACTTCTACGGATTTGCATTTGTTTGTTCCCAGGAAGTGAGGGCCAATAAGAGATTTTCATGTGTTTATAACCCTTTTAGCTGTAGTGTCAGAAATGTCAGATCACAGAAAGCTGTAGCTTTCTTAAAACTTTTAGTGATGAAGCTCGTTCCAGTGAAACTTTATCCTGAATAGAAACAATTCTCCCATTTTAGCTGTGGTTTAGAAAGGTTTAGAAAGTTGTAGCTTTGAGGAATGTATGAATAGAAACAACTAAGTTTTGAATTTTTGGTGATGAAGCTCGTTCCAGTGAAACAATAAAACAAAAGAAGTTATTCTATTTGTAGCTTTGGAAAGGTTGGACAAAATAACTTTAGATCATAAATCCCCAAGAACATACGTAGCTTATTTCTTATTATTAATAGAAACAATGAAGTCTTTCTGTATGTTTGTTAATGTATGAAAGAAAATATTTATTTAGCTTATTCCTTTGTTTTTCCTGTCTGTAATGTTTTTCTGTTCATGTAGAGCACTTTGAATCGTCTTGTTACTGAAAAGTGCTATAAATAAACTTACCTTACCTAAACAAACATTTTAATCACAAAAGTGTATAACACAATCCAATTGTTTTTAATTAAAACAGAAAAGCGTAATTATTGGACATATTTTTACAGTTATTAGTAAAACTGATGTTTTCATATGTGGATTTCAGCAAAAATACAGAATAAACACTTTATTTGGCTGAATATTGGACTATTCAGCTGTTCATTCATAGAGGACAAAAACAAGCAGATATCGGCTGGTTAGTTGGGCTGTCTGCTCTGGTCGAGTCTGCAGTCAGCTGCTTAGCTTCCCGGCTGTGGTTGTAGTAGTAGCGGACTGGTGGGTTGCACACCCTTAGTTTCCACTGCTCTGTTCATGGAAAAGTTTTTAAACAGCTGAACCTGTCCGCCTTCTGAATGATGGAAGAGTCCAATCCTTCTTTCAGCCAGCGGAGAGGCAGTGTGCAGCAACACGTGGGAGTGGGGCAGAGCTGTTAATGCTATACTAAGCAATATAAAGATCTGTTTATTTCAGCATTTTCTCGTGCAGCTCGGTGGAAACAGCAAGGTTTAAAACCTTCTGGTAAACTTGATACCAGAACCCGACTCATGGCTTTTCCACTGATGGCTCCACATGTTGACATTTAGTGTTTTTTTTTTAATTTCTGCAGCTTCTGGCTGTGTGTTTGCTGTCTGAAGGCCAGAACCTTCATTTGCACTGGAGCCACAAGGTAACCGCATTTTTCACATTGTGTGAAATAAAGCTTGAACTTTGCACCCCGTCTGAAACAAAAGTTTTTATCAGTTTGATGGTGTGAAGCGTAGAGGAATGGGTGTTAACACAATGACAGGATGGTAAGACATCATTAATGACTGTAGAGTAGTAACTGTTAAAAAAAACTGTAGAATATCAGCGAAGATTGTCTTAACTTGTCTTTCTAAACCAGGGCTCTCCAACCCGCGGCTCTGGAGCCAACTGTGGCTCCTTAGGCCCTCCGCATTCATAACTTTGGCCAAGAACGTTCAATCGTTTATTTGTATTGCCCTGGTCACGTCCACGTTAATGGTAACCAACGTGCTTAACAAAATCAGTAAATGATGATAAAAACACGCAGGGAGATGGATAAAGGAAAACATAAATGGGTTAAAAAAAGGTCCATAAAACCAGACAATTTTAAGTATTAAGTCAGCCTGAATAAAAAAGTGGAGCTTTGATTTAAAAAAAGGCAAAGTTCAGTCATAGATGGGAGATCTGGGGTGGAAACTGATTCCAAAATCCTGACGTTTGACTTTGTCCGTGGAACCGTGAGTAAATGTTAACTGTCTGACCTCAAGGTCCTGGCGTGAACAGGAGGCAAAGAAAATAAAACAGAAATAAAATTAAACAGGTTTAACATGTTCTTGCCTGGGAGTGGGAGTAAAAAGACGAACTGCTGAGCTCTGACCAGCAACTCCAGGGTATAAAATAAAATCGGTTCTGTGTTCAGTTAAAAAACAGAAGTTCTGGTTTAGCCACTGTTTGACCGCAGAGATCCAGTCAGAGACAAAGTTGCAGATTACGGCCTCCTGGCATTATTGGTAAATAAATCTGTGAATCATCTGCATAGCGGCGGATTTTGACATTGTGCTGGGTTAAAGATCTGATAAATGTTTTTAAATAAAAGCGTAAAAGAAAGGTTAGTTTCTAATAAGTTGTTTTGTCATTAGGCTGCAAAATACTAAGAGCTACTAACTATTCTTGTGTGTTTGTGAAGGCGCAAATACCGCGAGAATTCACCCTTAGAGGCTCAGTTAATATGTTCTTTTGGTACGTTTCATTTCATTTGTTCCTTCGCAAAGAAGTTTTACATTTTCTTTGTCTAAAACTTAATATTAGATCAACATTTTTAGTTAAATTTGGCCATAAAACTATTTATAGAGTAAATTTTCATACCCCTTAGCTCTTGTAGATTTAGCGGTTGTAGACAAACGTTACGAACGACGGCAGAAACGTCTTTGTTGAGGTTGCTGACAGCTGCTCTAAGAAAAAACAGAAAATACTGCAGCTAACAGGTTGTCTAGCGTCATGTAAAGCTGCTCCTCTGCATGTTTGTGGTCAGGTTGGGATCCTGATCAGCCTGATATTCTCCATCGCAGCCACAGCTGTCCTGTCTGACCTTTGGGGGGAAGAATGGACGACGCTGCTGCTCTCCTTTCAGGTGACCTCCTCCTCCTCCTCCTCCTCCAGCAGCCTTGTCGTCTTCCCCTCTTTGATTTCTACCACTGATTTTGGGCGGTGTGGGTAATTTTTTTTTAACCCGACCAGGTGACGGCGCCTTATTTACACCTTGGTGGCGTTTTACTGATGACGGCACTAGCCTGGCCCATAGCTCTGCACATCTTTCGCATGAAGAGCAGCGGTGAGGCGCTTGGTTTTTGCATTAAAATAATATAAAGACTAAATTCTAAAGAGGTATGTGTCCAAAGTCTTGTGTGATATTAGTGATATAAACTGACAGAAATAAAGCTTTTCTGCTGCTTGTTATTTGAAGATTAAATAAATGACTCTGCATTTCAACGAAGACATTAATAAGTGGATGTAAACTGATTATTGTTGGTTGACAGTCGTGGTTCTGACCGTCCTGCTGAGTCTACATGTAAACAGACGGTGGCACAAGATCTGATTAAAATATTTTAAAATAGTCTAAATATAAACATTCCAGTAATCTAGTGTTGTTATATCAATGCGTTCAGAGCGTTTATGAACGTTTATGAACTACATTGTACACTCCTGATCAAAATCTTAAGACCAGTCAAAAAATTGCAAGAATTTGCATTTTGCACTATTGGATCTTAAGAAGGTTCTAAGTAGAGCTTCACAATGTTAAAAGGACAAATCAGTGCAAGAGACAAGAACATTTGAGCAGGGAATTGTCTGAAAACTGCATTTACACTCAAACATGATTTTTTCAGCTGATCAAAAGTTTAAGACCATAGCTCAAAAAAACCCGAAAACCCCCCAAAACAGAAATCAAAATGTCAAAAAAAAGGACTCAGTAATGAGTAGCTCCACCATTCTTGTTGATGACTTCAAACAATCGTTTAGGCATGCTGGATGCCAGTGTTTCCAGGAGGCTAGTGGGAACGTTGCTCCAAGTGTTGAAGATGGCTTCACCAAGGGCATCCATTGTCTGGAACTGATGTCCATTTTTGTAAACTTCCCTTGCCATCCATCCCCAAATGTTCTCAATTGGGTTTAGATCCGGGGAACATGCAGGATGGTCCAAAAGAGTGATGTTATTCTCTTGGAAGAACTCCTTTGTCAGGCAGGCATTGTGAACTGCAGCATTGTCCTGTTGAAAAACCCAATCATTACCACACAGACGAGGGCCCTCAGTCATGAGGGATGCCCGCTGCAACATCTCCACATAGCCAGCTGCTGTTTGACGCCCCTGCACAACCTGAAGCTCCATTGTTCCATTGAAGGAAAACGCAGCCCAAATCATGATGGCGCCCCCACCACTGTGCCGTGTAGAAAACATCTCAGGTGGGATCTCCCTGTCATGCCAGTAACGTTGGAAGCCATCAGGACCATCAAGGTTAAATTTTTTCTCATCAGAGAACACAACTTTCTTCCACCTTTCAATGTCCCATGTTTGGTGCATCCTTGCAAAGTCCAAACGGGCAATTCTGTGGCGTTGAAGAAGACGTGGCCTTTGAAGACGTTTTTTGTTTCTGAAGCCCTTCTCTCGCAGATGCCGTCTGATGGTTATTGGGCTGCAGTCAGCACCAGTAATGGCCTTAATTTGGGTAGAGGATCGTCCCGTGTCTTGACGGACAGCCAATCGGATCCTGCGGCTCAGAGCTGGTGAAATTTTTTGGGGTCTACCACTTGACTTTTTTGTTCCATAACCCTCAGGATCATTTAAAAAATGCAAAATGACTGTCTTACTGCGTCCAACCTCAGCAGCGATGGCACGTTGTGAGAGGCCTTGCTTATGCAGCTCAACAATCCTACCACGTTCAAAGTCAGTGAGCTTTTTTGCTTTTGCCATCAGGAGGTCTTGACAGTGTAAAGACTTCACAGAAAATGACATGGAATCCAGATGTTTGCACAGCTTTTGGCTTTTAAAGACTATGGAACTTCCTTCCTTCCTTCCTTCCTTCCTTCCTTCCTTCCTATCTCCTTTCCTTCCGTCCTTGTGTCCTACGTCCTTTCCTTCTGTCCTTTCATCCAGTTTTTGGGTTCTATATTTAAAGCCTGCTATAGAAATATCTGCCATGAATTAATAGTAAATGTTTGTCTTTAGTTTTAAAATGAGTTCAGGAAGGAGCTCTGCTGGAACTCATATTTAATTTTACAGCGTAAACGGACATCTTGGCAAAGTTCTTAAATGTTTCTGTCTTTATCGAATATTTCTTCCTATAACTGGCTCCCCTGTGCAATCTCATCTGCACAAACAGTACTGGGCATAAATCTGGAGTCTAATCCTAATTCAGGCACTTAGACGGTCTTGTGATGTTTTGTTCCGATTGGATCGGGACATTTTAGTGATACATCTTGGTGGACCTGCTCCTGTAAAAAGTGTCTGTCAATCATGTCAAAGCCACAATTGGCTGCTAAATATTACTCAATAAAGCAGGATACCATGCCAACGAGGCAACAAATACCTGCAGAAATGACATTTATGGTTATTTTTATCCTGTTTCATCCGCTACACTGCAAAAAGGGTACTAGTAAAATTTTCTTGAAATTAGTATATTTTTCCTTGGTTTGAGCAGCTAAATAAGACTATTTGCCAATGGAATAAGTATTTTTTTACCCCTAAAATAAGATAATTTGATATCCTGCATAAATTGTTCTTATTATAAATGCAAACATCTTATTCCATTGGCAAATAGTCTTATTTACCTGCTCAAATCAAGGAAAAATACACTAATTTAAAGAAAATGTTACTTACTTTTAGTTCCCTTTCTGCAGTGTAACATTACAAAACTGGATGTGGTTTCTGTTTCAGTGCGGAGGGGGCTGATTGTGGGACTGTACCTGGTCATCCTGTTTACCCTCTACCTGGTGCCTCTCGGTCTGTACTCTCCTTGCATCAAAGAGAAAGGGACCCTGGGCGCCGCTCCGGCCCTGATCGGCCACAGAGGGGCGCCGATGGTGAGCCGGGTTGCTCCGAACACGTTTAACTCTGGTGAATCGAGAGTCGAGTTTTTAAATGCAGTCACAGGAAGGAGAACATTTGCTCACATGAGAACCGACTGATCATATGTGACTGGAAACGGTTTTCTAATTAATTAGCCGCTTGTCCCGGTCCAAACAGGAGAGAAATGTTTTTTGAACTTCATATCATTCAGGTACATCTCAAACAACGAGAATACACTGCTTGGCCAAAAAAAAAAAAAAAAAAAAGAGTCGCCACCTGGATTTAATTAAGCAAACAGGTACGAGCCTCCCATTGGATAATTACTATGTGGGCGATTATGTTTCAGCTGGCAACAAGTTATTTAACCTCAGCTGGTGCAATGAGCTGCTTCTCATTTCTTAAACAACCATGTGGAACGACACATCCGTGGTCGTGGAAAAGATGTCGGTCTGTTTCAGAAGGGTCAGATCGATGGCACGCATCAGGCAGAGAAAACATCCAAGGAGATTACAGAAACCACCAGAATTGGGTTAAGAACTGTCCAACGCATGCAGGACTTTGGTTCTGTTTCTCCTTAGTCCAGGTAAGGAGCTTGTAACCCAGGTGTTGCGTCCCTTGATGCACTGACTCCAGTGGATCCTCTCAAGGCTGCAGTTATCTCCTTTTGGACCTTTTCTCGTGACACTTTTTCCTTCTACTCAACTTTTTATGAGCATGTCAGGATCCAGTACTGAACAGCCCGGTTCTGTAGCAATGATCTTCTGGCCTGGACGAAAAAAGGTCCTTCTCTGGTCCAACTGTGGCTCTGGACCCGGACGTGTTTCTAGGTTCAGTTCAATTAAATTTTATATATATAGCGGCAATTCATGAAACATGTCATCTCAAGGCACTTTACAAAGTCAAAATCAATCAGATTATACAAATTGGGTCAGATTATACAGATTGGTCAAAAATTTCCTATATATAGGGAACCAGTTGATTGCATCAAAGTCCCGACAAGCAGCATTCACTCCTCCTGAATGAGCGTAGAGCCACAGGGAGAGTCGTCTGCATTGTTGATGGCTTTGCAGCAATCCCTCATACTGAGCATGCATGAAGTGACAGTGGAAAGAAAAACTCCCCATTAACGGGAAGGAAAACCTCCAGCAGAACCAGAACCAGGCTCAGTATGAACGCTCATCTGCGTCGACCCACTGGGGCTTAGAGAAGACAGAGCAGAGACACAGAAAGCACAGAAGCTCATATTGATCCAGGAGTACTTTCTATGTTAGATGGTAATAGTGGATGATCTGCCTCCCCTGATGATGTCACAGCTAACAGAACGCCAGACCAGGTGTACCTACTATGAAGATAAAAGAGAGAGAACAGAAAGTTAAAAGCTGAAATAACAACAAACAATGCAGATTGGAGAGCAGTAGGAGAACTCAGCAGAGTGAGAAAATAGGCCCTGATGTCCTCCAGTAGCCTAAGCCTATAGCAGCATAACTACAGAGGTAGCTCAGGGTAACATGAGCCACTCTAACTATAAGCTTTGTCAAAAAGGAAGGTTTTAAGATTAGTCTTAAAAGTAGACGGGGTGTCTGCCTCACGGACCAAAACTGGGAGTTGGTTCCACAGGAGAGGAGCCTGATAGCTAAAGGATCTGCCTCCCATTCTACTTTTAGAGACTCTAGGAACCACCAGCAGACCTGCAGTCTGAGAGCGAAGTGCTCTGTTAGGAACATACGGGGTAATCAGAGCTCTGGTTCTGACAGACCCGTTTAGCTCTTTCAGACGGTGGCTGCGTTCGGCACCCTGAACGATCCAAATGTTTTATAATGAGCCACTGCAGGACCGCTGGATGTGAAGGTTCTGATTCTGTTGGTTCCCCACTGTGCAGCTCGCCCCAGAAAACACGCTGATGTCGTTTGAGAAGGCGCTGGAAGCCGGAAGTGACGGTCTGGAGACGGATGTTGCCATAAGGTCGGTTTGTGTGGCGCTGCCAGCCGAACATGTTTCAGCCTTACTGAGGGATAACGGTTAAGATGAAACCCTGCAGCTTTCCTCACCCAGGCTCTCTGTCTTCTGTGGCTGCAGTTATGATGGCGTGCCGTTCCTTATGCACGACCACAACCTCCAACGCACCACCAACGTCCGTGAGGTTTTCCCAAACCGGACCAACACCCCGGCTGCCATGTTCACCTGGAGCGAGCTGGAGGGCCTGAACGCTGGGTCCTGGTTCCTCTCGGTGAGTCTCAGATCAGCGTCAAACACCCAGAAGCTCCTGGAGCAGCCAGAACCTTCTACCTGATGGCTCCAGCTGGGCGATACGGGACAAAAATATCATCTCGATATTTTTAGGCTGAATCCCCGATATACGATATTTATCTCGATACGTTTTTCTTTTCATAAAGTAATTATAAAAAGGCATCAAAGCTTTATTCCAAAAGGTTCACAGGAACATTTTTTAACAAACAGCTGTAGATAAATATGAGAAACAGCTGAAAAATGACCTACTGGAACACATAAAAGTATATTAAGGATGGATATACTCTTAATATTTAATAATTGCTTTTAGTTTGCATTTTCCATGTTTTATTTTGTTAAATTCTTTCTACATTTTATTCCAACTTGCTTTTATTCCGTTTTTATTGTCCTATGTTTTAATCATGTAAAGCCCTTTGCATTGTCTCTGTACTGAAATACAAATAAATTTGCCTTTCCTTTGCCTTACTCTTAACGATACTCCTTATCGATCTGGTATTTTATCGCTACCATTATCGATTCTTTTTTAATCAAACAAAAGGGTGAAAAAACTAAATGATCAGTGACTGGTTTATTTTTTAAACATTTGGAATGAAAGAAAACAAAAAAGTACAAACTAAATGTTTTTCATAAAAAGAGCGATAAAATTATTATAGAAATAACTTAAATAATAAATAACTTAAATATATAAACAAAAAGCTAAAACACTATCTTGAATAAAATGCATGTTGTAGGAGTGAGGAATATCAACAATGACAAGACAGACATTGATCAAAAACACTCTAAATATGCTCAAAACTAAAAAATAATTAACTCTATAAAATAATTTTAAATGCACAGAAACTCACCAGTCCTTTCATAGCACAAAACCCTTTGTTGGGTTAGAAAGTAGGCATGTTTGTAAATCTGTTACCAACTAATTACTTTTAGAAATGCTACAAATTGAGATATGGATTTTATTTTAAAATATATTTTCAATTACCTCCCTCCATAAATGTGGACAATATGCATTGCTGACTTATTATGGTCTTGAAAATACTTCAGCAGCAGCACTTACTGGCTGTCTGTCTGTCTGGAAATAAAACTAAAGCATACAAAGACATAAATAAGATATTAGGTTCTAAAAAAAAAAAACCACAGCGCATGATGTTGTTCAGAGAGTCACAAATAAATGATGACGCCACTGATTCTACAGTCCTGAGTTAAATCTGACTCGGTGCAGGGTTTGCTCACCTGGACCGGTTCTGAAAAGCTCAATAATTAATCTCATCGCTCCGGTGAAATTCCCCGTAGAGTTAAGCAAACGTCTCCCCGGCGTGGCTCCCAAGCAACCGGTTGGCGTCTCATGGTCTCTATGGAACCACAACATGCTGCAGTGAGCCTGTTTACGTCCTTATTGTGGTGGGAAGATGAACGGGGCTCCTCGTTCACCCTCAGTTTTGTCACATTTCCATTTCCTGACTTAAGAAGAGAAGAAGCACCTTCTACGTTGGCGAACTCTGCTGAAGCATAAATCCATCCTGCTGCTGGATCTTTAAGTCCGGTTGGTCCACGTTCCTTTATCAGCTTTTTTTCCTGCAGAGAAAGCCTCGTGAAATTTTTTAATAAAGAACTAAGTTTTCTTTCACTGTCGCCTTTCTCTGCTGTCGTTGTCTGACTCTTCTGTTTGCATCTGTGTGTGTGAGGGACATTAAGGAACCAAAAATGTTTTAGTTACATTCATTTATGTTTATAATTGTCTCACTAGTGACTAGTTATTTCTTCCACATTGGATTTTCTTCTTACGCTGAATAAATGTAGTCGGATTACCGTATTTTTCGGACCATGAGGCGCATTGTTCTCACTCCTCCACGTCCACAGCTCTCTATCCGTCTCTGTGGGGAGGACAGAGTAGCTGGACTACACTGCCCTGTTTCTAACATAAGGCCAAAATAAACTTAACTTTAATATTGAATTGACTTACTAGGTTTATTGTTGCTAGTGCGTACTCCAGCTGCCTAAAGGCTCCCACATACTCGGGCGTACTGTCTGCGTACTGTGAGCTTGGTGGACTCCGCTCTGACTCTCTGTGGACGTTTTACCTTCATAGTCCAGCGTAATGTTGCCTATATTTCTTGTGGGAAATTCCCACAACTCCCAGACTTTCTGCCAGTGGGACGAAGCGGCGTAACGGATGGTAAAATGTGTGATTAGCTAGCTGAGCATCTAGAGCCGTTTCTTTTCCAGCAGGCTCCACCTGTCAGTGAGAACAGAGGGACTGTGATGTCCTGGAGAACGCCTGCTTGGAGCAGCTCAGTGTATCGAGCTCAGTGTCACATAGAAAACAGTTTGATGTGAAGAATGTTTGTTGGTGAGAAGTTGTAAAAATTGAGCTCTGCACTTACCTGTAAGCACAGAGTACACCTCGAGTACGCGTGGACCTCCTTGGAGTGAACTACACCCGAGTATGTGGGCTGCCTTCACATGAATGCACTTCTAGTTTAGACATTACAGTCAGCAGGGCTGTGCATAAAAATCGATAAATCATTTTTAAAAACATCGATATTCTGGCTTTCAATATCGATATACCTCCCAACCCCTAGGGGGCGTTATTACAGCGCGTCATTACTATTGAACCAAATGCACTTTATTTCCCTGTCAATAAATTGAACATAAATATAATATTTGGCTGGTTTTGGTGATTGAATGACTTTGAGCATTAATTTGAAAGTAAATAAATATCGATATTCGAGTCAAATCAAGCTGAGCTATGTATCGAGAATCGTATTGAATCGGCTCATCCTAGATGATACCCAGCCCTAACAGTCAGGCAGTCTGGTAGACAGCTCAGGGGTCCTATCAGGTACTGACAGTGTACCGTAATACTCCTAATATCCATTGAGTGGAGCGGCTTGGTTGCTAACCAAAGTCATACTTACACATTTTAACAGATTTCTGAGCGCATTGTACCACATAAAATCAGTCAGTAAGCACAACGGTGATCATAGATAAGGCGTATCATCAGTTTTTGAGAAAAGTTAAGGATTTTAAGTGCACCTTATAGTCCAAAAAATATAGTAGATTTTTGTCTAATTTATAATGTGCAATAATGTTGTAGTTAAAGAAGTCTTTATTTTAAAGGCTTTTTGCACATCCTCACTGGGAGAATCAGTGAGTGTGGAGGGGGCTTTAGTTTTCTTAATATCCCCACATATTCTGGGGAGAAAAATCTCTAAGAATGATTAAAACGTCCAAGTGAGGAAAAGAAATGGAGGCAGCGACAGAAGGTTGAGATTTAAAGCCTAACTGGGACATGTCGATGGTATTTTCCTCATGACTGAATCTATAGCATCACTGCAGTCTGCCAGCAAATGGAAAACGTGTTGCTCAGCGTGTCGCCACAGTAATAACACATTGATTTTTTTTATTTTGTTGCTCCCTTTCAGCAAAATCCATTTGGAACAGCTGGTTCCCTGGGAGAGGAGGAGCGACAGCGAGCAGGAAACCAGTCTGTCTGCAGCCTGCAGGACTTCCTGCAGCTCGCAGGTCAGACTCACAAGCTGGTGATCTTTGACCTCTACCGGCCGCCCTATGGCCACCCGTACAGTAACAGCTGGATCCAGCGCACACTGGACGTCCTCTACAACGTATCGTCCATTCAGTCGTCTCAGGTAAAACGGGCTCAAACTGCAGAGTTTCTGCAGGAAAACTCTGGTTTTACGCCTCTCGTGTTGATAAAAAAAAACAAAAACACAATGGGAAAAATTCTAATGGGTTATTTAACGTCTCCCTGCTCTAAATTGAAATCATAAATTTATTTCCTGTAATAAAATATATTTATTTAAGATAAGAAAAGATAAGATAGTCTTTATTGATCTCACAATGGAGAAATTCACTCGTCACATCGGCTCATACAAGAAGGTGCAGAGTAGGAAAGATGCATTCAGTTATATACAATGAATCTTCATATATACAATGGATCAAAAAGAATACCAAAAAAATACAAAAAAGGAAATAGGAATGGGCATATGATGTCTCATTTACATTTTTAGTGGTCTATATATATATATATAAACATATCTATATACTTAAATATATACATATATCTATGCGCCTAAATACATACATACCTACGCGTATATATGTGCATATACATTGTATACATTTGTACATACATACAAACATGTGTGCTGACTTATGTTCAGGTGGTGATAGCAGCAGAAGTCACTACATCAGGATTATTGCACGGGTTGTAGGACAGTGTATTAAATAGATTATTGCACAATAGCTATTGCCCATTAATTATTACAGTTGTGGTCACAGTTACAGTGCAGCATTATAAAACCTGATAGCAGCAGCGATGAATGACCTGCGGTAGCGCTCCTTTTTACAGACAGGATGTCTAAGTCTGTCACTAAAGGAGCTGCTCAGCTCCTCTACAGTCTGGTGCAGGGGGTGGAAGGTGTTGTCCATGATGGATGTGAGCTTGGACAACACCCTCCTCTCAGCTACTTCCTCCACTGAGTCCAGAGCACAGCCCAGGACAGAAGTGGCCTTCCTCACCAGCTTGTTCAGCCTCTTTCTGTCCCGCTCTGAGCTGCCAGGAGCCCAGCAGACGACAGCGTAGAGGAGGGCTGAGGCCACCACAGAGTCATAGAAGGTCTTTAGCAGAGGCCTGCTCACTCCAAAGGACCTCAGCCTCCTCAGGAGGTGGAGGCGGCTCTGGCCCTTCTTATACAGGGCGTCTGTGTTATGAGTCCAGTCCAGCTTATTGTTGACGTGAACACCCAGTTATTTGAAACTCTCCACAGTTTCTATGTCCTGCCCCTGGATGTTCACAGGTGAGTGATGTGGGGGTCTTCTCCTGAAGTCAATCACCATCTCCTTGGTCTTACTGGTGTTTAAGCACAGATGGTTTTTCTCACACCAGTCGACAAAGACAGAGACAGGACAACCGGTGCATCAAGATAAATTAGAATATCATTAAAAAGTAAGTTTTCTCCCAAGTGGTTCAGTCCAAAAAGTGAAAAAAATAATTTATTACACAGTGATATATTTTAAATGTTTGATTTGAATTATTATGTCTTACAGATAATGAAAACCCAAAATTAGAATCTCAAATCAGGCCAATAAAAAAATAACTTTGAATACAGAAATGTGGACTTACTGAACACTATGGCCATTTAATGGTGGGTCTGGGCTCCTTTTGCATGAATTCCTGCATTAATGGCATGGAGGAGATTAGCCGGTGGTTCTGCTGAGGTTTTCTGGAAGCCCAGGTTGCTGTTATAGCGGCCTTCAGGTCAATCTGCATTGTTGGTTCTGGTGTCGCTCATCTTTACAACACTCTATAGATTTTCTACGGCACGTGTGCCGAATCTGGCCCGTCAAAGCAATTTATCTGGCCCTCAAGAGCCAAAAAAGGCACATCATGTCATAAAGTCGAGGGATATCTCCTTTTAAATAGTATAAAGTGGCTAAAATGTTGCCTCCTGTAATTAATTTTCTTTTAACTGTGTAGTAGCAGCATCCTGCTACTAGATGTCAGTTTTCCCACAACACATTAAAACAACCCAGAAATGTCCAAAAAGAGAAAAAGTGATGCAGAATGATGAGTTTAGTATAGCTCACCCCAATATCAACTTTTTTTTTTTAAGATAAACTGTTTCAATTTGACCTACTTTAATGTTACGGTGCATTTTTTACATTTTCATGTGAATTGGAATGAAATTAGGAAATCAAAAGTATCATCTATACACGTGCAACCGGCCCTTTTAGTGTCAAAGTGGCCCAGTATAGAGTCCAGAGTCATCGGACCAGCTCATGGTACATTTGGCAGGGCGGGCCGATACCAAGTCCTGCTGGTAAAATGGAACCAGACTGATTCCAACAGCAGTCGACACCGTGTAAATCTCCACTGAACTCAAGGATGCGCTTATATCTGGTCGAAAGAAAAGTACACAAGCACAGCTCTTCCTTCCACTCACTTTCCACTAAAATGCTTGGATGCAGCCATCTGCAGATCCTTAAACTGTGGCTGTTGCCCCCCCCCCCCCCCCCCCCTCCCTTCTGGAGGGTTTCTACTGGGCCAGCATGAGTCCCCAGCCCCCATGATTGATTGGGCCAACATGTCATCTCTGCGTTACATAGAGATGACATGTGTTAACGATACTCTGATTTTCTGAGAAACTGAATTTTAATTGGCTATAAAACATAATCATCAAAAATTTACAGAAATTAATTATTGGATTACCGTATTATTCGAACCATAAGGCGGACCGGATTAAAAGGTGCATTGAATTTTCTTCCCCAGTGTGTAATATCACTCCGCACTGCACAAAGGGAACTAAAAGTAAGTAAAATTTTCTTGAAATGAGTGTATTTTCCCTCTGATTTGAGTTTGTAAATAAGACTATTTGCCAAAGGAATAAGATTTTTGGACTTATAAACAGAACAATTCATCTCAGAACAATTCATCTCCATCATCTTATTTTAAGTGCAGGGAGGTAAAATGCTCATTCCACTGGCAAATAGTCTTATTTATCTGTTCAAATCATGGAAAAATATACTAAATTCAAGAAAATCTTACTTACTTTTAGTTCCCTTTTTGCAGTGCGCCCCTTCATGTCCACAGCTCTCTATCCGTCTCTATCAGGATGGACAGAGTAGCTGGACTACACTGTTTCTAACATAAGGCCAAAATAAACGTAACTTTTATACTGAACTTACTAGGTTTATTGTTGCTAGCGCGTACTCCAGGCTGTCTTACATGAATGCACTTCTAGTTTAGACATTACAGTCAGGCAGTCTTGTAGACAGCTCAGGGGTCCTATCAGGTAGTGACACAGTGTACCGTAATGCTCCTAATATCCATTGAGTGGAGCAGCTTCGTTGCTAACCAAAGTCGTACTAAAACATTTTAACAGATTTTTGAGCGCATTGTACCACATAAAATCAGTCAGTAAGCACAACTTTAATCATAGAGAAGGCGCACCATCAATTTTTGAGATAATTTAAGGATTTTAAGTGTGCCTTATGATCCAAAAAATACGGTGGATTTTATCTAATTTGTAATGTGCAATAATGTCGCTGTATTTTAAAGGCTTTTTGCACATCCTCACCAGGAGTACCATTGAGTGTGGAGGGTGCTGTAGTTTTCTTAATATTCCCTCATATTCTGGGAAGAAAAATTATTAAAATACCACATAAAATCAGTCACTAAGCACAACTTTAATCATATATAAGGCGTGCCATAAATTTTTGAGAAAATAAAGGTTTTTAAGTGGCCTTATAGTCCAAAAATATGGTACATCACCCTATAATACATCACTTTTACTACTTTAAAGTTTAAATGATTCAGTTAGTTTTTCAATGGTTTAAATAAATTAAACATCAATTTGTTCTCCAGACCAGCAGAAACAGTGCGAGGAACAAATGTCATGAGATGAGCTTATTTTTCAGTAATTTTCTGTTTCCTTGTGTTTTTTTCGTCACACTGCTGTAAAGATGCTGCCTAATGAATGATTGTGTCTGCTTTTGTAAGTTCAGGTGCTGTGGCTGCCCTCTGACCTCAGGTCTCTGGTCCAGCAAATGGACCCCGACCTGCAGCAGACGTCAGGCAGTCGGCTCCCTCTAGAGGAGCTGCAGCGTAACCACATCGTCAGGCTGAACCTGCCCTACAGCTCCATGTCGGCCGATCTCGTCAGGTCGCCGCTCCTTTTCTAACTTTAACACCGAGCAGAGGGGAAAGTCCCGTAGACCCGCGGAGATCGAGTCGTTTCTGTACCAACGCCTCTGCTGTTGTCGCCTGCAGTGAGTACGCAGCGGCGAACATCAGCACCAACTTGTACGTGGTCAGCCAGCCGTGGCTCTACTCGCTGGCCTGGTGCACCGGCGTCCACTCGGTCACCACCAACGCCCCACAGCTGCTCCGGACCCTGAACGCCCCGCTGCTCCTCATGGTGGGTCCGACTAAAACGGAGCTGTGCGTCTTCTCTGCAGCTCGTCTGAAGTCCAGCGACATTTCCCTCTCCTCTTGTTTCAGGACATTTCTCTCATTAGGCTCAACACTGCACTAAAAACGTAATTAATTAGAGCTAATTATTTATTTGTGTTGTTCAAAACTGGGAATAACATCTTCAAAATAAAGGTTCTCCAAAATGATTTAAAAAAAAATGCTGTTTAATTATCCACTTAAAACATTATAATAAAATGTACGATTTTTTTTTTTTACATTATAATAAAATGTACAAAACGTCTTCAAACTTAGGAAAAAAGTCCAGTTGTTTTGTCTTTTTAACTTTTTTTGGAACCTGCAAACACGTTTAAATCGGAGGCAACCGGACTTTTGCTCAGTTCTCACCCAAAAATCGACAGATGCAAGCCACCAGGATTAACTAAGACTGTCAGGACCAGAAACACAGGACCCAGAATTCAACCCAGACGAGCAGCAGATGTTTAAAGACAGTTTATTAAAAGTTAAACTGTAGCAGATCGCGGGGCAGGAAGGCAGGAACTCCTGGAAGCGGAGGCAACAGGTTAGTGACCACACAGGTTTCACTGAATTAACCTTCTCACCATCCGGGGATTTGCGGGGACAGTGAGCGCTGGCTGCGGCTGGTGGGTCAGAACTCTGACGACTCTGGTTCTAATCCAAAATCCGGTCAGGGAGACTCTCAGGTGGATCTTTAATGATACTCGGTGGTCAGGTGACAGGCAGAGGGTCAGAACCGTGATAACGACGACAGGCAGGTCCGGTGTCCGAGCCGGGTGATCCGAGGTCCAGAGAAAATCCAATGCGGAATCCAAGGCAGAATCGGGGCACAGATCCAGGTCCGGAAACAGGCAGGCTCAGAGAATCAGGAGGCAGAACAGGTAGACAGGAACAGAACGCTGGATTAAACTCACAGAAGGCTCGTAATAATCTGGCACTAGTGTCCGGTCTGAGGGCTGGTTATATAGCAGGCGGAGCAGGTGGATCTGATGAGCGTTAATGAGAATGGCACAGAGCTACACAGGTGTGTCAGGTTTCAGGTGTCAGCACTAGTGCCCAGATCATGACAGACTTCTGGAAAGGTGTCGAAATGTCTAAAGAACGAACTGAACGAGAGTCCGGCTGCCTCCGATTTAAGCCTGTTTGCTGTGGCGACGGCCCGGATAACTGAGAATTTACACAGGCGATGAACAACACTTTGGTTTTGAATGCTTATGATCGAGAGGATCAATGACTAAAGTCTGATGTGGAGTGAAACCGAACGTCTAAGAGGAATCAGTTTGGCTGCAAATCCACCATTTCACCATCTGCGTCTCCAGAATGAGCGAACGCCTGGGTCAGAGCTGCAGGGAGGACCGCACGTTTCCCTTCAACATTTGTTTTTGTTTTGCGTGGAAAGTGGCGTATGTACGTAATAAATGAGAGCCCAGAATGTTGTCCTGGTGAGTTTAACCCAAAATGTCAGAAAAACATATGAGGCAGTTCTACAGTTATGTTGCACAGTTACGCAGTTTTGTTCTGGTTTCTCCTGTAAAAAGAAACTAAATATTAAATGGATTGACACTTTTGTCTCCGTGCGTCAGAGTCCAGAGGAATACAACCTGATGTGGATTCTCACTGACGTCTTCTCCTCCGTGTTGGTCGTCTTCATCTTCTACTTTCATAGGTGAGCCGAGATTTCTCGGGTTTATGAGCTGCACACACATCTGGTTTCCATCTGGATCCGGATGAGACAGGGCTGGGGAAAAAGCCACGCAGATAAAAAAAAAAAGGTGTTTTTAATTGCAGATGGCGGGAACGGGGACTGGCATTCTGCTCGGACAGAGAAACGACGCTGGATAACAGCCGCTACTGCCAAATCAAAACCGGTAACCGTCCATTCATCCATTCAGCGTCTTCCTCTTATCAGAGAGCAGGGCGACAGGTCTGGGGGAGTTCTGGGTCTTCCCCCAGTGGGATGATCAGATGTCAGAACCACCTCCACTGGCTCCTTTCTATGCAGAGAAGCAGCGGCTCTCCCCCTGGATAACAGAGCTCCTGAGGCCGGCTGCTCTCCTAAAACCTGACATTTAATTTATTAAATCACACAGCTGCATCCACAATCGGCTGAATAACATGAAACATGCATGGGAGGTTGAATGGGATAAATTAGCTCAACAAGCCACCAACTCCAACCAGGAAAGTTCTCCTCAGAGCATTTTGGTTTAAAAACGTTGAAATTAGACCGTGAGCATAACGGCGCTACGTGCTAAGCTAACAGTACGACGCGGATGTTTCAGAGCAACATAAAGCTCACGCGAGCGACTTATAGTCCGAGAAATACGGTAATTACTTGCAACACATCTAAAACAATCCTTTTCCAAACTGTTCCTAGCAGAACCTTAAACGCAGAACCATTTCAACGTGCCAGCCCTGAACGTCTCCCAGCAACCAGCACAGCCGCAACTTTATCCTTCATAATAACACCAGATTTAAAAGAGCAGTGAAACTCAACTTTCTTTGCAAAATGTTATTTATTCATGGCTACATAAAGTTGTCACATTTTTTTCAATAAAAGTACTTTGTACATGGATGAAGTCTCCCTAAAAAAAATAGATTATGACTTCTCACTCTAATTAGTGCTAATTAGAGAAAGCTCGTTTTGGCCGCTTGTATCCAGGATCTCGTTCTTTTGGTCCTCCCCGGGTCGGAGCGTAGACGTACCGGTAAATCAGAGCTTTGCCTTGTGGCTCTTCACCACAGCAGACCGGAGCAGCGCCGCCATAGCTGCAGGAGAAGCCCCCATCCGTCTGCATCTGTTGCTGGTAAAGATTCTCAGTCATCCAGGTCAAAAAAGTTAGAAAACAAAACAACTTTCAGAAAAAAGGCCAATTGTTTTGTTTAACTTTTTTGGAAAGTCTGCATCTGTTGCTCCATCACTGCTGAACAAGAGGCTGACCCCTGACCCTGTTGGAAAACACGTAACATCTATTACGATGCACAGGAGGACAAACTTAAACTTGTTAAGTTTAACGGCGGCTGGCTGCCGGGTGGTGCAGTTTGTGCCTCTGCGGCCCTGCAGCAAGGGGGTCCTGGGTTCGAATCCTGGGGTCTTTCTGCAGGAAGTTTGGATCCGCTGCGCATCCATGGCTTCTCTCCAGCTTCCTTCCACAGTCCGAAAACATGACTGTTGAGGTGCAATCCCACCGAATGCGACCAAGGCGAGTGGAGCGAGGGATTCAGACGTTATCCTCATGTGAAAGCGCGACGTGAACAAAGCAAAGCTAAACTGCAAACGGAGACGGTGGACGCACGCACGAAGCGAACCGAGGGTTCTCCTCGTCCATTTATTCAAGAACGAAAATGTTTTTTTTTACATGTTAACTCCTTAGACAACACAATTAGGCTACATTAATTGATTTACTGATTGAGGACCGATGCACAGACCGATGGAGCTCCTGTGGTTCGTGTCCCCCGACGCGGGACAGCAGCAGCTCCTCATACCGGGTCCTGGACGGTACCGGAAGTACCGCTGCTCCTGGAGCAAGTGGTGGTACTCGCCGACCCGAGTGCATCTCTGGAGGATCCGGTGGACCCAGTTGTTTGGCTTTCCCCGTTAAATACAGCACTCTGACACGGTCAGTGGACTCGAGATGAGACGGAAAGACAAGAGGAACCGGCGAGTGGAGAGATGCTCCTCCTATTTGATGAGTCGGCGAAGCCAGCTGGCTGAGATGTCGGCGCCAATTGTTTGTGAAAAGAGAGAGAGAAATGTCAAACGTGAAAAAACTCGCCTTGTTCGCTGAGCTTTAGGTTAACTGGTCCCTCTACATTGGCCTTAGGCATCATTGTGGGACGGTTGCCCTGCAGCGTAAAGACGATGGATGGATGCCAATAAGGGCACGTTTTTGGTTTTTAACGGTGGATAAGATGCAACTTTAAGGATCTGGAATTTATTCTAAGCTATGCTTCCTATTCAGGTTCTTCACTTTATAGTGAATAAAAAGTTTAAGCAATCGCTTGGTGTTGGGCTTGAAACTGTCCGCCACACAAGTTTAAACTATGAAGATCAGGAAATTAAAATGTGACGTCGTTTGGGTAATTTATCGGCTCAAAGCTTTTTAATTCTATGTATTTGTCATAATTTCTCACAGAGTTCGGCAACATCTGGTCGGTCTCAAACTGTCAAACTGAGAAGATGGTCAACCTGGCAACCGTGACCTCCGGACCGAGCCAACCTGGCAACTCCGCAGACCCGCTGCCAGCCTCCCGGGCATCTGCACACCAAATCACTTCAGCGACGGAAGATAACGGCAACCAATCTGCACAATCAAGTATCGTCAGGTTGATTTAAACTGTGATTTTTACCTTAATAAAGTTAATCTGCAGAAAAACTGTTATTAGCTTAGAAATGTGACCGAGACTCTAATCTGAGCAAAGATCAATAAACAGTTTAAATCTGTAGCAGACTGGATTTATGCTCCTTCTGATGCAAACAGAACTAAAGCAGAGAGATTTTAACCAGTAAATAATAATTACCGTATTTTTCGGACTATAAGTCGCACTTCTTTTCATAATTTGGCCGATTCTGCGACTTATAGTCAGGTGCGACTTATATATCAATTTTAAATGTTAATTCATACTGACCAACATGAACCAAGTAGTACCCTTATTATAGCCACAAGAGGGCGCTATAGGCTTGTAAAAACGATCCTGCTTCTGTACCACTTAAAAATTAATTAAAACATTAATTTATAAACAACAAAGACTGAACACATGTACATATGTTGTTTCACTGTTTCAGTCTGTATTCACTCAGCGGAGTGTTGTGTGGTGCAGCTCGAAGGAAACAGACCAAGACAGAACCTGTTATTGGGCTGTCTGTGAAGCTAATAGCCGCTAGCGCTAGCTTACAGCTCTGTCAGAATCAGAATCAGAATCAGATATACTTTAATAATCCCAGAGGGAAATTGCTGTTTCAGTACAACCGCCATCACATACATACATCACAAACATTACAGGGGGGGAGACGGTTCACTGAGGCCATGCTGCCAAGGACACCGTTTACAGAGTGCCCACAGGGCGCTGCCCTTGAATCTGTGGAAATATAGATGCCACAATAGGGGAGGAGCAAGAGGGAAAAAAAGACAAATCACACCCTATCCTCTCACGGTACAGTGTGAGATATCCGACAAAAAAACCTCTTGCACGAGAAGCACAAATAAGACGAGACCCATATAAGCAGAAAGGTAAACGTTTGAGACTAGTCGCGTGTAAGTTCAAATGTTTTTGTGAGCATCAGATATGTGTGTCTGTTTGGGTGAAAGTGTTTATATTTCCGTGAACACTCTCCAGAGGCCATTGTCCTTGATGTTATCAGCCGGCCAACAGTTCAGAAAACATCTGCACATGTCAGCGGGGGAGGGGGGAGCGGGGGAAAGTTCTGAGCACTCTACGCCATAAATACTTTATTTGTTATGAGACAAGCTGCACTGACTTTCCCGTCAGCTTTAAGTCTTTGCTGGCTCCAAATAGTGAATCCAATATTCCAAATTAGTTGGGCTTTCCCGCGTTTCACTTCCAGATTTTATCCCATCTCCCCTTGAGTTCAACCACCGAAGCCAGTCTGCGTACCAGCACATCCAGCTTTTCGGCTCTGCTCCTCCACCTTCCAGATCTGTCCGTTCACTGCCTTAGTGATCGCATCATGCAGCCGGTAGACTGATCAAGGCCAAATTGCTACCAACATCCGCTGTATTTGTTGATATATCAAAAATCCACCAAGTCCAATAAGTAGAAATCCAAGTATCATGAATCCAAATGTAAACGTTTCCACGTCCAGGAATGACAAAGTCGAAAGACACACCGTTTTCCATCCAAGAATAATAGGGTGTATCCCACGAAATGAGTCAAATCAGGACCGGACGGGTCCCGCTTTGGTTGCCTACCCGTCTAAAAAATTTGATCAATAGCATTGAGAGACCAGCTTACCAGATCCATGGTTTTCAGAGTTCGGTTGATATGAGGAAAGTGCTCAGAAAGACAAGACATAGCAGCAGAAGCAGGGGAGGGGGAGGGGGGGGTAAAAGCTGGAGAGGAGAGGAAAACACGACTGACCTCGAAGAGAGACAGAACAGATGTTGTATCAATCGTCATAAAGAGGATAAAAAACATATATAAGTCGCACCGGACTATAAATCACATTTATTTAGAAATTTATTTCACACATTCCAAGACTAAAAACTGACATTTAATCTGGTAAGGCAATTTATTAAATCACACAGCTGCATCCACAACAAGCTGAATAACCTGAAACATACCTGGGAGGATGAATGGAGTAAATTAGCATAACAAGCCACCAACTCCAACCAGGAAAGTTTTCATCAGAGCATTTCGGTCTAATTACGCTTAAATTAGACCGTGAGCGTAACGGTGCTACTCGCTAAGCTAACAGTACGACGCGGATGTTTCAGAGCAACATAAAGCTCACGCGAGCGACTTATAGTCCGAACAATAAGGTAACTACTTGCAACACATCTACAGCAATCCTTTTCCAAACTGTTCCTAGCAGAACCTTAAACGCAGAACCATTTGAACGTGGCAGCCCTGAACGTCTCCCAGCAACCAGCACAGCCGCAACTTTATCCTTCATAATAACACCAGATTTAAAAGAGCAGTGAAACTCAACTTTCTTTGCAAAATGTTATTTATTCATGGCTACATAAAGTTGTCACATTTTTTTCAATAAAAGTACTTTGTACATGGATGAAGTCCCCCTAAAAAAAGAGATTATGACTTCTCACTCTAATTAGTGCTAATTAGACACACAATTAGGACGCTCTGAAGATCGATCCTATTGGTTGATAGAAACAAAGCTTTGTGGCACAACTGCAGAACGACCCAAATCACGTTTTTTTTTCATCTATTTAAATCCAAATTAAACAGGCGTAATGTTTGTTTCCAAATGTATCTTTATCCAACAGAGTGGAAAGATGGATCTAAAAAAATTATAATTATGCTAAACAGGAAGTGACTGGAAAAAAACGGCATCTATTAGATGTTTTTGTTGGAAATGGATGGTTATGTTTTTAATTTCACGCTGTAGTTTACTGTAGAACACAATTTAATCCTGTATCAGTTAAAGGTGTATAAAATTACACATCACATTTTCTATTTACAGTTTAAAAAAAAAAGGAAAAAAATCCTCTTGTGCACCGTCGTCCAGACTGAAGTGGATTTTATTGCAGATTAAAATGCAGCGTCAAATGTTTTGATCCGTTTCAGGTTATTTTAACTTTTTTTCTTCTAAACTTTATCGACTCTCAGTGCCTTGGAAAGGTACCTTTAAATTTTTACATGTTATAAACACAAACTTCAATGTATTTTACTGGGAAATCGAGTGGAAGTCCAACACAAAGTGTATAACTGAAGTGGAAGGAAAATGATGCACCGTTCTCTAACATTTTAGCAACTAAAACCTGCATTTGACTTCACCGCCCCTTTTGGGTTCGTCTCACCAGGTTCTGCACAGCTAGAGACGGGAATGTTCTCTTTCTTCTTTACAGATCCCGTCTGGTTGAAAGAGAGCTTTCCTGCAAACGTCAGTTTTCGATTCTGGCTTTAAACTTTGTCGGATTGCGATCTGAACTTTGACTAGGCCATTTTAACATCTGAACCAGGGGTGGTCAATGTGCGGCCCGGGGGCCATTTGCAGAACTCCAGTGATTTTTTTTTTTTTTTTTTGATTTTTTTTTGGGGCCCCTGACTGCAATTCAAGCATGTTATAAACCTCCCTGACAACCTCTGGATGTTGGTAAAGTGCAACGAGCATTTTTGGAAGCGTGATCCATATTCTGTTCATGATGCCTGGAATACCCTCCGACCCAAAAATGTAAGAGATTATAAGCCTTAAGGCAAAAGTGAGTACTTATTTCTAACATTATAGATCCATTTTCTACAACTATCTGACCAATTTGTTTATTTCATTAAAATCTTCCATCTTTAAGGATGTAAAACCGCACAAAAATAATCAAATCAGTGTTTTGTGGGCTATAAATATGTTCCTCTTTACAGTTTTGGTCCACATGTAGGGTTCTCCCCAGAAACTGAGTCTAGGGGCTGTCAGATTTCAACTGGAGGAGGGGGGGAGGGGGGGGGGGGGGGGGGAGGTCAAACATTTGTGCTGTGTCAGGTACAAATTGAGGCCATTTCCTGCAACTTAAGCTTTCGGTCTGCTCTTAAATATACAACTTAAGCTACATAGGAAGATATCCAACACCAAGTTCCTCTTAAGGTGAAATGTTGTCTATTGTTAACAATATGTAAAAATACTAGCAGAAAGGTAACATTTGCAAGCAAACACACGATGTTTACCTTCATATGGTGCAGCTAGCCTAGCAAACTTCTGTTTATTCTTATTTTTACTCGAACTATCCCCCCATCATGATGCTGCCACCACCATGTTTCACCGTGATGTCAGGCTGTTGGTTTCCTGCTGCGGGGTTTTTCATGCATCACTTTCTCTCCACATCATAACCAAGCAACACTCTGTGTTGGTCCGTCACATAAACCCTTCCCCCCAGCAAAGACACAGAGGTCTGTGATAATTCGCCTGGGGTATGAATATTTGTGTAATAGTTGAACACTTAGGACTACAACACAGGGGAGTTGTGGGTAATGACGGTTCTGAGGTGATTTTTAAAGGCATAAAGGTGAGTTTTTAAGACAGGGTCAGCGGCAGGTTTTACTGCTGGAGTGTCTCAGTGATTTCGCCGGTTTCTGGGTTCATGGAGGACCGACCGTGGCCCGATCACTTGCTGCTGCCTCTGGAGGTCCGCTGTTTGGTCATCGTCGTCAGCATCTGGCTGATGTAAGAGGTCAGGAGGTCGTCCATCTTGTAGCCCTGCAGGTGTTAGAATGTTAACAGGGACGTTAAACCACAGAGTTACCGATGCAGGTAAAGCCGGGCATACATTGTATGATTCTTTCGCCCCTTTTTGGGCCGATGGTTCCTGGGAACCATCTGGACCGTCCTGGGTTGCAGCCTTTCATCTGCTTTTCCTCTTCCGTCCACATCCAGAGAGATTAGGTACAGACTTAAACTTCTTGGTTAAGTTGCGATGCAAGGTGAGTTCAAACGAGCATCACATGCTCAGAAACAAGGTTATTTAACAAAAAGAAGCCAATAATTTTGAGTAGGGATGCACGTTATATCAATGTTAACATCGGTATCGGCCAGCGTTGGTAATTTTTAACATATCAATATCTAGGGCTGTGCATAAAAATCGATACAAAGATTAATATCTGTGTTTTTTATATCAATATCAATATAACTCCCAACCCCTAGGGGGCGTTATTACAGCGCGCCAATACTGTTCACAGCGAGGAAGAGCAAGTGAGACGAATTAGCGGAATGGCGGACAGTATTTTAGAAGCTCCTCCGTCCCTAAAATCAGACGTTTGGACACATTTTTGGTTTCTGTAATACATTAAATGCATTGAACCAAATGCACTTTATTTTCCTTTTAATATATCGGTGTTCAATAAACTGAACATAAATATAATATTTGGCTGGTTGTGTTGATTGAATGACTGAGCATTAATTTGAAAGTAATAAATATCGATATTGGAGTCGAATCAAATCAAGCTGATATATATCAAAAATCGTATTGTATCGTGAGCTATGTATCGAGAATTATAGCCGTATCGAATCGGTTCATCCTAGATGATACCCAGCCCTATCGATATCGGTCCGATGAGTAAATCTGGGCCGATATTAACAACCGTTGTTTATCTCCATCTAGTTGCCCTTTATACCTGTTTAGTGAGGGGGTTGGTCATGTTAAAGTGAAAGTGATGCATCACAACCAGGATTCTTTTTTTTTTTTTTATAAATGGAACAGAGATAAAAAAAAGCTAGACCAGGGGTCACCAACATGGCGCCCATGTGCACCAGCTAGCCCCCCAGAACCACATGTGGTGCCCTCAAGCCTGTTCAAAAACGGGAACCAAAAGTAAGTAAAATGTTCTTGAAATTAATGTATTTTTCCTTGATTAAAGCAGATAAATAAGACTATCTGCCAATGGAATAACATTTTATGCCCTAAAAATAGGAACAATTAAACTCCATTATCTTATATCAGATGCAAGGTATCTAATCATCTTATTTTAGGAGTGAATATACCAATTCCATTGGAAAATAGTCTTATTTAACTGCTCAAATCAAGGAAAAATACACTCATTTCAAGAAAATGTCACGTTTAGTTCTTTTTTTGCATTGTGGGAGCTGCATCTAAAATGTTATTTTATTTAGTTGCTCTTCCTTTTCAATCATACGTGTATCTACAATGATTTAAAATGATAAATGCATTAAAAACATGTTAAGGTGAGCTCTGACTGTATTAGTTCAAAGGTCAGCACAGGTAGCTCTCAACTTCTAAAAGGTTGGTGATCCCCGGTCTGGACTATAGCCCACATTAGTTTTCAAACTTTTACAAAATTTAACCATCACAGAAATGTAAATGTGTAAACACACACATCGGTAAATATCGGCTATCGGACGTAGCAGCAGTATTAATATTGGAAATCGATATCGGCCCACATATTCATATCGGTGCGTCCCTAATTTTGTGGAGTTTTGCCTGAAATTACACCGCACTGCTGCCGTGGATTCAGACGCTCACCAGGGACGTCTCGCAGAGCAGCTTGCTGCCTCGCACCAGGTTCCCGATGGTGATGTGGAAGTACGTGTTGCCGCTGCTCCAGTTGGAGATCTTTGTGAAGGGATGAGTGGTCAGGATGTCCTGTTGGCACAGATTCACGCTCAGTACTCGCTCTACGTCAGGAACGGGAACGTTACATCTTCTGAGAGGTCTCTAAGGGTAAAAATAAAGCATTCAGACGAGTTCTCACCTTCGTCTTCGGGTCAATCAGGCTGACTCCGTGTTTATTGATAGCAATCAGGAGAGTTTCTGGGTAGTTTGGGTCTGTTGTTTGCTGAAGGAAGACCAGAACTCGTCAACAAATCCGAATATTAAGAGTCTACCATAAAACATTTTGGGGCTCTTATTGAACCATTTTGTCTGGTTTTGGTACCTTGACCTCAAAGAAGGCGGAGCCAAACGTCGGCCACTTGTAAATGATCTTCAGGAAGGAGAGTTTGGCTTCTTCCTGGGTTTTTCCTGCCTGTTTGTTAAGCAGCGTCATGATCGCCTGAGGAGAGGAAGAAAAACAAACACCAGCGTGACGTTTACTCACCGTTGGTCGGCGATGTTTACCTGGAAGACGTAACAACGTAATTATGACCTTTAGGTCAATGTTTCTCTAACCGTCGGTGGGCGACGTGTGAGAGGTTAGTCGGTAGATTTCTGCTCACGGCTGAATTAAAACAAACTTTGTCTCCAAAACCTTCTGCTGGAGAGCAGAAGTCCTGGTTCTGAAGCAGCAAAGCAGATCCACCTCCCTCTAAAAAAAGATTGTTTCTGAAAAGCTGTTAGTTTTGCACCAGATGCAGCGCTGCGAGGCCTCGACGCGGGTTCGACTCCCGACCCGTTGACCTTTGCCACATGTTTCCTGTCTCTCTTTCAAGTAAAGGCCACTAGTGCCACAAAGAGTCGTGTTAGAAGCTGGTTTGGGTTCTGCTGGGACCTCCTGGATGAGTCTATGAACCCTTGGAGTAATTTTGTAGGCCGGCCGCTCCTGGGAAGGTTCTGCACCCGTGGTTAGCGGGTCTCACCGTGGTTCTCTGGAGAACCCAAAGCATTAGGAATGACTTTTAACCCTTTCAGAGAGATAGAGGCTGTGACTTTGTTCCCCTACTGGATTCTCCAGATGCTTTGCCCTGAGCTTAGGAACGGCTACATTTCACATCTGAACCGATACGGTACTGATAGTCACCTATTTTTGGTACTTTTGTGTGTTTATGTTGTAATAAATGTTCATTAATAAAATCTCTATATTTTCATTTAACATGTTTATTTCTCAATATATATTTATGAAAAATAAACGATATTAAAAACATCATATTTTATCCTGCTTTGTAAATCAGGGCAGGATACATTTACAGAGTGGGAACAGAGAAGCTCTCCTCTTTGCTCTGACTGCAGTTTCAGGACCAGACGACAGCTGTCTGTCTGTCTGTGAGACAGGGTTTGGAGAAGCTTGTAGAAGGGCTTGTTGCTTGCCAATGACAATAAACTCCAGAACGATTGTTACTTTCACAGGAATTCATCAATAACAGAAGAAAGTCGCTAGAATTTTCGGTATTCGCTTTTTTGAAAAAAGGTCGCTGGATGGGTCTGCAAAGTCGCTAAATATAGTGAGAAATTTTGCTTCCTCAGATTAGACGTATTCCAGCTGCTGGCCTTGTACTTCGCCTCACAAATATCACAGCAAGCATAATCGGTGTCGCAGCCATTCTTTCCAGCGCTTTCTATCCGCCATGCTAGCTGTCTTTACTGGACCAGCGGCTACTGACGTCATCATGCTGTGTTCATGTTCGCCAAAAAATCGGAAAATCGGCTACTCTTCTACTCCCTCAGTATCACAGTGATGCGTTTAGGTACCAAAACATGGCACTGTTTGATTTTACGTGAATTGGTACCCATCCGTAGCTGAGATTTTTGCCTACTTCATGCTGTCAGACAGGTTCTTATCCGGTCAGTCACTAATCAGGCCGAGATTTGGCAACTAAAAGCACAAATTAATCAGTTATTTACTGATTTAACAGCAGGAGGCTACATGACATTCTGACAGCATCCCCTCAAATTAAACAATTTGAAAATCGCTTTTTTTTGTTCATACAGGTTAACTTTGTCTGATCTTGAACATTTTAGAGGCGACAAAAAAAGTTTGAGCTTGTGCATTATAGAAAAGTTTTACTTTTCTTCCAGTAAAACGGGAAAAAAATGAGCTCAGCTAAAGGTTTTCTTTAATCCTACCTGCAGTTAAAAACCGAAAGGCGATTTAATTTCGTCACGCTGTTAAACATACAGCTGGTCTCAGCGGCGCTCACCTTCTTCCAGTCGTCCGGGGACAGAAGTCGGATCTGGTCCTGAGGGACAAGGTCCTTCAGGATCTTAGCAATATTCTGGAAATGGGATTTATCCTCCTCAAACTTCACCCTGTAGATCAGAGCCGCCAGCTGGTGCACCTCCTCCCTGGAACACTTGTGGTAGCCACGAAGATACTTGGGCAGCTCCTGCAGAGAGAACAGTTACTTTGTTAACGCTGAAGACTGGCCGTCTGTCGTCTTATCAGGTTTTTCATTATTAAACAGTGAAGAAAAAGAAAAAGTTTAAAAGGGTTTCTTTCCAGAAGGAAGAAGACCTAATGGCCGGCAGTCGGCATTAGTTCAGCTCCCAGGTTCTCTGTGTTTGATTCGATGCAGGTTGTATTTTAGGAGTTAAATAACTTAGTTTGCTCCAAAAAAAGTTAAAAAACAAAACAACTGGACTTTTTTTTCCAGTTTTGGGCCTGTTTCGGTTCAATTTGCATGTTATCTAAGCCAGAATAACCCCTTTTTGGGCAATAGTATAAAACTTGGAACTCCACACTACTCCAGACATTTTGAATTGAGAAAGTTTTCTGGATGGGAAGTGAAATGTCTTGAAACTTCCCAGTTTCAGTTGTTTTGTTTCTTTAACTTTTTTTTCGAATGATCATGACCTGGATGACTGAGAATCTTCACCAGCATAACTTAATTTGGTTAAAAAAACAACAACAATCCAACCTAGCAAAGAGCTGATGGGAGCTTAATAGCACAAAAACATGAATTATGGAGCGTCTTATTCAGTTTCTAACGCTGTGAGGAAAAAGGCTTTTGTCTTCTGGACCACATGTGGGTTAATATTTAGCTCCAGAGTCTCAGTTTCCTTCTGCCAATCAGAGATCGAACTGCAGAGGTAAGTCCTGGAGAAGACACCTGGAAACCCCCCCCCCCAATAACGTTTATTCACACTTGCATTTATATAGATTTAAAAATGACAATATCTATAACAAAGCATGAAAAATGTGTTTATTTTACATAAAGTTAAGGTGAACTCTGACTTAGTAGTAGTAGACCACAGAACCCAATGAATGTTCCTGGAGCTAACCAAGCCTTTTGAATCAGGAACACATTTAAAACATGCAGAGCACTGAACGGCCGGGCTCCAGAACCTCCTGCACTGCTTCCTGAACTGGGTTTGGTTTACACGAGGAACAAAACTACAGGCAAAAAATTAGAATATTGTCATTAAAGAAAGTAAAACCCACATATTGCATAGATTCATGATTCTGGGCCCTAACAGCCTGTTAGGGTGACCCTGTAACTCTTTTTAGACGCAGCTCGCCTGCACATTCACCGTGTAAAAACGAGGTCCATAATGATTTATAACAACCTAAAGTTCACTAGAAATTTATGCCAGATGTGTGGACTGAGACAGAATGAAGGGAGGAAGGAGATAAACGGGGAAGAAAGGTCACAGAGGAGCGGACAAAAGGAAGGAAACTGAGAAATTGGACAGGGAGTGAAGCCTGTGAAGAAATGCTAATATATTTCTATATTGTTTTTTTTTTTTTTCATGAAATAAGATGCAATGAATCATATCTAAAAGTCTTTAAAAGGAAGCCTTGATCCGTCACTTCCTGTCTGAGATGTTCAGATTAGAACGCCGGCCCTTTAAAACAAGGTTACTCTGATTGATCAATAAATGTAATAAAATCAAAGTGCAGCTCTAGATGTCTGGATAGACGTTTCCACTGTGGTCTGCATGTTTGTTTTGTTACATTTTAACACCAAAGTTTTCTTAGGGATTGAAGAGCAGATACTTTATGTCTGATTTAAACATTTCTGAAGGCTAGTAAAAAAAAACCAAATCACCTGGTAATAGTGGAAGGTGGAGTCGGCCATGGAGTCTTTGCCCGGCACCGTGTTGGTCCACAGCTTCTTCATGAAGAACACCTGGTAGGTCAGCGAAGGCGCCACGCCGGTCGTACCTGCAAACAGCCGCAGAGGGACGGGTCAGCGGTGCGCAGACGGCCCGAGCTCTGAAGACGAGAGCAGCTGTTACCGTCCTTACCGTGCCTCGCCTTTTTGATCCAGTCTGTCAGGTGCCTCACAAAGTCGAAGAAAAAGTCGCCGTCTGGGACGCTGATGACCTAAAAAACCCAGAAAATAAGAGGAATTCAGAAAACTTTACATTTTCTGCTGCAAAACCAGAGACTCTGCATTTAGCCAACAAGGTTCAGCCAGAAAGCACAAACAAAAAGACACATGAGGATATAAGAAGGATGATGTAGCATTTTAACAAAGGGAACTTGGTGTCTTGAATAATTAATAATTCAAAGACACTCATTTGCCTCTAAATCTCCATAAACCGACCCGTTCACATCTTCTTCTGAGCAACAACGGAGACGCTCACTTCAGTGATTCTTCACGCTAAGCCATCGACAACATAAAACCCGGCATAAGCCGACGCCGTCTGGGTAAATATTAGCTCGGTGGACCCAAGCGGCCCGGTGACAGCGCTCTGTTGGTCTGAGCTCCTCACGGAGACGAGCTTCAGCGCCGTTCTGCTGCCGTACGGATCAACGCAGGAAAGTGTTAACCAGCTGCCGGCTCAGTCAGTTGTTCTTTGAAAACACTTGCTGTAATCAGCCAATTTTAATAATTGAATTAAAAGCACATTTTAGTGCACCAAAGTCTGCGTTTGAGTAATTAAATGTCATTGGATAGACGTTACTACGAAATTAAAGAGAATGTAAAAAGTGTGTTTATTAAAAGATGAATACTTTGTGTTGAACTTAACATTTTTTAATTGTAGGCTTTTAACTTTTCTGTAATAATTCTGCCCTAATTAAAAACTAAAATCTTCCATCTGCATCAGCCACCTGGAACAAATCTTTCTTAAAATTCTGTTGGGGGGGCCGCCCAGAATCAGTCCAGGGGCCACAAACGGCCCCAGCGCCGCATGTTGGACACGCCTGATTTAACTCCTTAATAATTTGGATATCAATGAACCTGAAGGGCAATAATGGCGCTGCTGCGCCTGATTAGTCCAAATCTAACAGGTAACAGGGACACTCAGTGAGTTCTCACCTTATCGGTGATCTTCACAAACAGACTGAAGCCCTCTGAGGATTTCAGCATCAGCCGTCCGGAGATGTTGTGGCAGAAATCTTTGGCCTTCGTGCTCGACTCCACTTCAAACACCTGCGGGAGTGACAAAACTTTATTCACCGAAAACTAAAAAACAATTAACACTCCGCTATCAGGTAGAATGTGCCATGTAGCGTTTGGTACTGCAGCACAGGAGATTAACATCGCATAATGACTAAAACACTGCATTTATTACAGTTTACTAAGAGAGCAGAGGGACATTTCAGACATTGCATTTATAATTTTTAAGACATTTAGGTTGTGTTGAGGTTAAACGTGTCAGAGGATATTTAGTTGTTTTTTATTTAGTTAAGAACTGTTGCTTAAATTAGCCTAAAATAGCTAAACTAAGATTAAAAAAAAAGACCAAATTTAAACAATAGTGAACACAATTTATCCCAACGTCAACTGATGCATTTTTTATGTTAAGATTTTATTTTATTTTTTATTGCCAGCCATCAATTTGCAGCTTTTCTCGTGTTTTTCCACCATACGGCGCTACTTTCCTTCATATTAACAAAAATTCAGTCAAATTTTAATTTTTTTTGTATTGTTTTATAAAAAGGGGCCATAGTACTGAAATGAGAGTGGAGTTATGTGAACGTAACAGAATTTGGGCTAAAATCATGAAATATAATTAGTATTTGACGTAAATCTTTACGGATGAAGTAGTTTTAAAAGACTAACTTGTTTAAAAGAACAACAACAGGATTTTAAATCTGACAATCATTGACTCATCTTAAGGTTAATAACAAAAATAATAAGAAATGCAACTTAAAAATATATTATAGGCTTTTTTTCAGTTGTGATATTATGTAGACAAACTAGCCTTTAAGGTAATTAATATTTGATATAAATATCTCAAGCTGAAATAGTTTTAATAGACGTGTTTAAAAAGGAAAAATGTCAGTATATTTAACATTTATGGTCAAGCAGACGTTGGGTTTGATATTTTAAATGACCTCTGAAGGGTTGATGAACAAAACACTTTTCCACAGTCACAAAGAAACTATTTTAAATCTTAATCTGTCAATTCATTAAAATCCGTCTTAAATATAATAAAATATAATTAATTCAATTCAATGCAGTTTTATTTATATAGCCCCAATTCATGAAACATGTAATCTCAAGGCACTTTCCAAAGTCAAATTTAATCAGATACAATCAATCTGATTGAATTTATGTTACAATATATTATAGTTTTTATGGAAGAACACTTCAAACTTCATATCTTCTGTTTGTAAAAGAAATTTTGACAATTTTTCCCGACCGTCACACGAACATTTGGGATCTCTGACCTCGTCCGAGTCGTCGGGGAAGTAAACCTTGTGGAAAATCTGGGTGGTCTTGTGCTGGATGGCCTCCACCTCCACCAGGTGAGGAGGGTACTTCCTCGATCCATTCCTGCTCACATTAACGACGAGAGGAGAGGTGAAGCAACCGGAACAACGTGCTGGTGAAGATTCTCAGTCATCCAGGTCATGATCATTCCAAAAAAGTAAGAAAACAAAACAACTGGACTTTTTTCCAAAGTTTGAAGACGTTTCGCTTCCCATCCAGAAAGCTTTCTCAATTCAAATGTCTGGAGAAGTGTGGAGCTCCAAGCTTTATGTTATTGCCCAACAAAGGCTTTATTATGGCTTAGATAACATGCAGATTAAACTGATCCTAACGACTCCCATTGCTAAGGGGTGGACCAGTGTCAGTTTAATTTGCATCTATCTAAGGCAGGGGTGTCCAAACTTTTCGGTACATGGGCCAAAATTGTCAAGTCAAAGGAACTAGGGGGCCAAAAAAAAAAAGAAGAAATTGTTAATTTTTTACCTGCTCTACAAAATATGATAATTTTCAATAAATAAATTAGTCAGATTTTTTGTATCGTAGATCCAAAATTAAATTTGTTTTGTTAAAAGATGGTCATCCAGTTTGCTAATAATTGAATTTGACTCTTTAACAATAATAATAAACTTTACTTTTATAATATACTAACAGTATTTGGGTCGGTTGTTCTTTGTAATCAGTCAATTTTAATAATTGAATTCAAAGCAGATATTAATGCATCAAAGTCTGCATTTGAGTAATTAAATGTCATTGGATAGATGTTACTATGAAATTAAAGAGAATGTCAAAAGTGTGTTTCTTAAAAGATGAATACTTTGTGTCATAACTAACGTTTTAAATTGTAGGATTTTAACTTTTCTGTAATAAAATTGCCCTAATTAAAACTAAAATCTTCCATCTGCATCAGCCTCCTGTGCTGATGGACCAAATCTTTAATGAAATGCAGTTGGGGGGGGCACCCAGAATCGTTACAGGGGCCACAAACGGCCCCCGGGCCGCACTTTGGACACGCCTGATCTAAGCCATAACACCCCCTTTGTTGGGCAGTACTATAAAGCTTGAAGCTCCACATTACTCCAGACATTTGAATTGAGAAAGCTTTCTGGATGGGAAGCGAAACGTCTTCAAATTTCATAAAAAAAGTCCAGTTGTTTTGTTTTTTAACTTTTTTGGAACACCCGGAACAACAACCTAAGGGTGCAGGAGCAGCCGAGCGGTACCGTAGGGCTTTCTGCAGCCGCTGCATGCAGTCCGGAGCCAGCGGGTAGTGCTTCTTAGCCTGCAGGAACTTCTGGACGTGAGGCAGCAGGATGTTACTGGGAGGAAACAAACCGGTGCAGAGCCACAGCAGCTCCCAGCCCTTCTCCTCGCTGTACCTTCACAGAGACACGACGTCAAGGGACACCCGCTGAGGGGCCGGGAGTTTAGTTTCAGCTCAGACTTACTTGATGTGGTTGTCTGTGAGCTGTTTGAGAATCTGACAGTAGACTTCATCTTTGAGCGGCTCCGCCTTCAGCGCGCCTTCGAATATCTGGTCGGTGAGCTCGTTGACGGATCGCGCGCGCTTGGACGGGTAGTCGCCCATATATTTCATCACAGGTACGGAGACGGTCAAGGAAATGTTTCACTCACACACAGCTGGAGGACTTTGTCCACATTTGAAGGAGTTGTGTTGGTGAAGATTCTCAGTCATCCAGGTCATGATCAATCCACAAAAAGGTTAAAGAAAATAAAACAACTGGACTTCTAATTGAGAAAGCTTCCTGGATGGGAAGCGAAACGTCTTCAGCTTCAGAATAGAACTCCAGTTGTTTTTGTTTTTTAACCTTTTTTGGACTGACATTTAAAGGAGCCATAAGTAAGATATTTACTGTAAAATCAACCTAAATCATTCTCATTTCTCACCCAGGATAAACGTAACATTCCCTATAAACAATCAGTCCTCCTCTCCATCATCAATATCTTTTCTCCTTTCAAACCTAGAGGTACGGTCCAGAACTACTTCTGTTCAGCGTGTAGCCCGTGCTTACTTCCTGGTTCTGGAGCCAATCAGATGAAAGTTCATTTGGTATTTTATTTGGGCTAAAGAGCAGCAGGCTGCAAACATGGCAGCCAGTAAGAGAAGCGGACCAGAAGTAGCACAGAATTCAACATCATATGTCTGTCGTGATGAAGCAAAAATTCACAACAGCAACACACCGTTTAAAAACGGCACATTAGATTGTTGTAACTGGCACGCTGTTATACCGATGGCCGTTGCTCTTCCATCTTTATTTACTCTGAGCTCACGTTTGATTTTGGGTTTCGCAGGATTTCTGACATCTGAATGATCCTGAGTTAAAATCGTGTGCGGTGTGTTGAGCTTACCGTCTGAACGGCACACGCTGTACGAGCAAAAAAAACCTGGGTGTGACCGTAGGCGCACCTGGGAGGGAGGTGCCCTGTCTGCCCTGCAAGTTATAGCGTCTAAAGCGACACATTAGCCGCCATCATCATCCTTGAAACCTCGTTTCCTGCTGATTCTCCCCCACCGAGCAGCATTACGCGGTGGACGCATTGTCACAATAATCTGTTAATCTCTGGAACACGTCACCCTGGTAATCATCGGGAGATGATAAAATGATGATGGCTTATGGACTTTCATTTATTCTAATTGGGCCTTTGCAGCTTTTCTTGCTTTTGTTTGCAGTGAAAAACACTGCAGCTGTGAAACATTATGATGAAGTCGAGCTACGATTAAAGTCTGATATGAAGAGAAACTCAACGTCTGAGAGGAACGAAAAATAAGTCAAATTTTCTTTAAATTAGTGCATTTGTCCTTGATTTGAGCAGGCAAATAAGATTATCTGCCAATGGAATGAGTATTTTGACCCCTAAAATAAGATAATTAAACTAAATAAAACATACTGAACCTGAAATAAGATGATAGAGATGAGTTGTTCCTATTTTAAGTGTAAAAATCTAACAAATACGACAAATACGTTAATTTCAATAAACTTTAACTTATTTTTAGTTCTGTTTTTGCAGTGAGTTTGGCAGCGATTCTCCACTTTTCCATCTGCGTCGACAATTTCCCACGTCTCCATGTTTATTTTTTTATAGATCCCAACATTAGCGTGGAAAGTGACGTTACGCACGTTTCAGGCTCCATTTTGGCACGCGTGACACCATCTTTATAAACCAGACGCCAGATCCGGGATGTGAATTGTTAACGAGTGAAACAGCCAAACAGCTAAAACCTTTGAAACGGTTTAAAAAAAACGCGTAACTGCACTGCAAAAAGGGAACTAAAAGTAGGTAAAATCCTCTTGAATTAGTGTTTTTTTCTTTGATTCGAGCTGGTAAATCATTCTATCTGCCAATGGAATAAGATTTTTGTACTTAAAATGAGAACAATTCATCTCTATCATCTTATTTCAAGTGCAGGATATCTAATTATCCTATTTTAGGGGTGGAAATTCTCATTCCATTGGCAAATAGTCTTATTTAGCTGCTCAAATCAAGGAATATACTAATTTTAAGAAAATTTTACTTACTTTTAGTTCCCTTTTTGCAGTGTGATTTAAACAAACTAAGCTTTAGACTCTTTTAAATAGCAGAGGCAGTGAAGGATATCTATGAAGGCCAGAAGGGCCTCCTGGGAGAGCTCGTCGTGGGCCAGGACCTTCTTCAGCAGCGGCTGTTTAAGAGGCTCCCTGGTGCAGCTCCACAGGCGCTCCTTCCCCCGAGCCTTGGACATCATCACCCGGCTCAGGGTGCTCTTCGGGGGCGGCCTGGAAAACACCGAGGGGGTCAAAGGTTTAAGGGTTTAGCGCCCACCGTGTCTCCTGCTCCTGCACGTCCTCTGTGGGACGGATGTGGGCGGTCGGGCACCTGAAGTGGTCGTAGGAAAACTCCTCCAGGGTGTAGGCCTTGGATTTGTCCGTCTCAGAAAGGCTCATCTGAGACAAACTGAGAGACTCTCTCCTCTGATCAGGAGTCATCGTCACCAGAGCCTGAGACCAGAACAGCCGAGTCAGAATAAAGATGACAACATTTGACTTAACAACAGAGACCGACAGAGGAAAGTAACTATTATTCACTCTGTCTCTTTTTTTTAGCACATCGACTGCAGAGAGCAGCTGAAGTTTGGTATTAAAATGGGGAATTTCCTACATTCAGAACATTAAATGTTACAGCAAAGAAAGGCTTCAGGACGTCCCAAACGTGTTTTATGTGCATGAAGACAGAGGAGTGAATACTTTTGGCACCGATGTTGAGCCCAGAGGGTTTCAGAAACAGTGTCCACCTGAAACTGAACTAATCAATTATCGGGTCTAAATGCAACCTGTTGGTACCGGTGTAACGGTAAGATATAAACTAATACTTTTCCAGTGGGACGACTATCACAGCTGTTACTACTCGGATTTATTGGTGATTAATGGAAAAAATCTCACCAGAGCCTGAGATGTCTAGACGTATAAAGCCCTTAATAATCAAGCTCCATCATATATCAGAGCTCTGATTACCCCGTATGTTCCTAACAGAGCACTTCGCTCTCAGACTGCAGGTCTGCTGGTGGTTCCTAGAGTCTCTAAAAGTAGAATGGGAGGCAGATCCTTTAGCTATCAGGCTCCTCTCCTGTGGAACCAACTCCCAGTTTTGGTCCATGAGGCAGACACCCCGTCTACTTTTAAGACTAATCTTAAAACTTTCCTTTTTGACAAAGCTTATAGTTAGAGTGGCTCATGTTACCCTGAGCTACCTCTATAGTTATGCTGCTATAGGCTTAGGCTGCTGGAGGACATCAGGGCCTATTTCTCTCACTCTGCTGATTTCTCCTACTGTTCTCCAGTCTGCATTGTTTGTTATTTCAGCTTTTAACTTTTTGTTCTCTTTTTTTTCATCTTCATAGAAGGTACACCTGGTCTGGAGTTCTGTTAGCTGTGACATCATCCAGGGGAGACAGATCATCTGCTATTATCATCTAATGTAGAACAGATTACTGGGTCAATGTGAGCTTCTGTGCTTTCTGTGTCTCTGCTCTGTCTTCTCTAAGCCCCAGTGGGTCGAGGCAGATGAGCGTTCACACTGAGCCTGGTTCTGGTTCTGCTGGAGGTTTTCCTCCCTGTTAAAGGGGAGTTTTCCTCTCCACTGTCGCTTCATGCTTGCTCAGTTTGAGGGATTGCTGCAAAGCCATGTACAATGCAGACGACTCTCCCTGTGGCTCTACGCTTCTCCAGGAGTGAATGCTGCTTGTCGGGACTTTGAAGCAATCAACTGGTTCCCTTATATAGGACATTTTTTAACCAATCTGTATAATATGATTGATTTTGACTTTGTAAAGTGCCTTGAAAGGACATGTTTCATGAATTGGCGCTATATAAATAAAATTGAATTGAATTGAGATCAGAAATACCGAGTCAGAATAAAGATGACAAGATCTACCCTGATTGATCAACAGAAACCGACAGAGGAAAGTAACTGTTATTCACTGTGTCCTTTTTAAGCCTGGTTCTGGTTCTGGTTCTGCTGGAGGTTCTCCTCCCTGTTAAAGGGGATTTTCCTCTCCACTGTGGCTTCATGCATCCTCAGTATGAGGGATTGCTGCAAAGCCATCAACAATGCAGACGACTGTCCACTGTGTTCTTGCCCAGAACGGCCTTGAAGAGAACGCGAGTACGGACCGATCTTGTCAAATTGAGAAACGACCTTTGACTCTGAACCACTGAATAAAAATGTTAAAAAACAGAATCTGTTTTTCCTGTCTAATGTTTTGTCTGCGTAAAATATTTTAAAATAATGTTCTCCAAATGTTTTACGTAAACCTAAAAAAAGAATACTAACCTGACCCGGATCGAACCCATCGTGGTCATAACCCTAAAATGCGTGCTGACGCTGGTGATTGGCTCTTACCACGATGTCGTACTGCGGCCTGGTGATGGTGGGCAGCACGTAGACGGCGTCGGCGGGGAAGTCGCCCCTCTGTTTGGTCCGGTCGTTGACGCCGTGAGCCCAGCCGGAGTTCATCACGTGCTCGCCATCGTGTTCGTCCAGGAGGATCAGATCCCCCTTGCAGAGGCTCAGGAAGGTGGAGTCCACGCCAGCTACAGGGTGGAGAGTCACAGCTCAGCTCAGGACGGCAGAACGTTCCTCCCAGACCATCGCTGAAGCTCACCGGAGCTGGGGCAGTCCAGCAGGGCCACCAAGTACTTGGACCTCTTCCTGAGGCCTTCCAGGAAGGTGACCACCAGGTCCCGGATGTCCTCCGCGTTGTTGGAGGTGAAGGTGTACTCGTCTCCTTTGATGGTGGCCAGGGTGAAACTCTGACCCTGCAGCTTCCCTCCTCTGGAAAGTTCGGGTTTAAGCGAGTGATTTTCATACGAAGAGCTTCTGAAACAGATTCCTCACAGCTAAATCACAGATTCCCGGCCGTTCTCCTACCTGCTGCTGGACACGGCGGTGATCTCCGGGAACGACAGCTCCAGCAGGACCTGCTCCTGTTCGTCCACAAAGTAAACCCCGGTCCAGTTTACCGCCACAATCACGTCATTCTTGGGCAGACTGGGCCCTGAAACATAAAGTTTTATCCGCTTAAAGCTCCATCATATATCAGAGCTCTGATTACCCCGTATGTTCCTAACAGAGCACTTTGGTCTCAGACTGCAGGTCTGCTGGTGGTTCCTAGAGTCTCTAAAAGTAGAATGGGAGGCAGATCCTTTAGCTATCAGGCTCCTCTCCTGTGGAACCAACTCCCAGTTTTGGTCCGTGAGGCAGACACCCCGTCTACTTTTAAGACTAATCTTAAAACTTTCCTTTGTTACAAAGCTTCTAGTCAGAGTGGCTCATGTTACCCTGAGCTACCTCTATAGTTATGCTGCTATAAGCTTAGGCTGCTGGAGGACATCAGGGTCTATTTCTCTTACTCTGCTGAGTTTTCCTACTGTTCTCCAGTTTGCATTTTTTGTTATTTCAGCTTTTAACTTTTTGTTCTCTTTCATTTTTCTCTTCATAGAAGGTACACCTGGTCTGGCGTTCTGTTAGCTGTGACATCATCAGGGGAGGCAGATCATCCTCTATTACCATCTAACATAGAAAGTACTCCTGGATCAATGTGAGCTTCTGTGCTTTCTGTGTCTCTGCTCTGTCTTCTCTAAGCCCCAGTGGGTCGAGGCAGATGAGCGTTCACACTGAGCCTGGTTCTGGTTCTGCTGGAGGTTCTCCTCCCTGTTAAAGGGGAGTTTTCCTCTCCACTGTCGCTTCATGCATGCTCAGTATGAGGGATTGCTGCAAAGCCATCAACAATGCAGACGACTGTCCACTGTGGCTCTACGCTCTTTCAGGAGGAGTGAATGCTGCTTGGAGAGACTTGATGCAACCTGCTGGGTTTCCTTAGAGAGGAAACTTTCTGACCAACCTGGAGGATTTGATGGAGTCTGACTTTGGAAAGAACCTCGAGATGACATGTTTCATGAATTGGTGCTATATAAATAAAATTGAAATTAACTGAGTTAAATTGAAAAGGATCAGTGCCACCCACATCTGTACAGCATGGTTCAGATCAACTGAAGCTCCAAACCTGAGAACTTGAAGGCCTCGTAGAAGCGCGAGAAGAGCAAAGGCCACTTCATCCGAGCGAAGTCCACCACGTCCTCCTTCACCTTCTGAGTGCTCGGCCTCCTTTTGTGGTGCAGTCCCTGCAGGGTGAGATGCCGTCAGCCACCGTCTCCCAGCGGCAGAAGATACAAACGCTGTTGTTTCACAGCCGCTACCTTCTTGTGGGCGTTGATAATGAGTTGAGCCCACTTCTCCACAGTCTTGGCTGAGGTGACTTCTCTGTCGGGGATGTAGGATGGGATGAGGCTGAGCAGGCGCTCCTGGAGGACCTCTGAGCCGTAATCCACGAAGTACTGCTGGGAGGCCAGCTCGGCCAGATCTTCCTCCTGCAAAACGATCAACTCTTTTTAAACGCGTAATATAATCTAAAACAAAAACAAAAACAGCAGTCCTGCAGATCACGCGCCATAAATGAGGAAATCCAAGGGTTAATTTCATTGATACCACTTAAAATACTGTCACACCAACCAAACCAAGGTCCATAAAGATATAAATTAGTGAGTTTACCGCAGAAGAACTTGTAGGAAACCTTCACACTGCAAAAACGGATCTAAAATTAAGTAAAATGTTCTTAAAATTTGTGTTTTTGTCCTAGACTTGAGCAGGTAAATAAGATTATCTGCCAACGGAATAAGTATTTTGACCCCTAGAATAAGATAATTAGACATCCTGAAATAAGATGCTGGAGATGAGTTGTTCTCATTCCATTGGCAGATAATCCTATTTACCTGCTCAAATCAAGGACAAATACACTCATTTTAAGAAAATTGTACTTATTTTTAGTTCTGTTTTTGCGGTGCAGGACGAATTAGAGTTAGTCAAACCTTCTCATCCAACATCAGTGTCTGACCTCATGAATGTGGTCCTGGCAGAATCATAAAATATCTCCTAGAAATAATCTCATAGACAACCTTCCCAGACGAGTTGAAGCTGCAAAGGGTGGACCAACGTGACATTAGAGCCTGAACATCAGGAAGAAGGTGTCACTCAAGGTTGCACTGCAAAAAGGGAACTAATAGTAAGTAAACATTTCTTGAATTGAGTGTATTCGCCTTTGATTTGAGCAGGTAAATAAGGTGATGTGCCAATGGAATAAGATTTCTACACTTAAAATAGGAACAACTAATCTGCATTATCATATTTCAAGAGCAGTATATCTAATTATTTTATTTTAGGGGTAGATAATCTGGCAGATAATCTAATTTAGCTGCACAAATCAAGGACAAATACACTCAATTCAAGAAGATTTTACTTACTTTATGCTCCCTTTTTTGCAGTGTGGATGTGCGTGAAGACAGAGGAGTAAATACTTTTGGCAATGAAGTTGAGCCCAGAGGGTTTCAGAAGCAGTTTCTGCCTGAAACTGAACTAAACCAGGAAAAGCTCCACAATCGTCGGGTCTAAATGCAACCTGTTGGTACCGGTGTAACGGTAAGACATAAACTAATACTTTTCCAGTGGGACGACCATCACAGCTGTTACTACTCAGATTTATTGGTGATTAATGGAAATCAATGTTTTTTTTTCTCTAAATAAACCGAAAACACAATGAAAGTCAATTTAAAAACCTCAGAATGTATTTATGAACACCTTCACAGTAAGTGCAGTAAATTCAGACTGAACCAGTTTAAGCAGATTTGATCCACGTTGCTTTTAGGCGGCGGATCTGTAATTCTGCCACAATGTAGCCCAACGTGTCAAATGTGTTTTTCGCCTCATAAAAGGGAATCTGGTTAAATAAAAGCGCTGATTTCCGCTGTAAGACTCCTTCTGCATACGATAGAGCCATTGGTCATGACATTTAAATGCTGTGTATCATTATTATTATTATTAATAATAATAATAATGATAATATTAATAATAATAATGATCATTATCATTAACTGTGTGTGTAAAGGTGACCTCCGCTTGCATCGGCAGGTTGTTGGAAAGCTACGACTCTTTAGTTTCCAAGCGTTCCAGCTGTGAGAGGCGGAGCGAGAACATACAGCGGCTTGCAAAAAGTATTCATACCCCTTGAACTTTTCCACATATTGTTACATTACAACCTCAAACATAAACATATTTTATTGGAATCTCATGTGAAAGACCAGCACAAAGTGGTGTACAATCGTGAAGGAGAAAGAAAATTATACAAGTTTTCTTCTTCTTCTTTTTTTTTTTTTTTTTTTTTTTTTTTTTACAAATAAAAAACTGAAAAGGGCATTGTGCAAAAGTATTCAGCCCCCCCACTCTGAGTCAACACATTGTGGAACCACCAGCTGCCAGTCTTCTCAGGTTTGTCTCTACCAGCTTTGCACGTCTGGGGACTGAAAATTTTTGCCCATTCTTCTTTGCAAAACATCTCAAGCTCAGTGAGATGAGATGGAGAGCGTTTGTGAACAGCAGTTCTCAGACCTGGACAGATTCTCGGTTGGGTTTAGGTCCTTCTGACACATAAATTCAATTCAATTCAATTCAATTTTATTTATATAGCGCCAATTCATGAAGCATGTCATCTCAAGGCCAGTCAAATTCAATCAGATTATACAGGTTGGTAAAAAATTTCCTATATAAGGGAACCAGTTGATTGCATCAAAGTCCCGACAAGCAGCATTCACTCCTGGGGAAGCGTAGAGCCACAGGGAGAGTCGTCTGCTTTAAATTTTATCCCTGACCTGTCTGATGTGTTCCTTGGACTTCATGATGCTGATTGCTCCCCAATATTCTCTTAACCTCTGAGGCGTCACAGAGCAGCTGCATTGGTAAATCACACACAGGCGGACTCTATTCAGCAATCATCAGGCAACTTCTGTAGGCAACTGGTTTCACTCAGAGAAAAGGGGGCTGAATACTGTTGCACACCACACTTTTCAGTTTTTTTCATTTGTAAAAAATGTTTTAAATCATGTATAATTTTCTTTCAACTTCACAATTTAAACCTCTTTGTGTTGGTAATGTGACAAAGTGTGGAAAAGTTCAAGGGGTAGGAATACTTTTGCATCTGCATCTGGGTCCCAAAGCATTTTTCCGTTTTCCATTCTTCCGTGTTTGATAGACATTTAAATGGCCTCTTCCGTGTTTAAAGTGCTGGAAATCCAACAGTATTTGTGAATAAAATAGTTCAGTGAATTGTAGAAACATTAAAGCCTCCTCCTTTGAGGGATTTAGAGAAAAAAACATGTTTGAACTAGTTTTAGAGAAGGAGATAAATTCTTC
The DNA here is from genome assembly GCA_037039145.1 of Fundulus diaphanus. NCBI lineage: Eukaryota > Metazoa > Chordata > Actinopteri > Cyprinodontiformes > Fundulidae > Fundulus > Fundulus diaphanus. Next base: position 48,479,103 of record CM073136.1, read on the forward strand.
TAATTCTTCTAATATTTGATTATGGATAATAAAAAATAATTTTTCTGTAAAATTAGTATATTAAATTAGTTAAAGGAGCAATAAGCGATTTTTTTCACCACTAGGTGGAGCTTTAGCGACAAATTGAGCAAATTGTAATTATGAAAATAAATTTGCTTAATGGAAACACGGCAGTTTCAGAAATACTCTTTTTTTTTTTTTTTTGCACTAGGATGAGGTGGTTTTTCAGCCATATCAAAATTGGTATATTTCACAAAACTGCAATGGAAACTTTTTTTTCCCCGCATCACACGTGATCAACAACCGGACGTCACTACTGGTGAAATAGACGAAGAAGACGACAGGAAGTAGTAGCAGGAGGACGGCGCGGCGTGTTTTTTTACATTTAGTTCGTATTACCAACATACTAGATTGAAAACAGCAAATAAATGTGAGCGTTTACCAAGATCTTGAAGCGGCCATGAAGGAAGCGGGGCTCCACAAGCCGTGGCAAATATTACGTTCAAAATGGAAAACTCTGAAACAGAAATACCTGCCGGAGAAGAGAAAGCTCGGCAAAAATGGCGCCGGTGAAAAAGATTTAAAAGAAAAAAAATCAAATACTTCTCCCTCGTGGAATGTATGATTTTAATTGCAAATGTGTTTTATCGAAATTAGCAGAATATCTATGATGTTTTGTGCACTTTGTAATGGAAACACAACTATAGTTATCATACCTGTTGCTTTTGTCACTTTTTCCTTCCACTCAACTTTCCATTAATGTGCTTGGATCCAGCTTATCTTTGCACTGACCTGTTTACAGAACCTCTGCATGGTTCCCCACGATTGCTGAGGTCATCGGATTTCTGTATTAAAAATCTTGTTCGGTCGTACGCAATATAATTTTCTGCTGAACTGAACTGAGCTGCGCGACAAAATAATTATAAATCTATATAACGCATCACTTTCACTTAAATAGAATCACTGCCATTATGCCTTTTCAGGCTCTATAACATTCCCCACATTGTTAAATTTAAAAGGAAATGCTGCAGTAGAGCAAATAAAGTTTGGCAGCTCACCTTCTCGCAGCGGTACTCTCCAAACTTCACCCCTCTGACGATTTGCTGGTAAATGAGGTTTGTGGCGACGTAGTCCTCAGTCGGGTCGTGCCAGGGGCTGAAGATCTCCTTCCTGAAAAACAGCCTCCAGGGGGCGTTCCTCTCCTGGGCGCCCTGCTCCTTCGCATACTGCTCGCACTGCGAGACGGCGTCCATGACGTGGTCGCTGCCGCTGCCCAGAGAGGACACCTGACGGAGGAAAGGCAAGTTTATCTGTAACGCACATTTCAGTACAAGGACAACGCAAAGTGGTTTATATGATTAAAACGTAGGAAAATAAAAACAGAATAAAAGCAAGTTGGAATTAAATGCAGAGAAACTGAAAAAAAAAATAAAACCTGGGAAAATGGAAACTATAAGCAAACATTAAAAACAGCTGGACTACAAAGTTGAACTAATGATGTTTCAGTAAAACAGTTTAACTATAACAGTTAAAATCGTAAACAAATGTGTTTAAATCTTGATTTAAAGGAACTCAGGCTTTCAGCACTTTTACAGTTTTCTGGAAGTTTGTTCCAGATCAGTGGAGCATAGGAACTAAATGCTGCTTCTCCATGTCTGGTTCTGGTTCTGGTTCTGCAGAGCAGGCTGGAGCCAGAAGACCTGAGTGGTCTGGAGGGTTGATGCACTGATAACAAGTCTGTGATGTATTTAGGTGCTAATTCAGGGATTTATAGACTAACAGAAGGATTTTAAAGTCTATTCTCTGAGATCCAGGGAGCCAGTGGAAGGACTTCAGAACCGGGTCCATGTTCTCTACGTTCTTAGTCTTAGTGAGGACTTCAGAACCGGGTCCATGTTCTCTACTTTCTTAGTCTTAGTGAGGACTTCAGAACCGGGTCCATGTTCTCTACGTTCTTAGTCTTAGTGAGGACTTCAGAACCGGGTCCATGTTCTCTACGTTCTTAGTCTTAGTGAGGACTTCAGAACCGGGTCCATGTTCTCTACGTTCTTAGTCTTAGTGGAAGGACTTCAGAACCGGGTCCATGTTCTCTACGTTCTTAGTCTTAGTGAGGACTTCAGAACCGGGTCCATGTTCTCTACTTTCTTAGTCTTAGTGAGTACTTCAGAACCGGGTCCATGTTCTCTACGTTCTTAGTCTTAGTGAGTACTTCAGAACCGGGTCCATGTTCTCTACGTTCTTAGTCTTAGTGAGGACTTCAGAACCGGGTCCATGTTCTCTACGTTCTTAGTCTTAGTGAGGACTTCAGAACCGGGTCCATGTTCTCTACTTTCTTAGTCTTAGTGAGTACTTCAGAACCGGGTCCATGTTCTCTACGTTCTTAGTCTTAGTGAGTACTTCAGAACCGGGTCCATGTTCTCTACGTTCTTAGTCTTAGTGGAAGGACTTCAGAACCGGGTCCATGTTCTCTACGTTCTTAGTCTTAGTGAGGACTTCAGAACCGGGTCCATGTTCTCTACGTTCTTAGTCTTAGTGAGGACGCGGGCAGCAGCGTTCTGGATCAGCTGCAGCTGTCTGATCCACTTTTTAGGCAGACCTGTGAAAACACCGTTGCAGTGATCAGTTCTACTAATGATAAACATGGATTAGTTTTTCCAGATCCTGCTGAGACATCAGTCCTTTAATCCTGGAAATGTTCTCCAGGTGCTAGAAGGTCCACTTTGTAATTGGCTTTAGATGGAGGTTCAGGTCTGAGTCCATCACTACTCCCAGACTTCAGGCCTGATCAGTGGTTCCTAGCTGAAGCAGCTGAAGCTGTGTGCTAACTCTTGATTTCTCCTCTATTGGTCCAAAGATTATTACTTCAGTTTTGTTTTTATTCAATTGTAGAAGATTTTGGCACATCCATGCATTGATTTCTTCTAAGCATTTATTCAGCTCAAGCTGTGTGTCGTCTGCATAGTTATGGTAGCTGATGTTGTTTTAATGATCTGAGCTAGAGGAGCATGTAGATATTGAATAGGAGGGACCCAGGATGGACCCTTGGGGAACCCCACATGTGATTTTTGTCGTCTCTGATGTAAAGTTGGACGGCGACGGCGCTGACTGCAGGGGGAGCGGCTTTAAGGCGGTCGTACCTTATCGAACAGGGCGATGTAGAGGGAGAAGCCGAAGCGATCGCGCAGGTTCATCTTGTCTGCCAGAGCGTTGCAGAGCTCGAAGGCCGTGGTGGCAGAGTCGGCCAGCAGCGTCTTTGTGGTGCCGTCCATGAACGTCACAGGCAGCATGATGGGCTTCTTAGACTTGGTGGCCTGAAGGAAAACAAAACCAGAAACACACAAATCAGACAACCTGCTAGTTCAGGGGTCTGCAACCTGTGGCTCTGTACACCTTCAGCTTTGGCTCTTAAAAACAGACCAAAAATTGGTCAATGTTTCTAAATGTAAAGCTATTTTAAAATTGCTAGCTTTAGGATGCATTTAGTTCTGCAATATATGCGTAACATTTCCAGAGAGAAAGAAACTAATGGTGTATAGAATATTTTACGACAGCTAAATATCTTTTTGCCAGTAGGTTGCAAACGACTTGCTTTTTCATCATTTTGATGCCATTTGCTATAAAAATGAAATGTCCAATTGAAGAAAATGCATTAAAGCTAAACATAAAAATACTGTTGGTTTAAATAATAAAAAACTGTTGATGTTTAATTTAATAAAATGTAACAAATTTCCTACAGTATACTATAAAAACAAGCTCTTGTTAAAAATAGATGTGTAACTTTTGTGGCTCTAAACAAAATTTGTTTAGCTGCACCGAGGGTAAAAATGGCTCTGCGGTTGTAAAAGGTTGCAGACTCCTGTTCTAGTTTATGCCTTTATTAGCTATATCACAAAGAACCACATGGACTGCATGAATTATGAGCTAATTATGTAGGAACCATGCAATCAGGCTATATGCCAGTAGTAGTTTAGTGACACTTGTTTACCGTAGCCTAAAAAAATCTTTTAGAAACTTAGTCAATACATGTTTAGGAATCCAAAGTAAAGAGACATTAACACTGCTTGATTATTTAATGATCCAAAGTCAGATTTAGCTCTCTAGCTTATAATCACAAACCTTTTTACCCCCCAAAACACCAGGATTTAAATAATGAACTAAATAAAACATTTCTGACACAGATCTGACACAGATTAAACCCAGTCCGGCGTATAAAGTGAGCCATCCTACAGGTCGGTACCTGCAGCTCCAGCCAAGATGGCGGCTGAGTTCGCGTGCGGTTCACAAATGTCCTCCTCATCCTCTCTTCACAGTACGGAGCATAACCAGGAGGACCGTTCTTCAAGAAGGTTCGTAAATACTGAGCAGGAAAAACAGTTTTGAAGAGGTAAGTGGGGAAATAAATTTGTCACAATTCACACGAACCTTAATATCAAAGAGTAAAAACAGTAAATACAATTAATTTACCATATTTTTCGGACCATAAGGCGCACTAGATTATGAGGCGCACTAAATATTCTTCCCAAGTGTGTAATATCACTCCTCCACGTCCACAGCTCTCTATCCGTCTCTGTCAGGAGGACAGCGTAGCTGGACTACACTGCCCTGTTTCTAACATAAGGCCAAAATAAACGTAACATTTATATTGAATTAACTTACTAGGTTTATTGTTGCTAGCGCGTACTCCAGGCTGCCTTACATGAATGCACTTCTAGTTTAGACATTACAGTCAGGCAGTCTGGTAGACAGCTCAGGGGTACTATCAGGCAGTGACACAGTGTACCGTAATGCTCCTAATATCCAGTGAGCGGAGCGTCTTCATTGCTAACCAAAGTCGTACTAAAACATTTTAACAGATTTTTGAGCGCATTGTACCACATAAAATCCGTCAGTAAACACAACAGTGATCATAGATAAGGCGCACCGGATAAGGATTTTAAGTGCACTTTATAGTCTGAAAAATACGGTATTAAGAGGAATAAAGCGATCCAAATCAGTCTGATCCTATGTGAAAATATAATTGCTCAACTTGTTGAATCATGAATTAACTGATTAGCCCCAATTTTTTGGTTCAATTTCTCAAACAACAAGCAGGTTTAATTAATTAGGACCTGCCTGACGACACGAAGAGAGCTGAAACGCATCATGCGCCGATGACGCCGAGAACAGCTGAGACACAAAGTCACCGATGTCTTTAAGAAAACGCGGTGGAAATGAGCCGGAGCTTTCCAGGAGACGCTGGTCCACCAAAATGACTCCAGGAGTCCATCAACGTCTCATCCAGGAGGTTCTGGAAGAACCCGGAGCAACGTCTAAAGCTCTGCAGGCCTCGACGCCTCAGTTCAGGTCAGAGGTCATGATTCAACAACAAGAAGTGGGCAGAAATGACTGCAGAACCACTGCAGCGCCAAAAGAACACAAAGGTCATGACGTTACTGACGTTACTGAGAATTCTGCTCTCTTCATGACCTTGACGCTCAGGTCCACTTGGGTTTTGCAGCCTCTGAAGGGCTCAAAAGAACTGAGTCAGGGTTTGCAGTGGTCTAGTCAAAGTCGGGACATGAATTCAGAACCGGATTATGGGACGGGCAATAATTTATCACATGGGACCAAGTTGGGTCGGATGGATTATTTTTCTTTTAATAAAGGAAATAAAAAAGCATCATTACGTTGTTACCCAGGTTAGATTTGTCTCATATTAAAATTACTCTGACCATCCGAAACGTTTAAGTGTTTAAGAAGAGGAAAAAAGTTTTTTTTTGTTTCACAACCAGATAAATACAAATTATTTTGTTTAACATCACTGGAAAGAAATTCCTCCACTTGTCCTAGTTTTAAGATATCAATGACAAAATAACACCAGAAAATTAGAGGAAATTAAAGAATTCCTCATATTTTCTCACTTTGACGAACTTCTCGGAGGGCGAGAAGCAGCCGACGCAGAGAGACAGGAGGATCCATCCTCGGGCGTGGCTGCTTTTGGACGGGTTCTGGGTCAGCTGCTTGCAGATCTGACAGTAGATCTCATCCCTGAAACAGAGGAGCAGGTTAGCAGTGAACACACACCCTGCCCAGAGCGGCTCCGAGGAAGGAAACGACAGAAATGACGGGAATTTGCACCTTATCTCACATTATCATTACTTTATCACCTCTTTTATTGTATTATTTGTAAATTTCTCCATTTTTTATTCATATTATTCCCATTTTTTATTTATCCTCAATAAAATTATATTACTTAGAGCTACGCCATAAACAAATAAATTTCCCCCTATGGGGATGATAAAGTTTATCTTATCTACATATTAATAATTGTATAATTGTATGTAGTGTTGGGTAAGTTACTTTAAAAATGTAATCCGTTACAGTTACAAGTTACTTTGTTTAAAATGTAATTGTAGTGTAACTTTTTCGATTACTTTTAAAAAGTAATGTAACTAATTACTTTGATTACTTTTTGATTACTTTAAGGTTTTAATGAGTATTGACCCATGTTAAACATTTAATTTTTGAGAACTGAATGTGAACCTTAAAAAAGCGGAATTGGGAGTTGACACTTGTATGACTCTATTCCTGTATATCCATCAGTAGTTAAAGGACAAGAGTCAGCAAATGCAAATTCTGCCCTGTAAAACAATGACAGCACAATTGTAGCTGTATGATCTGAAGCCCCATTTGGAGCTTTTAAACAGGCTTTGAAAAACTTTGATAATTTGCTGCTGTAATATTATAGATTTTTTAGAATAAAAAGCTAGCAGATGTGCATAATCAAAAAATAACAGAAATACAATTATAGAGCATTCAGTATTGTAAGAAAGCCCACACTGTTTCTGGATAAATACATTATTGTATGAGTTAAGTTCTTTTCCGTTTTCTGCCTTTTTCTTTGTAAAACTGAAATGTCCCATGCTCCTGAATGCACCATAGCTTTCCGACGCTCACGAATGCAACACTGTGAAGGCTGAGCTGTGTAGACAGTTTTGCAGTTTCACAACACACGTCGGCTCTCACGGTTTATTGTTGTGTGTGAATAACAGGTGGCTTGAAGGCTGTCATTTTTTAATGCGCTGCTTGAGCTGAAATAAAACCGTGAAACGTCCGCTCGCTTGCTCTTCTTTCACAAGGCTCCACCAGCACAGGATGGATCATCAGAGTGATAGAGACAAGGAGCCGTAGCGGGAAACGGCGATACAGGGCGCGAAGCAATAAAACTATCATTACATATTTCGCAAAGGTTTTTCTTTATATTTTTAAAAAAATGTAACTAAATTTGTAATTCTTAATATTTTCGGAAGTAACTGTAACTGAATTACATATTTTCTCATTGTAACTGTAACGAATTACAGTTACTCTTTTTTTGTAATTAAATTACGTAACGTCGTTACATGTAATCCGTTACTCCCCAACACTGATTGTATGATTATTCTAGGAGTTTATGTCCTCATTTCCGCCACTGTTCAGGTCAGTGGGTCACAAAGGTGGGTGTGCGCCCCTAGAGGCCGCGTAGTGTAACTGCAGGGGTGAGTGGTAGAAATGGACTGGAAAAATTACAAAATGAGAGGATATTATAAAATATATAAAAATATATATTGATGGCAATGTTGAATTCAATCACTCAGTAAAATACATAATTAAACTTAAAACAATTACACTTTAAAAGTGGTGGTTTATTTTATTGTTATATGTGGGGGATCAGCCAATCAGCTCTCTCTGTTTCCACCATCTTCCCGCTTCAGACACTTTTAGCCTCACTAAAAATCCTCTCTACTCCTAACATTTCTGATCTTTCCTGCCGTCAGGAGTTTCCCAGAGAAATCAAACGGCAGCAACACACAGACACCAGCGAGGCTCTGAATGTGCGCCGCCGACCTGAGGGCTGGTCGTAAGATGCCGTTGCCAATGATGAAGTGAAGCTTCTCCAGGTTGGAGGTGGGCCGATCCTCCAGCATGCTGTTCCCCTGCAGGCCGTAGTCTGCCCCCTCCGTCAGCCGCCGGGTCACCTGCCAGAGGAGAAAAGACACTCTCAGGCGTCTAAACCTTACGTTTTAAAAGCAGTGAAGGAGCTAAAACACTGGAGGAAAAAAATCACGAATATAATGAAATGCTTAGTTACAACACAAAACACTGGTTCTTTCTGCAGATTTGACCCCAGATGGCGTTGTTTTTACCTCTCATTGAACTCTGTGAGCCTCACCTCTTCTGTTATCTTTGACTTCCTCTTTAGGGTCAGAGACACCAGTTTGTGTCTGACGCTGTTCCTCTTCTGAGAGTCTGTGGAGCTGTTCTGTAGAGACAGACGTGGATGAAGCCCCAGACCAGACGGCCTCAGAAACCATCCGCAGGTTTTCTCACCGGCACCGCCTCACCTCTTCCTCCACCTGCAGCTCCTGCAGCTCCCTCTTGTAGGTCGTCCTCCTGCCGAGCGTCTCGTAGATCTTGGTCATGACGGGGATCTTCTCGCTGCCGTCGTTGAGGACCACTTGGCATTTCGGCTCCGACAGGTCCCCCATGAATCTCAGCACGGTGATCCAGACAGCTAAAGCAGCCTGGAGAGTACGGGGAAAGGGTTTTATTTGGACGTTTGGTTGGTGTAAGAACGCCACAGGGAGGGTGACAGGGGCCCAGCAGAGGCTGCAGCTTCTGAGGAACTGGAACAAACATCTCTCTCTACCGGCAGAGCTGCGGCGGGGAGTTTGTTCATGTTCTGCATTTTAGCAATAATTCATAAAAGACGTTCCTTTTGCTTTGATTACTGCATCAGTGCAGTGACACATGCAGGGAACCGGCCTGAAAAGAGGACTTTGGATCCCCAAGAAACAGTCCAGTCCAACGAGCTCCTGGCATTGTCTCTGGTTCAGGTGACAATGCCAATACAGCTACTCGGTTTCGACAACTTTCTACTTTTTTCCTTTGTCTAAACTTTCCATTAATATATTGAATAAAGCAGCCAGCAGTCAGCTTCTAAAGCCATGACCTTTTTGTGGAAGATGTCAGCGACCGTCTGCTGGATGACTGACGGTCTGCGTTCCTCCCTAGGACTGGCTGAGTGTCTATGCCGTTGCTCCTGCACCCATGATGTCACATCGTTTGATGAAAATTAAGATTATTGATCCACAGATCTGGTACACCTGGTCTGGCGTTGTGTTAGCTGTGACATCATCAGGGGAGGCAGATCATCCTCTATCACCATCTAACATAGAAAGTACTCCTGGATCAATGTGAGCTTCTGTGCTTTCTGTGTCTCTGCTCTGTCTTCTCTAAGCCCCAGTGGGTCGAGGCAGATGTTCACACTGAGCCTGGTTCTGGTTCTGCTGGAGGTTCTCCTCCCTGTTAAAGGGGAGTTTTCCTCTCCATTGTCGCTTCATGCATGCTCAGTATGAGGGATTGCTGCAAAGCCATCAGCAATGCAGACGACTGTCCACTGTGGCTCTACGCTCTTTCAGGAGGAGTGAATGCTGCTTGGAGAGACTTGATGCAACCTGCTGGGTTTCCTTAGAGAGGAAACTTTCTGACCAACCTGGAGGATCTGATGGAGTCTGACTTTGGAAAAAGCCTTGAGATGACATGTGTTGTTAATTGGCGCTAAATAAATACAATTTAATTGAATCAGTGGTGAACCTGCCAGTTCTGGTGTTCTCTGGTAAAGATCAGTCCAGCTCCACGGCACCAGGCAGTGAGAACAGCGCCTCCTAGAGGACAGCGGGCCCTCAGACCCCCCTCATGAACTCTGTTTGTTATGGTTTGTTCAGAAACATTCACACCAGTGGCCCCTGGAGGTCACTTTGTAGGCTCCAGCTAGGGATGCACCGATATGAAAATTTGGGCTGATAACGATATCCGATATTAATATTGCTGTTAAGTCTGATAACCGATATTTACCGATGTGTGTGCACACATTTACGTTTCTGTGATTGTCAAATTTTTTACAGTTTTGTACCGACCTAAAACTATGCTAACTGAATTTTTGAATGTGGGTTATAATCTATATTTATACACCCTGATTATTTAGTCCACAAAGATCTGATCAAAAAACTCTTTTGCAAAAGGATAAGAGGTGCCAATGTCACAAAACAATGCTTTGAAAAAAAAAACGTGTAGGCATAGGAGTGGACATTTAATAAACAGAGAATTAATTCAACTAAAACATTAAAACAAATGTGCATGTTCGATAAGTCAAAATATGTAACAAACAAGTAAAAAAATCACACTGCAGAGTCACCATTTAGGCTGACCCATCAGGATATGCTGTAAAATAAAATAAAAACTTTAAAAAAAAGTTAGTTTCTATTTTACAGAAATCAAAAACAAATATGCTACATTTTAACCAGAGGATTTCCCCAGGTGTTAAATTATTTAAACCAGGAAAATAATTGTATTCCTGACTATTATTTTCTAACTAGGATCAAATTGGACTTTATGTAATTCATTCTTTCTGTAAAACTGGATTTGTATGAATTTTATTGATTGTATGTGTTTTTACTATAGAATTAGGTATAAATATTATCTGCTTATCTTGCCAAATGCCCTGAAATGAAATGTGTAATAAATAAAATTAAACCGGCTCAACGACATGCGCATCATTACTGCTCCACCCTGAGCTGAGAACAAACATGGCGGACAGCTAACCGCTCGTTTCTTTACCCACCAGCTGGTCCCCTTCGTCCTCGTGGAACAGCAGGGGTTGCTTCAGCGGCCGCCGGATGTAGGTGTGAGTGGAGAGGCCCTGGAAGTAGGTGGCGGCGAACTTGGAGAACTTGTACTCGGACAAGTCTTCCTCCTCCTCGTCGGGCAACGGCGGCGCATCGTTCGACATCTCTTCTGGCTCCTCGCCGCGAGGAGCTTGTTCCAGATCCTGAGGGAACACAGTTAAACTGGGAGGTCAGCGAGGAGCTGGAAGACTCACCCCAGAGGTTCTCAGAGGTTTTCTGTTGACGAAGGAAAAATGTTCTGGGCCCCTGTGGACACTCCGGGGTTGACCCCGCCGTTCAGAGCAACGTGTGAGAAACCTCACCTTTTACGCTCAAACACTATTATGACTGGACGGTTCTTGTTGGGTTTGGCACCAAAGGCTTTTATGATAACAATGTGAAGAAATAAACTCTTTAAGAGCTTTAAGCGCATGTCTTTTATCTGCTAGATGAGGATGTAGTTTAAGGTGCGGCTCCAGCAACATAATTTTATTGAGGATAAATAAAAAATGGGAAGAATATTGAACAATCATGAATAAAAAGTGGAGAAATTTACAAAGAATACAATAAAAGAGGTGCTAAAGTAATGATAATGTGAGATAAGATACAAATCTTCGTCATTTCCTTCCTCAGATGCCAGGATTTGGTTGGGAACCAGAAAGTTGTCTTGGTGCACGTCTATTTTCAACCATATTCTACGGTTTGGCCTTTATTTTTGCTAAATTTCTCTTATCGTGACTTCCCGCTCCAGCACTGGGGCAGCTGGTAACAAAGGAACAACTTGTATTTTAAATAAAAAAAAAACAAAGTCTGGGAAATTGGTGCAAATCTTAAACAGATGTAATCTTTAGTTCAGGGGTCACCAACCTTTTTGAAAGTGAGAGCTACTTCACTGATGTCTACCTGTACTGACCTTTGAACTAGAAGAGTCAGAGTTCATAACTTTATGTAAAATAAACACATTTCTCATGCTTTTTTATAGCTATTGTCATTTTAAAATCTAAATAAATGCAAATGTCATTAAATAAGAGGAGTAAGGGCATAAAATAAAGTTTAGGTGGTGGATTGTGGTTCTTTTTGAACAGGTCTGTGGGCACCACATCTGGTCCTCGATGGCTACCTGGTGACCATGTTGGTGACCCCTGCTGTAATTTAGACATTTGGGTATTTTAGATAAAGGTTTGAGTCAAATAATTAGAAAATCTGGCGAGTTTGAGGCGCAGAAGCAAAACAGAGGAAGCTCTGATGTCACTTTTCTTTTTATAGGAATTATTCAGTTTAGCTTTTATCAAGGATTATACTTCCTACAAATTTATGGCTACTTAAAGGAAGCAATGAACACATACTTCAAACCCGGATGGTGCCTGTCCGTCCTGGTTCGGTAACGGGCCCGAGTCGCCGAGGAAGCCAAACATGCGGTCCACCATGTCGGAGTGGTCGACCGGCTGCTCCTTCTCCCTTTCCATCTGCTCCAGCAGCTCCTTCTTCCTCCTGGCCTCCTCCTTCTCCTCGCGGTCCCGCTCCTCCTGCTGCCGGGCCAGCAGGAAGAGCCGCTCCTGGTGCTTCCTCTCGGCCTGCGCCTTGGCCCGCCGGACCGTCATCTGGTTCCGCAGCTGCTCCTCCTCGGCCAGGCGCTGCCGCTCGGCGTCCAGCCGCCGCTGGAGCTTAGAGGCGAGGAAACAGAAGAAGGCGGGTTAAAACTAGGGCTGGACGATATAGAATAAAACGCATATCGATAAAATAGAAATCATATTGATCGATATCGATAATTATCAAAAATCTCAGAACATGTATTTTAAGTGCAGCTCTGGCCATTTTATGCTGTTGCTTAGCGACCTATTTTTAGATACAGACACAAACACTGAATTCAAACTCAACCCTTTATTCAACCACCTTTTTACCAAAACTGCAAGTTTTTGAAAAAGAAAAAAAGAACGTGTGCTCTCTGAACTCTCTGAAGGGGGCGGAGCTTCCTGGATCTGCGTTTGTGATTGGTTGGGAGAATGCAACGACGGTAATATTAACCTACATGGCTAGAATGCATAAGGAAAACTTTTATTCTATTGAACTTTTTAGTGACCCTTTTTTTCTATCATCAGTATAAGTCTGTTGATCGTCCAGCCCTACATTTAAACTATAGCCGTACAGGTGAGAGGAAACCTCACGGCAGCAGATTCACAAGCTGCTATATGAGGAGAGCGGCGGTCCAGCTGTTGCTCAGGGCTGGGATGAAGGCAACAACGGAGCAGATCTAAACCTTTACAGTTAGATGATGACAACTGATTAAGCCGCACAAGAATTGGTCGAAACTGAAAGTAAAAGTTTTGAGCATTTTACTGCCCTGTGGAGCAGCTGGTAGTGCTGTTGCCTTACAGCCAGAAGGTCCTGCGTTCAGATTATAGCCTGGTGTCTTTCTGCATGTTCTCCTTAGAACATGCGTGGATACTCTCTAGGTACTCCAGCTTCCTCCCACAGTCCAAAAACCTGACTGTTTAGAGACGGTTAATTAGTCTCTAAATTGCCCTTAGGTGGGTGGTTGTATGTCCTGTGTTGCGTAGTGATGACCCTGCACAGATTAGCAGCTACGGACGATATGGGCAATTGCATCGCTCCGTTTGATGCCAGTTTCGTTCTTTATAATAACGACAATAATCATAAACTTTAGAAATATTTCCATCACAATATTAATGTAGTTTCTGGAAAATATTTAGATTTTACTCATTAAAAGGAAAATTGTATGAGCAAAATCAAATTCAACAGACACAACCAATTTAACATATACAGTAAAAGAAGCAAAAAACAAAAAGAAAAACTGAAAGACAGACATTTTCCTTTTTTTCTCCTAAAATAAAACTAATTTAAAGAGAAAAAAAGAAATAATATTCAAACTTGCATTTATGTAGGAATATTTTCTGTCTTATTAGCCTTTCTGGAGTCCCAGGACTTTTATTTTGTAGTAATCTGGGGGGGAAGTGTTGGAGCAGCTTTGATGTTGATCTAATCTGTCTATAATCCACAGCATCTGAATCTTATTCTAGATCAACAGTGAATAGTAAAATAGTACATTGCTTACATTTTCAAATAATAATTTATTTTTTTCCGAGAACCCACACAGAACCCGGCAGAATCATTTAAGGTACATAAAGTAACATTAAGTCAACTTTCTGACATGTTTACAAGGTTAACATGTGAGAATGAGGGAGCAAATTAGAGGAAAACACAGTAAATCAATGTGAATACAAAAAATATAAAACAATCATAGTGTAAAAAAGGAAAAAAATATAATATGAAGTCCTTCAAAAAATGTTATAGCTAGACATGTTTTTTTCTTTCTTGCTCTTGTCCCACTGTAAAATTAATTGAAAATTATTCAATACAATCCACTTTATTTATATGGCACAATTTTAACAAACACAAGGTTTCCAAAGTGCCTTACAACAAAATAAAACACACTAAATATATAACACAATAAAAACACAATAAAAGATGAAGTAGACAATAGAAAGATAAAAGCAGTAAAATAAATAAAATAAAAATATGTTGTTGCTGTTATTGACAAAGACAGAACACATGTTTGTACGTTGTTTCGCTGTTTCAGTCGGCATACATCGTGGTGCAGCTCGAAAAGTCCAGACCGCGACAGAACCTCGTTATATTGGGCTGTCAGTGAAGCTAACAGCAGCTAGCGTTAGCTTATGTTGTCCTTCCCTGATGCACGTTCAAGAGCCTTACTGACCTTTCTAAGTTGCTCTCCGTGTCAAACTCCTAGCTTAGCACGTAGCATGGTTACGCTCACGGTCTGATTTTAGCATAATTTTGACAACTTTTAGCGTTTCGGCCTGTTACTTAAGATGAAATGCGCTGGATAAAACCTCGTCGGTTGAAGTTGCTAGCTTGTTAAGCTAATTTACTCCATTCAACCTCCCAGGTGTGTTCCATGTTATTCGGCCTGTTGTGGATGCAGCTGTGTTGCCTTACCAGATTAAATGTCCGTTTTTAGTCTTGGATTTTGTGAAATAAATGTAAATGATAAACAGCTTGTACTTGTACAGCACTTTAACTAGTCAGACGACCCCAAATTGCTTTACATTACAATCAGTGGTTCACCCATTCACACCCTGACGGTGGTGAGCTATGTTAGAAGCCACAGCTGCCCTGGGGCAGACTGACAGTGTCTAAATAAATGTGACATTAGTTCAGTCCAACTTTTTGACTTATAGTCCCGTTTTATTATGCTCTACATGTCTTATTTTTATTTGTTTTTCAGGTAACTGAAACTCTCTCTCTCTCTAATGTATTACTGTGTTTAGTGCTTTTATCATATATTTACTGAAACATATAGACCAGTGGTTACCATTTTATTTAATCATATATGTGTATTGATTTTCTCTCTGTTATGTGTACAGAAGGCCTGCAGAAAGTAGAAAAACATGTTGTGATAATGATATGAACTTCACTCAGCCGTCTGGTCTGCGTACGCATAACAGAACTGTGGGAAACTGCTTTGTATTTTCTCGAAGGTCACATTGCTGTATGCCTCCCCTACACTCCTTAGAAAATAAAAGTAAGGAGCGACAGGGATGTGTTTCAGAACGGGTAGGAGATATGCAACTGAGCACATACCTGCCGTTCTCCTTGCAAGAAAAGATCGGCCGTTGTCTTTCCTTTTTGTGTTGTTTAATGAATGTTTTAGGTGTTTAGTCGGAAAAATACGGTAAATACAACCTGCATTTATGTTAATCTAATGAGGGCCCAACATGAAGGCATGAAGCCCCTCCCTCACAACCCCAGCTTTCCTATCCACGCCTTCCAGGTTCTCCTCACAACCAGCCCCCCCGTCTTTCTGGCCCGTTGACCAGACGCAGGTAGCAGTAGTAAACGTAGCGACCATTTACCTCGGCCCTGAGCCTCTGGCAGAGGCGTCTGGCTATCATGCCTCTGGTGTAGGCCTGGATGGTCAACACGGCCCGCAGACGTCTCCAGAAGGTCTGACGGACGAGGAAGCCTCGGCAGCGGGCTTGGATGAGGGTGATGCGGCGCCGAGTGATCCGGTAGCTTCTGTAGTACTTCCTGGACCTGCAGACCGCCTGGAGGCGGATGAAACCCGACTTCATCTGAAGGAGAAACGTTTATTCCAAGAGTCAGTTGTTAAACCTTGTTTAGTTAATGAATCAAGCGTATCACTCATGGTTTTATAATATGGACTTGGGAAGGTTTTCAGGATCAAAGTGAATAGTTGCCACTTTATTCTCATCATTCTTTAAACTTCTCAGCTGAATCCTGATCAGTCTGACTTTGAAAGCATTGCTTCAATCCAGACAAACAAGTAAAAACAAAATAAAATCGACTCACAATTTGGTAATTCTTCCTGCTCCTATAGCCCCTCCAGACCTTCTGAATAAAAACCACCGAGCTCCTGAGTCGGAGAAAGTTTGTCCTGTGAAAGAAACGGAAATTACCCGTTAAACCGCAACTCCAGGATCCAAAATCCCTGCTTTAGAAGCTCAACGAGGGGTTCTTTAATGCACACCTATAACAGCTGTAGCCGTCAAAAATGTCTAAACAAAAAAATATCAAACACAAAATCATTTGGATCTTTGGAGACTGATATTTAGAGTCGATGGGTGTCTGCTTCGAGCTGACAGCAAATACATTTAAATCACTTTTATCAAACTCTGATTAGACTTTCAGGTAGAGTTTCAGGTAAATGTTTTAATTAAAAATAACAAATTTTTTAACCATCAAAATAAAATGAATGATACATAATGCACTCCAAATTATGAAATACTGTGAGGAGAAATTAAAAATTAACAATTCTTAGATTTATCTACTTGCCTCGCTTTTAGGCCACGCACAGATTTCTGAATGAGGATAACTTTATCAGTGATGGCTTTGTCTCTCTCTATCTCCAGCTGCATGTCATGGAGGTCCTGATACATTAAAAACAAAGAGAAAAACAAGAAAAACACAACAAAACACCATTACCTGGACTTTATAGAACAACTCAAGTGGCTCGACCATTTCTGGTAAAAAGACAGAGTATAAAACTGCAGGTCTGCTGGTGGTTCCTAGAGTCTCTAAAAGTAGAATGGGAGGCAGATCCTTTAGCTATCAGGCTCCTCTCCTGTGGAACCAACTCCCAGTTTTGGTCCGTGAGGCAGACACCCTGTCTACTTTTAAGAATAGGCTTAAAACTTTCCTTTTTTACAAACCTAGTTAGAGTGGCTCATGTTACCCTGAGCTATCTCTGTAGTTATGCTGCTAGGCTTAGGCTGCTGGAGGACATCAGGGTCTATTTCTCTCACTCTGCTGAGTTCTCCTACTGCTCTCCAATTTGCATTGTTTGCTGTTATTTCAGGTTTTAACTTTTTGTTCTCTGTCAGTTTTCTCTTCATAGAAGGTACACCTGGTCTGGTGTTCTGTTAGCTGTGACATCATCAGGGGAGGCAGATCATCCTCTATTACCATCTAACATAGAAAGTCTGCATTCACGCAGCAGAGCGTTGCGTGGTGCAGTTCGAAGGACCCAGACTGTGACAGATTCCAGTTATTTTGCTGTCTGTGAAGCTAAAAACAGTTAGCGCTAGCTTACAACTCTGTTGCCCTGAGCTTTATGTTGCTCTGAAACATCTGTCGTACTGTTAGCTTAGCACGTAGCACCGCTACGCTCACGGTCAAATTTCATTGTAAGTCTGACAACTTTCAGCGTACGGTCCGTTAAGCTGAAAGGCGCTGGATAAAACTTTGCTGGTTGGAGTTAGTAATTTACTCCATTCATCCTCCCAGGTATGTTCCACATTGTTCAGCCGGATGTGGATGCAGCTGTGTGCTTTAATAAGTTGTCTTACCAGATTAAATGCCAGTTTTTAGTCTTGGATTGTGTGAAATAAATTTCTAAATAAATGCGACATATAGTTTTTTTTCTCTTTATGACGCACTTTTTGACTGATGCGATTTATATTCCAGAGTGAATTATAGTCCGAAAAATACGGTACTTTTTATTTTGAAGTTTGTTTACTTTGTCTTACGCTTTTTTAATGCAATTTTGAAGGAGACGGCGCCCTAGCGTCTCCTATAGACACCACTGGTCCTGAGGTATTTAGGAGACTCCACCTGCTGGCCCTGGATGGGGCTAAGAGTGAGACGACCTGGCATCTTTATCTCGGCAGCACGACTCTGAGGCAGTCAGTCCCAAATAATTGACAAAAATAAACTTCGTAACCAATCACTTAATCTGGGTGGCATTAACTTGGCCTCTGGTAATAAAGTAAAAAATCTTGGTGTTATTTTTGACCAAGACATGTCATTTAAATCCCATATTAAACAGGTTTCCAGAGTTTCCTTTTTTCACCTCCGGAATATCGCCAAAATTAGAAACATTCTGTCCAGGGGTGATGCTGAAAAACTAGTCCATGCATTTGTTACTTCAAGGCTGGACTATTGTAATTCTTTACTATCAGGAAGTCCACAAAATGCAATTCAAAATGTTGCAGCAAGAGTTCTGATGAAAATCAACAAGAGAGATCATATTTCTCTTCTTCCCTTCATTGGCTTCCTGTTAAATCAAGAATATAATTTAAAATTCTTCTTCTAACGTATAAAGCCCTTAATAATCAAGCTCCATCATATATCAGAGCTCTGATTACCCCGTATGTTCCTAACAGAGCACTTCGCTCTCAGACTGCAGGTCTGCTGGTGGTTCCTAGAGTCTCTAAAAGTAGAATGGGAGGCAGATCCTTTAGCTATCAGGCTCCTCTCCTGTGGAACCAACTCCCAGTTTTGGTCCGTGAGGCAGACACCCCGTCTACTTTTAAGACTAATCTTAAAACTTTCCTTTTTGACAAAGCTTATAACTAGAGTGGCTCATGTTACTCTGAGCTACCTTTATAGTTTTACTGCTATAGGCTTAGGCTGCTGGAGGACATCAGGGTCTAATTTTCTCACGCTATAGAGTTCTACTGTTCTTCAATTATGCATTACGTGTTGTCATTTCTGCTTTAACTTTTTGTTCTCTCTCTTTTATCTTCATAGTAGGTACACCTGGTCTGGCGTTCTGTTAACTGTGACATCATCCAGTGAAGACGGCTCACCCGCTATTACCATCTAATGTAGAACAGATTACTGGATCAATGTGTGCTTTTGTGCTTGTTTGTCTCTCTTGTTGTGTCTCTGCTCTGTCTTCTGTAACCCCCAGTCGGTCGAGGCAGATGACCGTTCATACTGAGCCCGGTTCTACCGGAGGTTTTGCTTCCCGTTAATGGGGTGTTTTTTCTTTCCACTGTCGCTTCATGCTTGCTCAGTATGAGGGATTGTTGCAAAGCCATGTACAATGCAGACGACTCTCCCTGTGGCTCTACGCTTCTCCAGGAGTGAATGCTGCTTGTTGGGACTTTGATGCAATCAACTGGTTTTCTTATATAGGAACATTTTTGACCAATCTGTATAATCTGACCCAATCTGTATAATATGATTGAACTTAACTTTGTAAAGTGCCTCGAGATGACATGTTTCATGAATTGGCGCTATATAAATAAAATTGAATTGAATTGAATTGAATTGAAAAACCTTCGACCAAGTTGTCAAAAGAAACTACCGTATTTTCCCGACTATAAGCCGCTACTTTTTCCCCATGCTTCGAACCATGCGGTTTATAATGTGGTGCGGCTTTTCTGTGGATTTTTCGTAACCCACCAGGGGGCGCTTGAGCAGAAAGTTAAAAAAAACGAGACGGGTGGGAAGTCAAAGAAGAAGATAGCGCTAATTTTTATTTAGCACTTGTAAGCAGCAGGCACGACGGAGAATTTAGTTCAAAGCCATACCCACTCATCGTGGAAACCACACGAAGAAATTCGTATGATGCCGCTTTTAAGTTGAAGGCCATCGATCTGGCAGTACAGGAAAGAAATAGAGCTGCCGCACGTAAATCCACCGTGCAAATCCGGTGTTGTGCGCAATTCTGTTCCCCCGTGAAAAGCTGTTCCCCCTGTGTCGGGAGCGCGCTTTGCGGCCGTTTTCACGGCGCTTCTAATTGATTTCTCGGTAAAACAACTCCTATAATCATGTCAAGGTTGTAACATTGAGTTTAATCGGCAGCTGTTTACAAAATTGTAAAATAAAAATAAATAAATCAAATAAATCAGCGGCTTTTACCCCGGTGCGGCTTTTATATGTACTTCTCTATTTTTAAAAAAAAAACTTAGTGGGTGCGGCTTATATAGAGATGAGCTCTATAGTCGGGAAAATACGGTATACTGATGAGTTATTGATGGGTCACATACAACACTTCCAAGGAAAATGCGACAAATTGTCAATGCAGTAAGTTGCTGAACTGATAGCACCTAACATCATAATTAAATCAGTTAAAACTGCCAACCTTCAAGAAAATCTTTGTTTTTCCAATCTGCCAGTCTTCCTGTTTATCCAGCCGTGCGGAGACTATCTGCTGACAGGTTCCCTTCAGGTCCTCCTGAACAGGAAGAAATACTAATTCAGTGGTGAAAGTGAGATAAAAACAACTTATCAAATGGTCAGGAAAATCTAAAACAAAGTCTGCATAAGGAAAATGTTTGAATAAAACCAGAGATACAGATTAAGAAAACTAGTAAAACGCTGGTTGTTTTTTTTTTCTATTGGAAAACCCCCAAAGTATCTCACAGCAAGATTGAAACTGAATGTCAATTTAAAAATAAAACAATATATCGATGCAACTATGAGCAGAAAGACATTTAAAAAAAATAAAAAGGTAAAAAATAAAAGATTATGCTGTTTACCTGTTTGTGAGCGGGTTTGATTCCGGGCATCAGGACTCGGTATCGATCCACAAATTCAGCAAAGCTGTACCTGATGGGATAGCCTGCTCTCCTGATCCGGATGGTCTCCATCATCCCGGAGTAGCGCAGCTGGCGAATACACAGCTCCCTGTCAAATAACTGAGAAAAATAACACAGACACATCATTAGCAGCAAGAAAATTACTAATATTAAACTAAGAAAGTTGCCAGGACTGATTGTTATCGTGTATTTCATCATTAATAATTTATCCCCTGAAAGATTTATTCGCATCAAGGCGAAGACTAGAAATGTTGTAAAAAAATACATTACAACCCCATGAAAACGTAAATAAAAAAAACATCCTCTGTAGCCAATATCCTCAAAAAGTTGCATAATTAGTGAAATGAAGTCCACCTGTGTTCAATCTAAGGGTTGCACTGCAAAAAGGGAAGTAAACGTATGTAAAATGTTCTTGAATTGAGTGCATTCGCCCTTGATTTGAGCAGGTAAATAAGGTGATCTGCCTATAGAATAAGATTTCTGTGCTTAAAGTAAGAACAATTCATCTCCTGCATCTTATTTCAAGTGCAGTATATCTAATTATCTTATTTTAGGGGTAAAAATACTCATTCCATTGGCAGATAATTTTATTAACCTGCTCAAAAACACTCATTTGAAATTTCTTTATTTGCCTTTAGTTCCTTTTTAGCAGTGCAACATGACCTGTTGGTATAATCACACGTCTCCTGAAACACCCAGAAGCCGCAGCAGCACCAAGCAGGAGGCGTCACAACAAGTCAGGGCAGCGTTATAAAAAATGTCCAAATCTTTTGACGTTCACCCGGAGCGTCATCAGATCCATCACCTTCAAATGGAAAGCGGCCGGTACCAGAACAAACCTGCCAAGAGAGGGCCGCCCACCAGAACCCCCAGACCGGGCCGTTAGGGCATTAAGCAGAGAGCAAAGGTCACCCTGAAGGAGCTGCAGGGGTCCATGGCAGAGAAGCAGGATCTGTCCAGAGGACCTCCTCACAAACCTTTCTGCACTTCAAAGTCTTGGAAAAGTGAACATGTGATGTCATATCGATGGTTCTTATAATGAAAGCAGGTTCTGAGAGGTTCACTGTGCTCACTAGTCTCAGCTTAGCCAAACAGCAGAGTCCCGACGGACTGTGGTTCCTTCCTCTGGGGTCACGGTTTCATCACGTCTGAGTCCGTTTGGTCCTCCGTCTGCTCAAGCTGGCAGTCATTTTATTATAAGTTCCCGATCTACATCAACGCCGCGTGGCTATACATCATAAGCAAGCAGGGCACATGTGGGAACGTCTGCAAGAACGTCCACAGCTTGAAAAGCCACCAAGCGAAGATGAAGAGCAACACGACGCACCGGTGTGGGAGTCTGGTTCTGAGAGTCCCCCCACAGTTCCCGGGACCTC
Source organism: Fundulus diaphanus (assembly GCA_037039145.1). Taxonomy (NCBI): domain Eukaryota; kingdom Metazoa; phylum Chordata; class Actinopteri; order Cyprinodontiformes; family Fundulidae; genus Fundulus; species Fundulus diaphanus. The sequence continues at coordinate 48,500,991 of CM073136.1, forward strand.
AAAACGCTGTCGAGGATCCATCCAGTCGGACCGGAGGCGGATTAAACCAGCAGCTACCCTGTCTTTACCGAGTCGACCACGTTTAAGAGGCTACGGCTATGGAAGTGGCCGACCGGGTACTCCGAGCCAAGATAACGACCAATGTCAGGTGACGTGTCCTATTCCCACAGCAGGGATTATACTTCTATATGTGAGAGTTCAACAGCTACTCATTCATCAATTATACCGTATAAGATCATTTTTTCCACCCTGCGTTTAAAGAACGTCACCAGCTGGAGGCTCTCACCATGGGTTTCTTGAACTCGTTGGGTTTTACGCAGCGGACGAAGAACGGCTGGCACACGCTGAGCGTCCTCATCAGCATCTCGAGGGAACGTTTGAACTGGCTGCTCAGCGTCGGAGAACGCTTTCGTGTTTCAGCGCCCTACAAAAAGCAGACGCACAAATTACCACTGAAACTCCCCGTGAAATAAATATTTAACACTGCTTTTACTGCCAAAAGGGAACTAAAAGCACATAAAATCTGCTGGAAATGAGTGTAGTGGTCCTTAATTTTAGTAGGCATGTTCAAATGGTCTGCCAAGGCAATAAGATTTTTCTCCATCATCGTATTTCAAGTGCAGTTTATCTGTTTATGTTGTTTTAGGGGTCAAAATACTGATTCCCTAGGCAGATAATCGTATTTACCCGCTCAAATCAAGGACAAATGCACAGATTTCAAGAAAATTTTGCTTACTTTTAGTTCCCTTTTAGCAGCGTTACTACAAATTCAGCTAAATCACTCATAAAAAGGGATAAAAAAAAACACTTCAACCCACAAATTATCACAGTAAATACTAAAAATGTGGGATACTGGAGAAGGTTTTGCTTTAAATGTGAATAAGAAAATGATTTACATCTAAAACGACTGAATCTCATAGAACATGCAGAAGCCAATCAGAGTCAGTCTCAACAGATGTGAATCTGTGGGTTTAATTCTAACTTAATCTGAACAAATCTTTAGATTTCCCTCTGAGAAGCAGACGTGACTTTTTGACAAAGCTTATAGTTAGAGTGGCTCATGTTACTCTGAGCTATCTCTATAGTTGTGCTGTGATAGGCCTAGGCTGCTGGAGGACATCAGGGTCTAATTTTCTCACTCTACTGATTTCTACTGTTCTTCATTCTACGGTTCTCCAGTTTTGCATTGTATTACATTGAAATGACTGTCGTCATTTCAGCTTTTAACTTTTTGCTCTCTCTCTTTTTCTTCATAGTAGGTACACCTGGTCTGGCGTTCTGTTAACTTTGACATCATCCAGAGAAGACGGCTCACCCGTTACTACCATCTAATGTAGAACAGATTACTAGATCAATGTGTGCTTCTGTGCTTTTTTGTCTCTCTTGTTGTGTCTCTGCTCTGTCTTCTGTAACCCCAGTCGGTCGAGGCAGATGACCGTTCATACTGAGCCCGGTTCTGCCGGAGGTTTTTTTTTTTTTTTTTTTTTTTTTTTTTTTCCCCCGTTAATGGGTGGTTTTTCTTCCCACTGTCGCTTCATGCTTGCTCAGTATGAGGGATTGCAGCAAAGCCATGTACAATGCAGACGACTCTCCCTGTGGCTCTACGGTTCCCCAGGAGTGAATGCTGCTTGTCGGGACTTTGATGCAATCAACTGGTTTCCTTATATAGGACATTTTGACCAATCTGTATAATCTGACCCAATCTGTATAATATGATTGAACTTGATTTTGTAAAGTGCCTTGAGATGACATGTTTCATGATTTGGCGCTATATAAATAAAATTGAATTGAATTGAATTGAATTGACGGTTTTTCCTGCCAGAGCTTTGAATGTTGCAGACTTTGTTCATTAACAATAAAAAGACAAAGTATCTGTCCCTTTATGCACAGGAAAAGATTCAGGGCAGCTAATATTTTATTATAGTAAAAGTAACCACTTTATCAGTTTTCCTACATTTTTCAGGGTATTCACTACTTTAACTCACATTGTGCCCGTACACACAGGACAGGGTGCACACGTCACAGACAGAAAAACTGGAGGCCAGAAAAAATTCACAACACGTTTTTTTTTATAGCTAAAATTCCCTTAATTTCCTTCAACCCTGCAGAGGTTTTCCTCCACGCTGCCAGTTACTGTAATGATTTCCATTTATTAATGTAGCTTCACAGACACTCAGAAATGTGTCAGTTTGCAAACAAACATTACATTCATAAAAAAACGGCCTCCGTCATCATTATCCTGAGCTGAAATTATCTTTTATTCCAGCTGCAATAGTCAAAATAAAACTATCTGGGGCTAGGCGGCCTAATCTGACTCTTCTCTGGCGGTGCTGTGCTCTACCGTGTCTACTTTTTGTTCTCTGTCATTGTTCTCTCCATAGAAGGTACACCTGGTCTGGCGTTCTGTTAGCTGTGACATCATCAGGGGAGGCAGATCATCCTCTATTACCATCTAACATAGAAAGTACTCCTGGATCAATGTGAGCTTCTGAGCTTTCTGTGTCTCTGCTCTGTCTTCTCTAAGCCCCAGTGGGTCGAGGCAGATGAGCGTTCACACTGAGCCTGGTTCTGGTTCTGCTGGAGGTTCTCCTCCCTGTTAAAGGGGAGTTTTCCTCTCCACTGTCGCTTCATGCATGCTCAGTATGAGGGATTGCTGCAAAGCCATCAGCAATGCAGACGACTGTCCACTGTGGCTCTACGCTCTTTCAGGAGGAGTGAATGCTGCTTGGAGAGACTTGATGCAACCTGCTGGGTTTCCTTAGAGAGGAAACTTTCTGACCAACCTGGAGGATCTGATGGAGTCTGACTTTGAGATGACTGGTTGTGAACTTGCACTATTTAAATAAACTGAATTGTTTCCCTAATAAATTCACCTTTGAGAGATATTTGTGTGAATACTAACAAAATAATAATTGATTCTGTTAGATTTGATGTAATTGAATCTCCAAATAAATTGTTAATCTGACGCCTCTGAGAACAAAGATATTTTTTTTCTAATATATTCCTTATTTAATGTCCCTGAAAAAGAGATCACTCCTCCAGAGAGATTTTCAGATTGATAAGATTTTAATATGTACATAAAATCAAGTCACCGTTCAATTTTTGCCATCTGCAGCTTTGTAAGAGCTTTTTTTCACCAACTTCCCACCTCAGTCACCCAGTTCCCTCCTAAACTCCCTTCTGAAACTTAAACCAGGCTCAAAAGGGCTTATTGGAAAGATATACTTCCTGTTAAATTCACATAATATGAAAGATTTGACATCAATAAGGAAACAATGGGAGGATCGATATGTTTACGGCACATAATCACCCAGTTTATATCGCTTTTTGCTCAAAATTAAACAACTTCTGGCACTTAATATTCAAAACTCTTTCAGATGTTCTACAAATACCTACAGAGCTCTCTGCCATTACGTCTATAAGACACTTATTTTAACCGCCAGGCGAAGCACACGACAGCCTTTGCAACGCTCACAGCCAGGCGCCAAATACTCCCCCCCACCACAACCTTTAAGACGTGGATTAACGACCTTCGTCACTTTCTAACGCTTGAGAAGATCCGTTCCACCAATTCTACGCCACATGGAAACCTTTATTGGTCCTTATAGAGAAATTAGATATAAATGATGCTGACCTCCACTATGATAACTGACCCTTCATATCTAATATGGGTCTAACGGAATGAGGACATTTTTATTTATTTATTTACTTTTTTTTAATGTTAATTTCAAGGTTATGTTAATCTAACCTGGAGGGATGATGTGGCTCGGTTGGAGCAAGGGCTCTGTATGTTGGGATTAAGTTGATGTCTATCTGTAATAATTTGACTTATACTCAATAAAAAGACAAATTAAGTCACAGATATCCCTTCGGTGCATGCTGGTGCTGCCGGTGCATTGTGGGTAAACCCTAACGAGGCATGTGGAGAGATAAACATGCAGGAATGGAGACGGGGAGGCTGCTAGTCACGTTGCCGCACACTTAAGCAAACACAGACACCGAAGTTTGTCGATTTTACCTTGGGAGTGGGGGTGCTGGGCTGCTGATAGCCACAGAGAAACTGATGTTCAAAGACAGAAGAGCGAGAGGAGGTCTGAGGCGAAGAGCTAAGCCCACCGTAAACTGCACAGTAACAGAGCAGAAACAGGCAACCCTGGGTTTGTGTTAGCTGGGCTCACCATAGCCACATCTGCCTGGAAGATCTGCTTAATGAACTTGTTCCTGGACGAGTGGACCAGCTGGATGATGTCGGTGTGGAGGCTGTCGCGGTTCTTCTCCAGAAATCCTGGGAGGTGAATAAAAAGGGAGAGGTTTACTCGTTAGGATCGGACAGAGACTTCCAACACACACCACCCGGATGACAGATTAAGGAATTTAGGAGATTTGGGCAGATTTTCCTATATTTATGCACCAAAAGCAGAGATTTTTTATTTTTCTTTGACATCCTTTTTCCTGCTTTCCACCACTGACCCATTCAGATTGTTTATTCTAAGCAGGTTCATAGATGGAAGCTGTAGTTTATAATCTAATTATTTACCAGATTATCTCCATGTTGCATCAAAGCACATTTCCTAAACCTCTCTTTGATTTTTATTGAACTTTATTGAAAAAGTGCATAAAGTTTTTTTTTTTTTTTTTCTTTTTTTATAGTTGATGATCATATTTGTTCGTGTTTTGAACTGCTGATCATTGATTACAGCAAAGATGGAAAATAAATCTATAATCTATAAATAATCTGAAATCTCTGGCCGATTTACTGGTGCATTTCTATCAACAAGATCAACTGAAAACAAGGACAATTGTATATATAATCACAAATATTCAATATTCATCTATGTATCTTCTTTGGGAAGCTATTTAAAAATGTAATGTTTTAAAATAAAACTATCTTATTTGTCCCCTGAGAGACAAAAGCTCAGGGGACAAAACATTTCTCTCACGGCTCCGTAGGTCTAGTCCAAGGATGTACGCGTGGCTCTTTGGACCCTCCACAGTGGCTCTTAGTAAGTTTGGTCAAAGATTATGTAGGAGTTTAATAAAAGCAGAGTTATAGCAGTTTTTCTAGGCGGTTTGGTTAAATATCTGCATAGAAACTCTGCAACGGATTGAACCCCATGGAACAAGAAGGTTGTATTATAATAATTTATCTATTTATTTCTATATAATACAAATTATTTATTTCTGATCATGATGAGCAATTAAAATAGTATTATATTATAAAAAAATATTAATAAGACATTAATAATAACACACATATTGTTCTGTGTGAATACAAACTACATGTGTTCAACCAACTAATTCTCTAAACATGAAGCACCCATCGTTAAACACCCGCACATACACAACTACACCACCTAATTTCGGAAGGAATAAGTAAAACCTATTTAATTATACTCAATCTCCATCCTATAGACCTTATTAAACATAATCCTCCTGATTAAAGCGCTTTGGGTTCGACTGACTAGTTAAAGCGCTATACAAGTAAAAACCATTTACCAGCTTCACCATTCCTGCTAAATGAGGTAGAAATTATATATATATATATATATATATATATATATATATATATATATATATATATATATATATATATATATATATATATATATATATATATATATATGTGTGTACACACAAACACACACACATATATAAAAAGTGGCTTCGAATGCAGGTTACTCATGCAACTCTCATGGATTGGTTCATGACTGATTGGTTTAATTCAACATAAATAATTTTTGTTTTTACTGCAACAAGAGGACCATAAATACATTGAGTTTAAGCCAATTAAAGAGCATAAAATAGAAGATCTAATCTCTGACAGGGGAGAGGTACCTCTGGACTCGTAATGCACCACTCCTGCAAAGTGTTGGATGCCAAACTGGGTTTCGTAGCAGTTTTTAGGAGGGATGTAGTTGGTGTTGAGCTTGTGCTGCGAGTTGATTTTATATAACATCGTGGCGTCGGTCCCCTGCCAAAGGATGGAGGACAACAGGTGGTTTTTAGGCTCTTCACACTAAACATAACTGGATTTTTATCATTTTTAATATGAAAAAAACAACATTTGTTCGCACCTTTGGGAACTTGCTCTCTTCGTCGATGAGGGAGATGATGTTCATGGGTTTGTTGGCGATCATGTCCAGGGCGTCCTTGTTATCTGTGAACTCGATGTGCTGCCAGTTGATGTCCTCCAGGTTGTACTCCTCCTGCTCCAGCTTGAAGACGTGCTGAACGAAGAACTGCTGCAGGTTCTCGTTGGCGAAGTTGATGCACAGCTGCTCGAAGCTGCACAAGGCAGACGGGACGTTCCACAGACGCCTCAGAGAGAAATTACCTCGCAAGAACGCATTCCTCACCTGTTGACGAAGAAGTTCTCAAAGCCGAAGATGTCCAGCAGTCCGATGGACCTCCTTATGGCGCTACTCTCGCAGGTAGGCGGTCGGTAAATGGCTGCGTTGATTTTATCTACTATCCAAACGAACAGCCTGCCGTAGATCCCCTGGACGATAAAGCACAACGTCGGCAAACACACAAAAGTCACATTATTTGCCTAAATTGACTAAATGTTGAGAGGATGCCTTTTAATGCTCCAAGGCCCCATCAGACCTGGCGCTGATGGGAAGGGAAACTGAACCAACCAGGGAGGACGCCCAGTTATCACCGAACTCTGCTGTTCGGTACACTGCAAAAAGGGATCTAAAAATAAGTGAAATGTTCTTAAAATTTGTGTTTTTGTCCTTGATTTGAGCACGTAAATAATCTTATCTGCTAAAATAAGATAATTAGACATCCTGCACTTGAAACAAGATGATGGAGACGAGTTGTTCCTATCTTAAGTGCAAAAATCTCATTCCACTGGCTGATCATCTTATTTAGCTGCTCAAATCAAGAACGGATACGCTAATTTTATGAAAATATTACTTATTTTTAGTTCCGTTTTTGCCGTGTAACATTGAGGGTTTCTCATGCAACTACAGAGGAGAGGGAAAGGTGGATCGGACCAGAACCTTTCAACAGCAATGAGGTACACAGCTGCTGTGAACTGAACTAAATCACCTGAACCAGGACCCTCAGGTCACAAAGCCCTGCGCTCACATGTTCTGCGGGTTGTTGTCGATGAAACGCATCGGCTGTAAGCTGAAGGAAGCGGCTCACAGCGCCACCGCTCTGCGTTCGGCCGCTCTTTAAAGCCATAAATATTAAATTACCTTAACGAAGGCGTCCCTGACGTCCAGACCTTGCTCCACACTGAGAGGCGTGGTGACGCTTTCGCCCCGAGTGATGAGGGTTCGGGTCGTCAAACACACCATCACGTCCTTCGGCTCCACCTATCGCACAAAACGATGCGTAAACTGCTGCGTTGTTACAACGGAAAGGTTCGTCATCATCTGTGCTATCATATTGTAGGAAAACATGTTTATTCCTGAGATTCATAGAAATAAAAAGGGATCTATTTCTCAGTAAAGTGCCTTGAGATCATCTTTGTTGTGAATTAGAGCTGTAAATATAGACTTAGTAGGAGTTTAAAGACGCTAGAAAATAGTTCTGGAGTTACAGTCTGAGATAACAGAAAGAAAACTAATTCTAGGTTTCTCTTACTTTAAAGAGAAAGAAAATTGTCCAAACCAGCCACCCTTGTGATGAGAACGAAATATTGTCTGAACTGAGTCCAATCTGAACTAAACGTGGCCCTGTGGGGCTGGACAGGTACGTCTTAAAAAGTTTAAGAAGAAAAAAATTCAGTGCTCAGTTTTTTGTTTCTCGTTTCAGAAACTGAAACTCGGATTATCATAGATCCGTTACATATAGAGTGAATTCTTTTTGGCTTACAGATAATAAAAATCTAAATTTGTTAGGAGAATTAGAATATTGTGAAAAAGTTAAATGTTGGAAACTCACGGAGTCGGTCCCTAAAGAACTAATTGACTCTAAGCCAGGCCTGTATAAAAAGTGCGGCCCGGGGGCCATTTGCGGCCCCTGTAATGATTTTGTGCGGCCCTGCATTTCAAGAAAGATTTGACCCACCAGTAAGGATGGATGGTTTATAATTCATCACTAACTAGAGTAAAACAATTACGGATAAGATGAATTCTTACAATTGAAAATGTTAGGTACAACACAAGGTTTAATGACCACACTTTTTAAATCCTCTTTAATTTCATAGTAAATACGATCACATCCATTCGATGACTTTTACTCAAATGCAGACTTTGGAGCATTAAAGTCTGCTTTGAATTAATTTATTAAAACTGGCTAAATACAGCAAATGTTTTCAAAAGAAATATCGACCAAAATCATGTTCTTATACAGCTAGAGCAGAAATAATTAAGTTTTTCTATCAATCAAATCCAAAGTAATTCGCAAACTGGGTGACCATCTTTTAATGCAGCAAATGAGCAAAGTCTTTTTTTAACTTCTGGATCATAATTGATTTACAAATCCCTTTCCTTACAGAACATTAGACAAATTTGTTTAATTAAAATAATCACATTTTATTGAGCAGTTATTTATTTTATTTCATCTTTGTTTGTCACTGAAGAGCCGCATATAAAGTTTATAGCTAATGTTAATTTTCAACTCCTGTCCCTTGTTGGGCTTTTATATAAAAATAGAATTTACATACTACACTACTTCAATTTAAAAAATGTCAAATTGTAAACCATGCATATCACACAAAACTCTTATGTTCTTACAATAATTAATAATGAGTATAGATTTGGTTTGTCTTTAAAAATTCACAACATAATATTTTTTGGAGTTATTTTCTTTTTTTGAAAATTTTTTGTCCCTAAAGTTCTTCTGACATGACAATTCGGGCCCATCACAATCATGGGAAAGACTCCAGACCGGACAGAAGTCCAGAAGATGGCCATCGACACAAGGAGGGGAGGCCACAAAAGGAAAGTGTTGAAGAAGCTGCCTAATAACTGAGCATACTCATAGAAAGTTGATTGGAAGGGAAAACGGTGGTAGAAAATGGTGTAAGAGGGATAACTGGCCATTGAAACCCATTAAAGAAGTTGGAGGAGCTCCACCAGGAGCAAACTGAGGATCCAAGTTGTTCACTAAACTCTTTAAGCCAAAGCTCAACAAATACCGATAAAATGTAAGTTACTGAGAGTGAGCATCAGCTATCATCTGTGGCCAGCGAACCTACATCAAAACATTCAGGGGGGAAAGTGTTTTTTACTATTTTGTGTCATGTAGGTGTAATTACATATTATTATTATTTCTTTAATTTATATTTATGGTTTGAAATGGTTTATGTGTGATTTGCTGTCCTGTAGCACCAACGTCCAGAAAGCTGATCCTCAATCGCCAAATTTCTCATAAGCCACAACTTATTTTATGCCATGGCTCCAAATGCAATGGAGCGAGTGGGGGATATATGGCAAGTCATTGCGTCACGTATTCTTGGCATTAAAAAATGTTGATAATGTACCAATGCACTCATCACCCAGAGGAATGTAAACAAAAGTCACCAGGCACCTAATAAGGCGCCCCCTGGTGGTGAGGAGGCAGTAGGTGTTTACATTTTATTATTAAGGAATAAAGTTAATTCCATGAAATTATCATTAAAATGGATGCATTTCCATTAATGGAATTTTTTTTTAACAAAGTCTGTAGGTTAGTTTAGTTTACGTTATATAATATTACCTAAAGGCTTATTTTACTAAGCTTTTCATAGCCTACTCCACAGAGTGAGGATAGTTTGATTCTGTATTTGAGAGAATTTCTAAAATAAGAGAAAAGAAATCTAGAGCTTGGCATTTGTTTCTCCTTTGTGCTGTACACACGTATAACTTGTGCAGTTTTCCTACAGTGGTACGAACCTCCATGAGTGAAGCTGCAGTCAGAAGGTCCGGAGATCTCACAACCACACAGGCGTCCAGATTGTCGTACGTTCGAGCTGCAGCAAATGAGAATTGTGGTTTAAAAACCTCCACGCCTCTACAAGAAATGACTCTGAGCTGTCTGCACACCCTCAAATCGCAGGTTGCCCAAATGCAAGATGGCCGCCAGCAGCTTCGAAATCTCCAAGTTCTCCGTGTCGCTGAACATGAGGACCTTCATGGCTGAAAGGATGCTGGAGTAGTCGGCGAGGTCGTTGCGGCCGTCACACTCAGTGCAGTTACCCTGCAGACGAGGAAGACGGGGAAACGTTAAGGCGTTTAGAGCTCTTGGTCAGACTGGGGTTATACTGTATTTTTCGGACTATAAAGCGCACTTAAAATCCTTTAATCTTCTCAAAACCTGATGGTGCGCCTTATCTATGATCACCCACTGCAAAAAGGGAACTAAAAGTAAGTAAAATTTTCTTGAAATTTGTGTATTTTTCCTTGATTTGAGCAGATAAATAACATTACCTGCCAATGGAATAAGATTTTTGCACTTAAAATAGGAACAATTCCTCTCCATCAACTTATTTCAAGTGCAGGATGTCTAATTATCTTATTTTAGGGGTAAAAATACTCATTCCATTGGCAAATAGTCTTATTTATTTGCTCAAATCAAGGAAAAATACACCAATTTCAAGAAGATTTTATTTACCTTTAGTTCCCTTTTTGCTGTGCCGTTGTGCTTACTGACTGATTTTATGTGGTACAATGTTCTCAAAAATCTGTTAAAATTTGTAACTATGACTTTGGTTAGCAACGAAGCCGCTCCACTCAATGGATATTAGGAGCATTACGGTACACTGTGTCACTACCTGATAGGACCCCTGAGCTGTCTACCAGACTGCCTGACTGTAATGTCTAAACTAGAAGTACATTCATGTAAGGCAGCCTGGAGTACGAGCTAGCAACAATAAACCTAGTAAGTTAATTCAATATAAAAGGTACGTTTATTTTGGCCTTATGTTAGAAACAGGGCAGTGTAGTCCAACTACTCTGTCCTCCTGACAGAGCTGTCCACACTTTGGAAGAATATTTAGTGCGCCTTATGGTCCGAAAAATACGGTAAGTGAAATGATGGCGCAATCTGAAGTTTAATTTGACTGAATCTGAAGGAAAAAGGGAGACAGGTGAACGTCTTAGAACACCATTCAACTGTGAAGAAGCATCATGTTGCACTTTATAAAGTAAATGGCCTGATGAGGAAACAACATCTCATGAGGAAAGACATCTGACAGGAAGTTAGAGCTCCGACACAAATGGTTTCTTCCAAACGGACCCAAAACCCACATTCAGATTAGGTCTAAAGGGGTTTAAGGACAATAAGGTCAAAGTTTTGGACTGGTCCTGATCTCGGTCCTATAGAAAATGTGTGGGCTGAGCTTAAAAGGCTTTTGTGAGCGAGGTGGTAAAAAATCCTGACCCAGTTCCGCCGGTTCTGTCAGGAGGAACGGGCGAAAGTTTTCTGGTAAACTATAGTGAAAGACTTGAGGAAGGAAACCCAAACCATTTGCCCCAAGTTAAAAGGCAATTCTCCCAAACACCAACACAATGTATGAAAACTGTTGAATTTAAAGAAGGTTTATAAAAATGAAAAGAAATCCATCTCTCATTATTCGGCTATTTAGCAAATAGAAACCATTCAGTCAGCGGCGTCTCTGGCACGATAAGTTAGGTGGGACACAAAAACTCGACAATTATTAGCAGCAACTGATTTTTCTGTGATGCATCCAACTTGACTTTGATCAATGTTAAATTAAACAGATAAATTAGCCTAAACCAACACACTAGAAATGCCATTTTATATAAAACATATGTAATTATTTTTTTTTATATAGAATTATAAATAAAGGCTCACTAATATTGTTCATTTATTCACATCAATCCTTCAATGAGCTAGCGAGGATAACCAGCACTAGATTAATATTTGCTTTTAGTTTAAAATTTCCAATGTTTTATTTTGTTAAAATTTTCCTACATTTTATTCCAACTGTTTTTGTTGTTTTTTTTTACTTGGTTTTATTCTGTTTTTATTTTCTAATGATTTAATTGTCTGAAGCTCTTAACATTGTCCTTGTACTGAGCTGTGCTATACAAATAAATTTGCCTTGCCTTGCCTACACAGCTGTGAATTTGTTTTTACCTGCTCCACAAATATGAGCGTACATTATTATGATTACAAAAATTAGCCAGATTTTCTGTAAGAAAGAAGAAATCCTTATTGAGGCAAAACTTTAAAACGGTTTTGCACATTTGCTCTGGAGTCACAGGTTGCAGACCCCTAAACTACAATGAAATACCTCCAAAGTGACTTAATTTTTTATCATTAGATGTTTATGGTATATTCAGTGACATATCTGGCACGATAAGTTAAGTGGGGAACAAAAACTCAACTCCTATTAGCTACAATTAATTTTACTGTGATGCATACAACCTGACTTTGATCAATTTTAAGTTAAACAGATGAATTAGCATAAACCAACACACTAGAAATGCCATTTTATATAAGATAAATATAATAAAATGTTTATACATAAAATGACAAATAAACACTGAATCATATTGTTCATTTAGTGAACAGAAAAGATTCACATCGTTCCAGGATAGACAACCAACACTACATTAATATTTGCTTTTAGTTTCCATTTTCCCATTCTGTTTAAATTTTCCGACATTTTATTCCAACTGTTTACTTGCTTTTGTTCTGTTTTTATTTTCCAATTTTTTAATAATGTAAAGCACTTTGCATTGTCCTTGTACTGATAAATTTGCCTCGATGGTTAGTATTCCAGTATTTTGATTGGACGATCTGAGCTTGGGGCCGTAGGATTTGTGCCTCACGGCTGTCTACTTATTTCAGAAGTTCTTTATTTAAACATTTAAACGTTGGTGGGCCGGCCCCAATATCAAGGCGCCTCAAGAGGATTTAGCTACTGAGCTTGTCAGTATTCTGGAAATATAGATATATAGACAAAAATGCTTATAACAGAAATGTATTGCTAAGGGAATCTGTCTTTTTTACAACATTACTCTATAAAGAACGATCCTGTCCCACTGATTATTGAGAACATAGAGCTCCACAGCGACATCTGATGGGCCCCACTGGCCCCTAATGCAGAGACCCCACAGCTTTTAGTTAATCTGAACTGACCTAAAAATAGAAAAGCTTGGTTTGATCTCAGGTGGTGTAAAAAATGTTTTTGTGGTGTTTTTTACAGTGCATGTAAGTGTTGAACTGTGTCCATTGAGCACAGGACAATAGTTGGTCTCACCAAGGTGAGGTAGGAGTAGTCTCTGGCCAGGCCCAGGCCCAGTTTGGCCTTCATCTCCGGACCCATGCCCTTCAACATGCAGTAAAAAATGTGGTAGTTCCTCTCATCAGGAGCCTGCAAGAAAAACAATTTAATGTTTGCTGATATCTGTATCAAGATACCCATACATATGCATTATATTACCAAAAGTGTTATCTAAATAATGGAAATTAGTAGGGTGTAAACCACCGACTTTGTCACGATATGATGTTATATCGATTTGGTTGGACGACGATACGATATTTGCAGATATAACACACTATTATTGACCTTCATATCAACTCACACACAAAAATAAACAAACTTATATGATTTGACCTTTTATTATTTTCCTAAGCTCTAACAGGTATCAGGCAAATGAATCACGGCATTCTTATAATTTTAAAATATGGATAATAATAATAATATTGGATCACCTGTTCGTTATAGTCTTATGGCTGAATTTCAAAAATAAATTGATATTCATTGGATTGTTAATCATTTAATCGACATGTCGATGTGGATCGATGTATTGAGAGCAGGTGCCCTAATCATTTCCAGGTGTATAAAGTCAAACACCTGGCCTGCAGACTGTTTCTACAAACATTAGTGTTGAGCTGTCAGGAGCTCAGAGAAGTCCAGCCTGGTTCTGTGATGGTGACGCCTCCTGCGACACAAGCCCAGTCGGGACATTTCCTCACTCCTAATCTTCCCCGGTCAGCTCTCAGTGGTATTATGACAAAGCGAAAGGCGATAATTAACGGCAGAGACTAAGGCAACGTTCATACTGTAGCTCCTTCTTGAGGTGGCCGTTCATACTACTATTACCGTATTTTTGGGACTATAAGTCACACCAGACTATAAGACGCATTTGTTTAGAAATTATTTCACATAATCAAAGTTATTACAAGTTTTTACATTTAATCTGGTAAAGCAACTTATTAAACCACACAGCTGCATCCACAATTGGCTGAATAATATGAAACATAACTTGGAGGATGAATGGGGTAAATTAGCACAACAAGCCACCAACTCCAACCGGGAAAGTTCTTGTCAGAGCATTTCGGTCTAATTACGCTGAAATTAGACCGTGAGCAGAGCGGTGCTACGTGCTAAGCTAACAGTACAACACGGATGTTTCAGCGCAACATAAAGCTCATGTGCATCAGGGAAGTTGTAACCCGCCCGGACAACAGAGCTGTAAGCTAGCGCTAGCTGTTGTTAGCTTCACAGACAGCCCAGTAACAGGTTCTGTCTCGGTCTGTTTCCTTAGAACTGCATCACGCAACACTCTGCTGCGTGAATGCAGACTGAAACAGCAAAACAACATATGTACATGTGTTCAGTCTTTGTTGTTTATAAGTTAATGTTTTAATTAATTTTTAAGTGGTGCAGGAGCAGCATTTAGTTTTCCCAGACCTAGAGCGCCCTCTTGTGGCTATTAGACGGTAATGTTTACTACTTGGTTCATCTTGGTCAGTATGATTTACTATTTAAAATTGATATTTATGTTGCACCTGACTGTAAGACGTAGGATGGGCCAAAGTATGAAAAAAAGTGGGACTTATAGTCCGAAAAATACGGTAAATGCAACCGCCATCATACTTCTGTCTGAACAGTTCAAGACCGCAAAGTGACTCGTAAGCGCATATTAAAAGGAGGAGACGTCACAGAGCCGCGCACTGTTTGTGGAAGTGATGGTGATTGTAATTGTTTCCAGAAGTGTTCAATAAGGTTTTGGTAAAAAAAAAAAAAAAACTCGAAAATTAAAAAAAACCACGATACCGGCCGGCATCTCTCTTTGTTATTATTAAAAAGCTGTTAAGCAATGGGAGCTGACATTATTAAGACCACATCATAACGTGATGAAGTAAGGTAAGAAGAAAGCAGCAGAGCTATTAATGATGGCATTTTGTGGAGCGTTAGCTGCTACTACTGTGGACGTGTAGCGAGAGACAGGAGAGTGACGTGAAAGACGGATAAAATGTGACATGACTGTTCAGACTGTGGGCGCTTTGAAAAATATCCGATACGTATCCGAATTAGCACCACATTTGGAAGTGGCACAGATCGGACTTTTTGGGGGGGGGGAAAGATTGGAACTGGGGCTTTCACACTGAAAAAGACGGATATGGGTCGCATAGGGGCAAAAAGATCGGATGTGGGTTGCGTTTCCCTGCAGTGTGAACGTAGCCTAAGACAGGAAGTGGTAGGCCACGGAACAGCCGACCAGGACCAACGCCCCCCTCCTGGATTCTGAGAAGCTGTTACTGAGAGCGATCCCGGCTATTATTGCGTACTGTGATGTAAATCGGAACAGGACAATTGGATGATCTGGTTTCTCACCTGTCGACAGACGCGGGACTTCTCCAGCAGGTACTGCTCTATTTTGGCCCCTTCGATGGCCCCACGTTTGTTGAAGTGGATATCTATGTACTTCCCAAAGCGACTTGAGTTGTCGTTGCGGATCGTCTTGGCGTTGCCAAAAGCTGAACGGTTAAACAAATCAGAAAGTGAAAAGTGTGAATTTAACTAACTCTTGCTCTATAAGCAGCCTGTTTATAAGAGCAGTCAAACAAAGACTTTGTCCAAATCTAGACACTTTCTGGCAATTTCAGAGTGTGGTGGAAAACAAATACTGATCAGATAAACTCTGACCTTCGAGGATGGGCGTGGCCTCCAGGACCTGTTGCTCTATCCAGGAATGCTGACCGCTGATGGCCGCCAGGAACTGCAGAATCAGCTTCGTGCTCTCGGTTTTCCCCGCTCCAGATTCCCCGCTGTCAGACACACAAAACTGAGACCTGCCCCACCATGTATACTTCTCTTAGGCACACATTTTATGTTTTTGGACTTTAAATTATTCGTTTAATGTGTTATTTATCCAGGGTCAATTGATTGAAGCCTTTAGCTTTTAAGGATTGTTGAAAAAAATGGGTGCAAATGTAGGAATTTAATGTGGATTTTATCTAATCCACACAAAAAAAGGTTTACATACACCCTCAAATATATACATACACACCATATTGGGCTTTTTGTAGCCATTCAAAATAAGAGATCCCAACAGCAGCTGACAGACAAAGCAGAACAGAAAGCTTTTTCCCTCGTGCCCGGGTGATGCTAATTTGCTTCATACCTGCTTTGCTGTGAATACAGCCATGGTTGTGTATGAGTACCACAAATGTTTGTTGATACATATGCCTCTCGTTCTGAGGATACCATTAGAAGTCAAGTATGTCAACTTTATTTATATAGCACCTTTCACAAAGTAAAAAACACAAATTGCTTCACTATAAACAACCAAGAAGTGATTTACTACCAAAAGGGTTACTGATGTCTTCTGTAGCTGACATATAAGAATAAACAATATGTGACCAAAAATCTGAGGAATTTAAGTGACACCTGAATTAAGATTAGGATTATTTTAGTACAATTATAAAATTTTTGTATCTGCTATGCAACACTGAATCAAACGATTACTTTATCTTATGAATAAATAATGAATAACATTAATTTAACCAAACACTATATTTTGTTTATTATGAAACAAGGGATAAAAGCTCCTGAGACTACAGAGTATAAGGATTCTTCAGTATTTAGCTCTAGTTGAAATGGTCAAAAACTAATTTTGAAGTTCAATGTCTAACACGAATTTGTTTCTGTAGGAAAGGCTGCAGCAGCATGGGACAGTCTAGCAAAGGAAGAAAACGTAATGATTGTTCAGATCACTTTCTAATTGTTCGTTTTCTATCACTGTTTTCTTATTACAAAGAAGATTATTGCAGCCCCTGCGACTGTGCAGTAACGTGACTTTCCACCAGTTACCTGCATTCGAAATGCTAAGCAGATGAATAAGTAACGCTTGTTCAAAAACTTAGAATTTACTTGTCAAAGTGTAAGTCTTGTTTGAGCAAAAACATTGTTAATAAAATAAAATAACATATTGAGATCAAAATTCTTGTTTTATTCCTTAAGTGCCTAGTGTCGCTAATAAACATCATACCTAAATTTATACTAACTACAGGTGCAATTCTCAAATTACTAATGTTAAATTATTTTAACATCTGATTAACAGCAAAAACACAAATATTTTGTACAATTGGATATCAACTCAGGCATTAGGGGGTCAAAGAAAATAAAGATGGGAAGGACGGCAGATGCATTCAAAGACTGAATTAGTTGTTTATGTTCAAATAATATCCCAAGAAACACTTTGTGTGTCTTTAATCACAGAAGTCAAACTGAAAATTAGTGAAATAGGAGCTAAAGTGAAAACAAACACCTTTATAGACCTGTCGAAGGGCTGAAGACCCGCAAAGAGTTCATTAAATAAACACTAGTGCTTAAAAAACCCATAAAGCAAAGAAATAAGGTGTCATAAAAGGCAACAAAAGCACACCTGATGATGCAGCACTGATCCTTGTTGTTCCTCTGCATGTTGAAGTAGCAGTTGTCTGCGATGGCGAATATGTGCGGCGGCATCTCTCCGATCTTCCTGTTGGTGTAGAGGCGGATGTGGTCCGGAGTGTAGATGGGAAGCAGCTGATAAGGATTCACTGCGACCAGGATCGAACCTGTGTACGTCTGCGGTGGTGGGAGGTGCAGAAACAAAAATCTGACATCAATATCTGCCAACATGAATATTTAGACACTTATTATTATTAATTCTGTTAACGTCATCGTCAGTTTTTATCCTGCATTTAACATCTTTTTGTTCCCCTCTGAGATCCTGATATCTGAGTTTAAACCTGGAAAAGAAATTTGCCCAAACTATTTTGTAAATTTGAAATTAAATATGGAAACAGGGAGTTCTTTAAGGTTTTGTCCTCAGGACTCTTTGGTTTCCACTCCCGGCTAAATTTACAAGAAGTTTTCTCTAAATCAGGGATTCCCAAAGTGCGCTGCTGCTAGGGGGCGCGCGACGAAAAATGTAAATAGCGTTCTGATAATTACACAATCACAGTGTTTTTTCCCCACACAATAAACACGTGTAAATAAACATTTCCTTGGTAATAATAAAATTCAAAAACTGTAAATTTAATAAATAATGTATTCAAACAAAATGTATTTATTTAGAAGAAATCTTCTTCTACGCTTCATTTTAAAATTAAATATAGAAGAAGTTATCTTCTTGTATGCATTGTGATGTATATGCGCACCTAGCTTATGGCCTCTACTTCATTAATTCTGGCAAATATGCTAAATTGGCTGAAATCAGGGAAACTGTCAGGCAGGCGAGACATCTAAGGTCAAAGTTAGTGGTGAAGGAGGAGAGGAACCAAGAGAGAGACACAGAATCAGAGGCAACAGAGGAGAAAATTGGGAGACGAATACGAGTGGCTGTCAGAAAATGTCTCCATCTCTCCCCTCACCTTACGTCGTTTACGGCAGCAGAGGGAAAATTTAATTTGGTTCAAAAGTTTTATTTACAAGATTAAATTGAGTGACTGTCTATCGATCGTGCAGCGCCTACAAACAGCGCTGCTCATGGGGCCGTGACTCTGAACCGCTACCAGCACGGATGCACATGACACGCCCACACCGCTGCTGCTGGGGGGAAAATTGGTGCTAGACGCGATATCTTGACTAGGTTCACGCACAGAGCTCTAATACTTTTGGTATGGGAGATTGGAAAGCTGTAGCGTGTTCCACAGTACGCGTAACATGAGGACAACTGGACTTTTGCTGAACTTGGTTGATATAAACTTGGTCCCGTATTTCATCGACACTGGAGACCCTCCTGATGATATCGAGAGTATGAAGAAGTAGAGACTGAAATGTTCCAGACCCAGTAAGGGGAGGAAGAAGACAACAGGACTCGGTCTGACCTTTAGTTGCTGGCAAAAATTGAGCATCTTCCTAACAAGGTCAAGAGTGACTAAATATTTTCTGTTATATGCAGTGCAGCAGTTATATTAGCGTTCCATCTAGGGAAGATGGAAAACATCTGATGGGACACGTGACTGGAACACCCTCAACATCCACCCATGTGAGAGGGACCTTTAAGAGGGAGTCGAGACATGTAAGATTCGGGACTTTGTGGATTGTGACCGTGAACCGTATGTGAATAAAGAAGTCCCCGCTGGCCAC
Organism: Fundulus diaphanus; assembly: GCA_037039145.1. Lineage (NCBI taxonomy): Eukaryota > Metazoa > Chordata > Actinopteri > Cyprinodontiformes > Fundulidae > Fundulus > Fundulus diaphanus. The sequence continues at coordinate 48,520,267 of CM073136.1, forward strand.
AAAACTAGATTCACCTTTGTCTCGTCTTTTATGAATCCTTTTTTAAAGTTCAATCCTCTTCCACATTAGCGCGTATTCAGAGGCTGCGGGGAGCTGAGGTGTGTTGCTATGGCCGTGTTTACCTGCTGGACGTAACCGCTGTGAAACAATCAGGAAATAACTTTTTATTTCTCTGATTTATAAGAGCTTTATCGAGGCTGGCGCTCTGTTTTTTTTACTCTATGCCGCTCTACCAAAGTGGTCGCTCTCTCGCTCTCTCTTGTCATCGGACACAAATCAAATTAAACCTCTGAAAAAAAAACATGAAAATCCTCAGGGTCCTGTTGTGGATGTTGTGTGTCACTATATTGAAATTTAATTCAAATTCTGTTCTAATTTTATTTCCATAACCTTTGTTATGATGGTTGTGTTACTGTAACTGCTATTTATTTATTTATTAATTTTTTATTTTTATGTGTGTTCTAGTCATTTGAGCATGATCAAACATGTCGCCTTTAATACGGCTATAAATTGGGGGTGCGTCAACCCGACTGAGACACAGATGGAGGTGCGCGGCTAAAAAAGTTTGGGAAAGAAAAGAAAAGAAAAAAAGAATCAGATGTGACTCCACAGCCAACGCAGATGAAAAGATTAATTACAAATTATCCTAACCGAAACCTTAATTAGACAACTGCCTGCAATCTGGCGTTATACTGGTCAGTAGATACCAGAGGTGGGACCAAGTCAATGTTATGTGAATCTCCAGTAAGTCTCAAGTCTTTATCCTCAAGTCCGAGTCGGGTCTCAAGTCCGTCCATCCATCCATCCCTCCATCCATCCATCCATCCATCCATCCATCCATCCATCCATCCATCCATCCATCCATCCATCCATCCATCCATCCATCCCTCCATCCATCCATCCATCCATCCATCCCTCCATCCATCCATCCCTCCATCCATCCATCCATCCATCCATCCATCCATCCATCCATCTTCTAAGACGTCTATCCCTATTGGGGTCCTGAGGGGTGCTGGTGCCTATCTCCAGCTGTCAATGGGCGAGAGGCGGGGTACAACCTGGACAGGTGAGTCTCAAGTCAAAACTGGTATTCCTCAAGTCAAGTTCCAAGTCTGAAACTTCTAATTTCAAGTCATTTCGTTGAAATACATGTTAAATGAAAATAACAGAGCATGTGTTCTTAAAACTTATTTCAAAACGTAATGAAACCAGTGCAACTGAGCTTTCAAAACTAAAAAGTAAAAGTAAAGTAAAATTAAGCTTCAACAACAGTGATGCGTTGAACTATATTTTCCCAGAATATTCAGTGCAAAATGCAACAGCAGAACTTATTTTGCTTAACATATTCAGACCCAAACGAAATTACTCTTGGGAGCATTTTTGTTCTTTGCTTTATTTCTTTTCCTTATTAAAAACTCTGGTTAGTTTGATCGTCCGTGCTGTATCTCACGCACACATATACGTACGGAGGGAGAAAAGAGAGAGACGGTCTGCGTTTGTTGATACTGATTGAGGGAAATCAATTAATGGTGCACACTTTTTAAATCATAGACGTATTAAGCTTTAGATTTTGGGTAAAATATCAAGTTTTTTCAAGCAAACAGGTTATAGTCCAAGTCAAGTCACAAGTCTCTGAACGCTTTTTCAAGTGTAAAGTCAGAAAATCAATCCAAGTCCAAGTCATGTGACTTGAAATCCCCACCTCTGGCAGATGCAACCCTCAACGTTGCAGAAACCTCACAAACTTCAGGACACCGTAAACGTATTGGTTGGGAATTTGACGTGTCGCGTCTAACTAACGTAGATGACGTGTTCGTTGTAGCGGATGAAGAGGTTGCGGAGGATGCCGGCTTCGTTGAGGTCGCCCAGTCGGATCATATCTTCCACGCCGTGGATGGAGGTCGGGTGCATCGGCTTGATGTTGGTGGCATTCTGAGGAAAAATCCAGTGTTCCTGTTCAGGTAAAAAAGTGAAAAATTAGGACTAAATCAGTGGAGAAATTAGCTGTAAAGACCAAGTTTTATTTTTATTAACTGAATTTTTGAATATGTTTTTATTATTTGTTAAAATGTATCGCCCTATTGTCAAATCTTTCCAGTTTGAAGCCAATATGGAGTGAGATTACACATGATTGGCTTTTATTTGGCAAGTTTTACATCAGGTTCAACCCTAAGCTATTGTTTGTATCTGTATGTTTTTATAGAAAACTGTTTTCAAGAACTAGGAGTGTAAACTGAGTAGGTCCAACACGCTCTGAATTAACAGGTTTTTCCTCACCCGGCCTTCATCATCCAGGACCTGGATCTGTCCAGAGTCGCAAAGTTTCACCACAGCTCCGACGGGGACGTCAAACTCTCGACCTGTCTTGAGGTCCAGCCACACATAGTCCCCCTGCGTCAGAAAAAAGGCAGCCATGTTTAGGTGTTAGGGTCAGGAGACAGAAATAAATAATCGCAACGCAAAGAAATCATTATTACTAAAACAAAACAAAAACTTTAATCAGCAAAATGTTTCTTCTTCACAATTTTAAATTAAATTACAAATTATAAAAACTCAAAATCCCAATAGCCCACCAACACCAAAGGATCTGCAGCAACAATTACTTTCATATGTGACCTGTTATTACATTTATGAAAGATTTCTTCCAGTCGGTACCAAATGCTGCTAAGTTGGATGATCCTCTGAAGAATTAGTGCAGAATACATGCCCCTAAAAGTATTTTGTTTTTGGTGAAGTAATTTTTTTACGATATTAAAAAAAGACAAACACAAAAACTAATTTTAATTTCAGCCAACATCAGCTTTCACTTCCAGATTCAATAGTTTGTTTTTTAGATAAATCCTGCTATCATGCTAACATGACTGAGAATGTCTGTGGGCTAATGGTATTAATAAACTCCTGAAACAGTAAAAAACATAATGTAACTTTGGTTTGTTGTTAATATTAGTGTCTTGGTGTCATTTTTAGCCATATTTTCATCTTGAAAAACGCCTCAGGCTTATAGAGAAACAGCATGAAAAGGTTTTAGTAAAACAAACGATGTACGTACACTGTCCACATTGTTCCATCATACAGTTCAATGGCTTTTTCTATCGCTGTACAGAATACAAACAAACATCTTTGAAAGAGGAATTTAACCTGGACATGACACTTTAACGTGTCTAGCCCTTAAACACATTTTGTTGTGAACTTGGAGTCTCTAGGAGAGCAGAAAAGTTGATATCTCCACAGATATCTTTATATTCTTTTCGGCCCATATTTTTCAAGCCATTCAGTTTTATTTGTTTTCTATTACGTGTTTTGAGCAACCAAATTCACAGCATTTGCTGCGGAGCTGCTAAACCAGATCAAGGACTTCCGGCTTAATAGTTTTGTAGCCCAAGCTAAATGATGCCGAAGCTACCAGTGGATAAGTGAAAAAGTTTGTTTGTTCATTACACCGTCCTCCTGACTACAAAAATGGCCGAATGGAGCGACCTGCAGGGGGTCGGGGAGTGAAGTGCCTCATTTGCATTTATTTATTTATTTTTGTGCGTCCTGTCTGGCAGTTTAGCCTTAAGAATTGTCTTAATGCCAAAAAGAGCGCAACAGATTTTACTTTTACAAGTGGAGCCTTACTGCTTTCACCATAGTGCTCCGCTTGATTAATATAGATTTTATTCTCGTACTATTTCATGTTCAATGGACACTGAAACGGGAAGGTAGAAGAGGAAAAAAAGGAGAGAAACAGATGAGACAAAAAGCTGAAAGGGAGAAAAGGTGAAAGAGAAAGAGGAGAGAGCAATATAACATCCTCTGAGTCTGCTTCTACACCTGCTAAGAGAGATAGAAAAAGAACAGCAGAACCAGCTGATAAAGTATTACAGGAACAAACAACCAACGTCTTGATACCATCACTGAACAGTATTATTTAATTAATAAGACATGTATAAAGTGACAGCTGAAGATAATAACAGGGGTTTTCTGTATAGAAGTGAGTCTGTAAGTACCTGGATCCACCTGTAGGAGTTTGTGAGAGTGAACTTGTGTCTGTGAGGTTTATCCATAAGAAAAATGCTCAGTAGTGGTTGTGAGGAGCCAAAGACCCCCAGAGCACCGAGGCAGACGCCAGTGGAACCAGAACCCCAGATGCCTGAAGGAACCCCCTGAGCAAAGGAGCCCAAGAAGAGCCAACCCAGGAAATCTGCCTCCCCCATCCGAGGGAAGAGGAGAGAGGAGCTTCATTTGCATTTAAAGAGACGGCATCCAAAACGAGTTGCTCTCAGACGAACCCCATAACCGGGGTGAAAAGGGGGAACGTGGGGGTAAATTAACGAAGCATTGCAGTTCCACTTTATATAAGACCACAGCTGACTGATTTCAATGTGAAAAGGAAGTAGTGAAAAGCATGTGTGTCTTTTAAAAGAAATCTGATTAGTTGCTTCATGTCTTTTGTGATGTCATCAGAGGACGGAGAGTGGGAAAGCTTGTTTTGGGAGGATAGATTGTATCTTCATTCAATAATGTTAATGAACACATTAAGCAATACGTGCTCTGCAATATCCACGTAGACGTCAGTGCTGACTTTAGACTTCATTAAATAAAACATTCAACGTTATTAAAGTACTTTTCTCCATCGTCTTAACGTCAACTGTACAATAATGAGGTAATAAACCCAGATAATCAACCATCTGCATCTGATATTGGAATGATAAGTTCTTATTTGCGATGGTCGTCCCACTCAGTGATGGAGGGTCACTGAGGACGCCTTGTGTCTGAAACTGGCACAGAGAAAACATGAAGCTGAAGTCAATAAGCACATTTAAAAGCTGCCTGATGTGGATTTGTTGTCATGTAACCTGCTGCTGTTGTTGTTTCGTGCCCACATCTGTTGGGATCTGCGTGTTGAATAACCAGGAAGTATCAGAGTTGCCTACTTATTCTGCTGCCAGCTGACCAAACGGGAGGATTTAGTTGGGAAAAGGCTTAAAACTGGACAACTTCTGGCCAAATGGGCCATGATGTAACATTAGGAAGGCATGTAACACAGAGTAAAGTTTAATTTTAGAACAAACACGGCAGATTTAATCAATTTCTACTGAAATTCAGAAAGGAAACAGCCATCTGCTGCGTTCTACAGGTTATTAAGCCTAATTAGGTCACACTATCCTTTAAAACTTGGGAATACTTGAAGAAAAAAAAAAGTTAATATATTTGATTTGCATTTGCAAGTAAGTAGTGAAGTTATTGTAGGTAAAGCAGAGGGTGAAACGACGGCCTGAATGAAAACTTACGGCTCTTCAGCACATTTTTACTTTTTAGTCCAGTCTGTTTAATACTTAAAAACATACAGAATTATATCCCAGAACTGTCCAAAAACATTAATAAGGTGAAGGAAAGCTTTTGACAACAGAAACAGCACTAATCAGAAACTCCAGACATCGCACTTCTTCATTTATCCATTTGTTTCAAATACAGTCAAGGTCTTATCTTCACCATAGGCAGAACAAACATGAAATAACACGAGGTTTGCAATTTACCGTCATTGTTTCCCCATTATTCATGATACCATTAATATCTGGAGAATTCAAACATTGCCAGTGTCCCTTTTCTAGTATTCTTCTAGAGGAAAAACTCTTGGCATCTGTTTCTATCAAGTTGGGCCAGTTGGACTTTTTACAAAATATAGCAATTATTCTTTTAGCCTGCAGACACATGTATTGATCATTATTTGGTATTAGGTTTGTTTGAAGTTATGTTTTTCAGGAAAAATGACCCCCAAAATAAAAAGATGAATATATAGATTAATATATCACAGGGATAAAGCACCGGTTGTATATCGCCCAGCCCCAGTCTTAGCTCCTCCCTGCAGTAAAACAGTGAGAAACAGGCTCCAAACTCTTCTCCCTCCGTAACATACCTGCGTCGCTTTCTGGGAGCACTAACTGTGTTCAAACTGGGTTTTTGAGAAACTTCTCCTTCCACCCGCCTCATTCCTTCAAAGAAAAATGCTCGGTGCACCTTTAAAATCCAGCACTGCAGAACCTGCTGGTTTCCAACTCTATTACCAATCGAATACCGGATCCAAAGCGGACTCTGGTACTAGAAAATCCAGGGAGATTTTCCGAGGCGTCCTAGTTTTTTTTTTTTCCCCCAGTCTATCAACTGCTCCACCTCCACTTGGGGCAGGAGGTCCTCCCCGACAAGGAGAAGGCTCTCTACCCTTTAGGAGTTCAAGTATCTTGGGGTCTTGTTCATGAATGAGGGGAAGATGGAGCGGGAGATCGACAGGCGGATTGGTGCGGCGTCTGCTGTGAAGCGGGCGCTGTACCGATCCGTTGTGGTGAAGAGAGAGCTGAGCCAAAAGGCGAAGCTCTTGATTTACCGGTCGATCTACGTTCCTACCCTCATCTATGGTCACGAGCTTTGGGTCGTGACCGAAAGAACGAGATCCCGGATACAAGCGGCTGAAATGAGTTTTCTCCATAGTATGTCTGGGCTCTCCCTTAGAGATAGGGTGAGGAGCTCAGTCATCCGGGGAGGACTCAGAGTAGAGCCGCTGCTCCTCCACGTCCAGAGGAGCCAGTTGAGGTGGCTCGGGCATCTGGTTAGGATGCCTCCTGGACGCCTCCCTGGTGAGGTGTTCAGGGCACGTCCCACCAGGAGGAGGCCCAGGGGAAGACCCAGGACACGCTGGAGGGACTATGTCTCTCTGCTGGAAACGCCTTGGGATTCCCCCGGAGGAGCTGTCCCAGGTGGCCGGGGAGAGGGACGTCTGGGCCTCCCTACTGAAGCTGCTGCCCCCACAACCCGACCCCGGATAAGAGGAAGAGGATGGATGGATACTAACTGCTGTTCTTATAATTTTTGCTTCCTGAACTGAAGTAAAACTGCGCCACTCAATGGACTGGACCAATTGGACGCGTTGCGTCTCAAAATCCTACCTAAATTTGTTTGTACTTTGTTATATTTCCTCCCAGCTTAGACACGATGAAGCAGGTTTTAGAAGTAGGACGGTCCAAAACTGCCACTGTGTGCTCGAAGTATTGAACTGTTGCCTCAGACTACAAGCTGAGTTTTCATGCAAGGATTGTGTACATTTTGTTCTGTGCCTTTGCTTATGGTAACTAAAGCAACCGGCCAACCATAAGTCCGCCGGCTGAACAATTTTAGACGTCTTCAGTGTGTTTGGAATAGCCCAGAACTGAGCCCAGAGCTGGTAGAGTTACAAATCCTTTGCACGCCCCGTGCTTCATTCAGATGCTACTCTGCAAAGCAAAGCCATGAACAGATTATCTGGAAATAACTTATTGATTTCCAGCTAGTTGCCTTTTACACCTGTGTTTAAAGAGGGGGAGGTGAGGGGGTTGGTCATGCGGTCATGTTAAAAGTGACAGTGATGCATCACTGTCAGGATTGTGTTTTTTCTTTAAATGAAGCCGAGATAAAAAAATAAAAAATAGTATGTAAGTCTAGACTATAACCCACATTCAAAAAATTCTGTTAGAATAGTTTTCAGTTTGTACAAACTTTTATAAAATTCATCACACCATCACATCAAACCATCACAGAAACACAAATGTGTGTTCAAACACACACATCAGTAAATATCGGTTATCGGACATAACAGCAATATTAATATCGGAAATCGATATCGGCCCAAATTTTAATATCAATGCATCCCTACCCAATAGAGATGTTGAAATCCTCATTATTTATTATTTATCCATAACGTTTTCTTTTGTTTCTCTGGTGAACCAGAGAATGCAAGAAGTAAAAACGAAGAAGAGCGTTTTTACTGCGATGGGGAGACAAAGCCCTGAAGTCAAAGCGTTTGAAAGGTACCTCAGCTGCTGGCACAATCTCTTTTTACCCTCTGAGCTCTATAGCTGATGTTCTGATTGCTTTCTGGTAATCTGGGCTTTAAACGGGCCTCGTTATGGACTGTTTCACTGACAAGGTTGACGTAGAGATTATTAGATCTTCAGACGGGATGGAGGGACAGAAAACTACGGCAGCATAAAAAAGCATGTTTATCTTTATAATCACTGTTAGGAATGGGTAATTTAAGTGTTCAACATTTTAACGTGAAAAATCCTGTAATGAAAAATCCACAGGTATACAGAATATTCCTCTTTATGACATCTGGAATTGCAAAACTGGATGCAGACGTAGTAGGAAAAGGCCAAATGCAGAGTGAATAATGGAAAAAAAAGAGAACTACGCAGTCATTCAGAAGTCTAACAGACTAATATGAACAGCAGAAACATTTTATACGTAACTCTGAGTAACAGTTTCCAACATGATGTGACCTCTGAAGGTGGTTTATCCTTATTTTGATCAATTAAAATGGTGTGTTTTTTTATTTATACTCTTTTTTTTGTGTAGTGCATGCAGCTAGGAAGCAGCAAACAGCGCCTACCTGCTGCAGAATGACCATGGTTCAGTTGTGAGTTTAACCGAGGACATCAGAAGTCACCGTGCGAAGGAGACCTGCATGGACAAAAAGACAGATATCACACAACCGAGCCAATATATTTATTACACAGTTTGGACTCCTTTTAATGGTTGGCAAAACAGATTTGCATTTATTGCTGCGTTATCCTTTGGTGACAAGTCGACAAACTCTCTATAATCCTTCAAAGTGGTCTTGATTAGCAGTTCCCCAGTTATTCAAGGTCTCTGAAACCTTTTCTGTGGACTTTGGTTTATTTTTCCCTCAGTTTCAGTCCAGTCTTTGTCAACATAACAGAGCAATGCACTGTGCACTGCTTAAGAGCTGAGGAAAATTACCATTTAGGCCTTGTACACACATAACCAGGGCTTTATAAAAACAATTATCTACCCCACATTTAAAAAATTATATCATCCAGTTTTGGTCCGTGAGGCAGACACCCTGTCTACATTTAAGACTAGGCTTAAAACTTTCCTTTTTGACAAAGCTTCTAGTCAGAGTGGCTCATGTTACCCTGAGCTACCTCTGTAGTTATGCTGCTATAGGCTTAGGCTGCTGGAGGACATCAGGGTCTATTTCTCTCACTCTGCTGAGTTCTCCTACTGCTCTCCAATCTGCATTGTTGTTATTTCAGTTTTTAACTTTTTGTTCTCTGTCATTTTCTCTTCATAGAAGGTACACCTGGTCTGGCGTTCTGTTAGCTGTGACATCATCAGGGGAAGCAGATCATCCACTATTACCATCTAACATAGAAAGTCTCCTTTGCACCTCAATGTATCAGAGCAGCTGGGCTTGTAAAAACATACAAGCAAAAAACATCTGGACCAACTTTAATGTTTATAATGTTCCATGTACGCTTTTACTTTGAAGTCTCAATACTGAGGTCAAGACAGGAAACACTTTGTAATTCCCCAGAGTCAGTTGTAAATAAACGATGGGAGATGCAGATGATTTCGTAGCATGAATTTGTCCAGTTTTTGAAAGGCCGAAACACATGAAAATACATTAGTTTTCCCAGGTTTACGGCTACATGTGGACAAGGCCTTAGAGGAGAACAGAAGAAGCATCAGGCCAACAGAGTCTGACAATAGCCCCGTTTACACTACCCTTGTTAAACCGATCCAGGCCGAGACCAGTCCGAGCTTGGACCAGTTAACCAGGCCGAGCCTCGTTTCTGACGACCGTTTACACACCACGCTATCTCGGTTCCTTGGTTGCTCCTCGCCTCCTAGCTGCGATCTGCGGTACTGCCGCTTTCTGGGATTGAAGGCGGGACCGAGCAAATCAAAATGGCGGCGCCCGTAACATTCAGGAAGTTAAGCTTGGACAGACTCGGCTTGGGACGTGGATAAGACAAACGAACGTCTAATAAGGATTTACAGACGTAGGAAACAACGACAGACACTGAGGTTCATTGCGCTGCTAAGCAGATTCATCTCTGGAAACCATGTGGCACGGTAAGGAAGCTAATATTTTTATGAATGTCTGAAATTTGTCTGAATGGAGTGTGAATCGGGACGTGCAGCCAGACTGCCGAAAAAAAACGCTGACAGTCAGCTGACTGTAAGGGGATGACGCGGTCTGCTCATGCGCTCTTCGTTATCAGATAACCGGGATAAAAAAAAACAGTCCGAGACCTACTCAGGAGCTGGTCTGCAGTTAGCGTGGTCCGGTTATGTTTAGCGCGGTCCAGTTCAGTCTGCTGACCGTTTACACACAAGAGTTATCTCGGTTACCGAGCTCGGACTGGTCTCGGCTCGGTTAAAAAAGTGTAGTGTAAACGGGCCTTATGTTGTCTGCCAGAACCAGGATGTAAAAGTAAAACAACCTGACAGGAACTACACTAGGAGGGCTCAGCTGTATCATGTTGATGGGCTCTTGGTTTCTAATTCTTTCGTTTTAGTTGGATTTTTAAATGGACAAGTCGAGCAAGCTTTACAGTTCTTTTTATCCCTATTTTTTAGTCTTATTCATACATGTTAGTGGGAAAAACAGCCATTTTAAACACCCCATCTGTTGCACTCTCGGCTTCACACAGCCTTCCCTTTCCCATCTCATGAACATTTGATAACTTTAGGATCTATATTATATTTAAAATACATTTTTTAAAGAGCACTAACTTCAACATTTGTCAGAATCATATTCACCCGCCAAATATAAAGGCTTGCATAGTGGTGCGATAAGGGCTTTAGGTTTTGGAGCCTTTTAACGCCCGGATGAGTAATAGGTCAGATTTAAATGGCTTATTAAACAATAAAATATTTCTCTGAAGTGGATTGACCTGAAAAGCGGCTAAAACTTAATGAAATAAACTTTCTAAAACGTTCAGAAGACATTTAAAGGTATACAGTCACATTATATGCTTAAAAAAAGATAGATAAAGATAAATACAGCCCCACAATGGGCATGATAAACAGATATACACAAACGTGGCGCCATCTAGTGACAGTGTCGCAGAACTATCATAATGACAGTTTGCTTAATTAATAAATCACTTGTAAATAATGCCGGACTGAGCCTGACCCTCTGCAATACCTCACAGTAAACCAGCAGCTCAGCGTGATGAAGACCAACGTTATTAATTAAATAAACCATCTACAGCAGCTTTAAGAGCATCATATCAGAACATTTACTCACGTCTATCAACTCTGCGTCACATCTGAGCCTCGGCAGGTTTAATATCTGCTTCAGTGAACACCAACGTTCAGACTGTATTCCCAGAGACATTCCAGGCTTTTCCCTCTTGGAATCATACATTTTTTTGCGTTTTTTTCCCACTGGATCTTGAACCGTTCTGCATTGTTTTGCTGGGAGATGCTAATAGCCGTTAGCCGCTTCCTTGTTTTAACCCCTGCTGTGCATGCGCAGTACGTAATTCCATTAAAATCGTAAATAAACACAAAATGCTTTATCTACTAACAAATTTAGCAAAAACAAAGGATAGAACACCAAAATAACAACTAATACACCAGCAGGACGTGATAATCTTTCATAAAAACTTTGTATGCAACCAGAATGAGCTACTGACGTATAAATAAATAAAAAATCTAATAACGTGGCTATGCACCTTTATTACTGGTAGTAATATTACTGTAGATGGTCACTACCAGCTCCATGGTTCAACTGCAAACAATAAGCCAGTATGTGAGATGGGGGGGGGGGGGGGTGCTCCTGCTGGTCAAGGCTGTTAAAGGCTTATTCAGATTCCTGGGGCTAATCCTATCGTTTAAGTACCAGCCACAGTTGTTGCAGTTCTGACTGCTGAATCACTGAGTGCCCCGCTGAGTCGCCCTGCTTCTGTTTCCTTTGTTTGCAGCGACGCGGAAGTGGCACACAGTCAAAACGGCGTCACAGCTAACTTTAAGAACCAAATCGATAGAAACATGTTAGGGATTTATCCTGTCACATTCTGCAGTGTAATGACTTCATATATAAAAATAAAATAAAAAGATTTTATGACACTAGTCTGCAGCTTCACTACCGTGAATTCAAGTTTGGAGCCGCAAAAAAGGAACTAAAAGTAAGTAAAATGTTCTTGAAATGAGTGTATTTGCCCTTAAAATGAGAAGGCAAATAAAATTATCAGCCAATTTTTACCCCAAAAATTAGATAATTAGAAAAAATGCACTAGAAATAATACAATGGAGATGAGTTGTCCCTATTTAAAGTACAGCAATTTTATTCCATTGACAGATAATTTAAACTTGCTGCTCAAATCAACGACAAATGCACTAATTTCAAGAAAATTTTACCTACTTTTAGTTCCCTTTTTGCAGTGTGGATGGAAAGATGTAATGATTTGGGGTACATGTATGAATGAAGCTTTAATGTATAGACTAAGTATTTAGTTAATTTTGACAGAATAATAGTAGTGTGGACTGGGTATTTGTAAAGTTTTTTTAAATAAAATATTTGTGCTATAAGATATGTGGCGGTTTTAAAGTGTACCGTAGCTCCAACCATAATGAATAATTAGTGGATGTTAAGGCTGAGCTTCTTATCCTGAACTGCAGGAAGCCAATTTGGCCTCAATCTCCAACAGAGACATGTGGATCTGACAACTCAGAACAGACCAATTACAATCCAGCAGCAAACAATCTTCTGGATTAACCTATAATGCCTCACCGCAGCATAGCCTGACCAAACTCAAAGCTTTCATGTAATCCATGGAGGAAAATGTTTGAATTTGGAAAGATCTGACGTTTTTCATCCAAGTACTTAAACACTGCGCTTTTGCCACATTCTTCATATCAATAGGAGTTTTCCACATTCTGTCACATAACAAAAATAAACCTCAAAGGTGTTTGATTGCCCAACACATATCTGCAAATATTTAATATTTTCCATCTTTTTAAACTGATTTTTCTGAAGGTAATGTTCAGATGCTTTCTAAGCTTTTCTCAATAATATGCAGATAGCATTGAGTGGCAGAATCACCTTTGATAAACCAAAACATTGGTGTTTTATTTCAGATCCAGCTGAGTGAAAAATAGCAGAGGTTCAGTGATAATCGTATTTTGTAATTTGGTGCATAAAAAAAACATCCAACCTTTAGCGCCTGCCTCTTTCCTACCTGTAGGACATTTTTCTAACCCTTTTCTGCATTCTGCAGAAAATGCTTCATTGAGAAAAACTGCATCAGGCCTTTAGTTTCGTTCCAAAACATTAATATGCACTTGTCTACTGTTGATAAAATGCTTTTGTTTCTATACCATTTAATGCTTTGAAATTCATAACCTGCAGTGATTCATTCAACAACGATCGAGGTCAACAATTTCTCATCATTTAGCGATAATACTTGTTCAAAGCATGTTGATAGATTCTCGTGCCTCATCCAGGATGTTTATTTTACTGCAGTCAGAAGAAATCATGAATGGAAAATGCAAACACTCTGAATACTCAGAACTGATCACAGCAAGACTCTTTAAGCTTCACAGCGGTAGCTCGTTTACTTTGGTCTGAATCAGTTTGTTAACTTGTGGCGTTTTCTATTGTTCGGTTCCTTTCCAAACAGTGAACCAGAACCTGTCCCTAATTCCCAGTTGGGAGAACCAAATGTGAACAGAGGAAGCAAATGCTGTGGTCCGAGCTAGCAGAAAAATTTATTTCAGTCCAAATTATCTGAGCAGTACAGAATTATTTTGAGAAACGTCTTGAAAGTTGCTCGTAGCTTTCTGAGTTAACAATAAAACTCGTGTTCATTGTTCAGTATTTTGTTTACTCTACCGCATCCCACAATGCAACGCAAACCTGGCTAGGAACAGGCGTTTGGATCAAGCTAGCAGGTAGCAGATCGGATCGCATTCACACCATAAACGAATGGTTCCAGAGTTCAGAACCGTACCGAGGCCGCCTCCTCCAAATGGTCTCGGTACGGTTCAATTGGACCGCACCCTAGTATGAGGAACCAAGGGAGGAAAAGAATTTAGGTTCCCTTTAAATGGGATAAACAACTCAGGTGTGAAAACATTTTTCGGGGGTTAAAAAGTATTACTATTTTGCTTTTTATTTCTTTACAGTGGTAGCTTGTCAATAGGGGGCGCTAGGAAGCTGCCACCATCAAAATTGCGTAACACATTAAACATGGATCACAAAATAAAAAGTAATTATCACATCTTTTCTCTCATAAAATATGTCTGACTTTTGATTCCATTTTGGATTAACATTTTTTTATATAAGTCATGTGTGTTTTGAATTGGCATTAGTTAATTTGACATCCAGTCAGGTTGGTTAAAAGTTTTCTAAGCAAACCCAGCAGGTTGCATTCAGTCATTCACTTCTGGATAAGCATGGAGCCACAGTTGACAGTTCCTGGCATTGTGTCATTGACTTTGGAGCAATCTCTCAGAACGAGCATGCATGATGCAACAGTGGAGAGGAAAATTCCCCTTTAACAAGAAGAAACACGTTGATATAAGCTTGTATATATTTGTATATATTAGTGTTTGCTTTTAAGACTATGATCTTAGCAGAGATGCTAATTGCTGGCAATGACTAGGAGTTTCCACAGACTTTAGCATTAGACTAGCGGAGTTGGCAGTAATCCTTTTTGGTATAAAGGACCCCAGAAGGAGGGGCCCATGGGATGGACAAACTACCACTGCATTTAGGATCCTCCAGCACCCAGACATGCTGCCTGCCGAGGCGGTAAGGAGCCAGCTTTGCGCTCTGAACCGTCAGCGAACTTTCATGCAGTATGGAAAACAGTTGAAAAATACACTACACTCTCACTCTGGGATCTTAGTCCAGAGTAAAGGGAGCTTTACGCAGAATCACTGGCCCTGAACAACTAAGATCTTTTTTTTCAAAACTACAACAATAAAAATAAAAGCCTTAAGGAGAGGCGGTTTAGCTTTTAAAAGATAGTTCTAGACAAAATGATAAAGCTTAATTCAGAAAAAGGAGATCAAATTAAAGTCTGGAGAGGACATTTGAAAGTGGCCTGGAGGAAAGCAACGCGCTCGTAGGGGAGGTCTACACTGCACTTCACTGGTAAATCAAGTCATTGGCTATAATCAACATGATATAAAATCCATTTAGTAGAACATATCTACTAATTTCCCTCTAATGATAGAGAAACGGCACACAGAATAATTGTGAGTTTAAAATCTGAAGGCAGTTCTGTTTTCTTCTTAAAACCATTTTATCACAAATCAGATCGACATTATGTTGCAGTGTCAGCCTCTATGATTTCCTGCACAATATTCCTACCAACAATAGTTCACTGACATTAGATGTTGGGTTATTTTTGTATTTACCAGTTCGTGCATCTAAACCTTTATTGCATTTTGTCTGAAACTAACTGGTTCAACCTCAGAAAGGTTTTTTCTCCATGTTTTTCTGACCTGCTTTTAATCATCTTCCTGTCTGTTGTTGCAGAGATTTAATCTACGATGCAGCTGTTATTTTAAATATATTGTTTAATTAATCAGCTCACACTGACGATACATCTGATTGTTACACAAACATGAGTTTTAAGGCTTTTAAAACAACCGACAAATCACTTAATCATCACAGCTCACAAGACCCAGAGTCAACCAGCTGGAAGATTTACGCGCAGAGGCCAGCGGCTCGTTAAGGCGCCTGGCTGCTAAGCTGTGTGTGTCTGCATTGTTATTCTAACAAGTATGTGCACCTCACACGTATCACTCACATGGCAGGGATTGAGAGGCATCGCTGGGTGTGACACCTTCATCATCGGCCAACAGCCTCCAGGAGACTCGCCTCCTGACGTTCAGTGTCTGGAGACAAAAAGCCACTCAGCATTTTATGGACTTTTTTCCTCTGGTGCACAAATAAATGAACATTTTATAAACAGGACACGGGGAAGAGAAACCGTATCCAACATTAAACAAAGCAGCACCTTAACCACACTTTGAACAGCTGCAGTTCTTAGGGTTAAAGAGCTTTACATGACCTGAGGAGGCTTACATGCTGTACATCTCCACCTCTAGTTCCCCTGGTGATGTAAGCTGTGTTAAACGTGAGCTCTTATTCACAGCTACCTTTTTAAAACCTCTCAAGACTTCACAAAAAAAAATACATCTACTGTGGGGCTGTCCAGATCCTCTGCTCCAACAATCCTAAATCAAATAATTAGTTAATTAGCATTAACTACAGTTAATTAATAACTACAGTTCTTTTGAACATTTAACCCTCAGTTTCCCTCATCCAAACTGCAAAGCAACAAAACCTCTTCTGTTTGTTGTTTTGTATCGTCCACCAGGCTTCTTCTTAATCAACCACTTAATCTGGATGGCATTAACTTGGCCTCTGGTAATAAAGTAAAAACTCTTGGTGTTATTTTTGACCAAGACATGTCATTTAAATCCCATATTAAACAGGTTTCCAGAGTTTCCTTTTTTCCACCTCAGGAATATCGCCAAAATTAGAAACATGATGCTGAAAAACTATGCATTTGTTATGCATTTGTTACTTCAAGGCTGGACTATTGTAATTCTTTACTATCAGGAAGTCCACAAAATGCAGTTCAAAGTCTTCAGCTGATCCAAAATGTTGCAGCAAGAGTTCTGATGAAAATCAACAAGAGGGATCATATTTCTCCAATTTTAGCTTCCCTTCATTGGCTTCCTGTTAAATCAAGAATAGAATTTAAAATTCTTCTTCTAACGTATAAAGCCCTTAATAATCAAGCTCCATCATATATCAGAGCTCTGATTACCCCGTATGTTCCTAACAGAGCACTTCGCTCTCAGACTGCAGGTCTGCTGGTGGTTCCTAGAGTCTCTAAAAGTAGAATGGGAGGCAGATCCTTTAGCTATCAGGCTCCTCTCCTGTGGAACCAACTCCCAGTTTTGGTCAGTGAAGCAGACACCCTGTCTACTTTTAAGACTAATCTTAAAACTTTCCTTTTTGACAAAGCTTATAGTTAGAGTGGCTCATGTTACCCTGAGCTACCTCTATAGTTATGCTGCTATAGGCTTAGGCTGCTGGAGGACATCAGGGCCTATTTTTCTCACTCTATCGAGTTCTACTGTTCTTCAATTATGCATTGCTTGTCATCATTTCTGCTTATAACTTTTTGTTCTCTCTCTTTTTTTCTTCATAGTAGGTACATCTGGTCTGGTGTTCTGTTAGCTGTGACATCATCCAGTGAAGACAGATCACCACTATTACCATCTAATGTAGAACAGATTACTGGATCAATGTTTGCTTCTGTGCTTGTTTGTCTGTCTTGTTGTGTCTCTGCTCTGTCTTCTGTAACCCCCAGTCGGTCGAGGCAGATGACCGTTCATACTGAGCCCGGTTCTGCTGGACGTTTTCCTTCCGGTTAATGGGGAGTTTTTCTTTCCGCTGTCGCTTCATGCTTGCTCAGTATGAGGGATTGCTGCAAAGCCATGGACAATGCAGACGACTCTCCCTGTGGCTCTACGCTTCTCCAGGAGTGAATGCTGCTTGTCGGGACTTTGATGCAATCAACTGGTTCCCTTATATAGGAAATATTTGACCAATCTGTATAATATGATTGAATTTGATTTTGTAAAGTCCCTTGAGATGACATGTTTCATGAATTGGCGCTATATAAATAAAATTGAATTGAATTGAAATATTTTGGTTAAAGGAAGGGTTTCCAAGTACGGTGCTCAAAAGCTACTATCCTGCAACTTTTAAATGTTTTTTTCTGCTTCGACACATTGAACCAAACTAATTGGCTCACCAGCAAGTCATCGGGCTCTGCAGCAGCCAGGTGAGACCAAGGTGTGTTGGACCAGCTAAAGGTTGCAGGAGGACCGGAATTTGACACGTCTGGTTTGTAGTTCTCCATTCAATACACCTGATTTGAATGAATGCTTCTCTATCAGACAGAATTTGGCGACTTAAATGAGGAGATAATCTGGGACGTGTATTTGAACAAGCAGGACCACAAGAATTGGTTCTGTTCAGGGCCCAAACCCCCGCTGAACAGGACTAAGTGGGCATAGATGGAGTGATTGCTTTAAATGGCCACCCCACTGAATTTAATGTTCCACTCTAATACTCTTCAGTAATGAGTTTTCATTATAAAGTAACTTTTTGAGCTTATAAAACAACTGAGCGTATTTTAAGTGCATGCTTTATGTGTTTATTTATAGAGAAAACTACAAGTTTCTAACCTTAAATCGCACACAGTCTATATAAAAGATGCAGTAATTACATCCGGAAATGTGTGTTTTCCAACACACCTTTAGTCAAAACTGTCAGGATGGGGTGGTTACTTTTGCCGCGATGTCACCTTCTTGTTTTATTTAGTTTCTTGTACTTAACGACTGTTTGTTCATCTAGGGATGAAAGTTCAATGCCCCAAGGTGGTCAAGTAACTGAATTAATAAGATATTTAGTTGAGCTGTTGTAGTCAGTCCAGGAACTAAGAATCCAAAGGTCAGTAAATCTTCGTTAGCGCAAACAGAGCAACTGCATGGTGTAGTATGAGACCAAGTAATGTAATTTCTTGGGTCAGTTTCAGTAGCAGGGATGAAAATGTGCTGTAAATATGGCACCTGAGTGTTCTGACATTCATGTTACGGGACTATTAGCATCCAAGAACCAAACTGTGTGGCAGCCCGTCTTGCCTGGTGATCAAATTGTATATCCTACAGCGTCAAACAAGATGAGGAGAGGCTGGGGCATTATTTTCTCAAAACTGTGCATTTTCAAAAGCCATTAAAATGCAAGGTTGTAAACGTGTATGCAAGTGTAACAGAACTGAAGCATCAAAAAAATCATCTGCGCAAGATATTTTCAGCATTAATTTACAACTTTGTTTGCATTTTAAATAATAACCTGCTTCTTATTGGTCCACTGAGCGAATCCGTGGACTGACAACAACAAGCACTTGTCCAAAGAGTTATAAGTAAATTAATTGATCTGATAAAAACTAACAGCAGTTACATTTTGCAGGCCGTTGCTTTAGGGGCACGTAACAGCTGCGTAAGTGCTGGCCCAGGACAAAGTGAGCAATAAGAGGCTTTAGTCTAAATCTACAGGCGAGCAGCCGCAATGTGGCCCGGCTGCAGACTAATTCTTAACCCACGTTCACCTGCCACACTTACCTCACAGCAATCTTTGCTCCGTCCTCCAGGTTCCTGTCCTGTATTCACAGCTGCTTCTTATCTTCTGGTAAATGCTCCAGAGTCGACAGGATTATTTAACAAAAAATAAATAGATGGAGATTAAATTGACTGGTGCTGTTTTTTTTTTAGTCCTCTTCTGTTTGTAAAACCCTTTCTCCCAGGCCTCTCCTCCAGCGGTTACTGTGGCTCCAGGCTCCTGCGTTTATGGTCCAAATGCAGCTTGGTGTCGGGGTCAGTGACGGAGCTCCCAAGCGTCTCGTTGCTGGGCCTCATTCATGGCCGCTGATCCTGATTAGCTCGGAGGTGGAGCCTGCCGGTGGCAGAAACAGGGACCAGCCGGGTGGTGCGGAGAGAGGTGGCCCAGCTCATGATTTCTTAGCTGTGTAACAAAAAGCTCAGTTTTCATTATACATTAATAAAGGGCATGTTAAAAGTAGACCTGGACAATGAGGAGAGCTTCATTCTGCAAAAGTGGATTTAATTCAGAATAAATGATGAAAAAAAAGCATAAATCATGAAGCAATGTACTTTACTTTATTCCCATGGTTTTATATCAGATGTAATGTGTGCTCGTACCACAGTGCTAAAGAGCTACTATTACGTTGATTAAACATCTCAGCGGTAGATTCTTCCATCATCTTGCCTGGGTAGCGTGGAAACATTCAAAGATTGGACCACTTCTGTAAATCAAGAAGGTATCTTCTGTGTTATTGTTCAGATCAACCAATGAAGAGAAAAGATGCAAGAAGCTTATAATAACGTTGATCAGATTTTTGGGACTTAATTACAACATTAAACACTCCAAAGAGGTGATGCGAGGAGTTATTTTATTCAATTTCTTTATGCTTCAGGAAAGACGTGGGGTTCTAGTTAAAATAAAACATTTTAGCAACATTTATATGTTAAATAATGTTGATTCACCCTTTGAAATTTCCCAAATTGTGTCATGTTACAACCACAGACTTGAAAGAGACTATAAATGATGCAAGGTTTTAAAGACCTCTTAAAAATATAAAGTGAGGCGTCCAGATGCATTAATTTCCCTTTAACCGTGTAAAATACAAGTGATTTAACCTCAGTATAAATGCAGCTGCTCTGTCTGCAAAAGTATGCACACCCCCCGGCATTTTCCACGTTTTGCTGCCTTTCAACCTGCAATTAAAATTGTTGGAGAGTATTTTTACCACTTTATTTACAGAACATGCCGAGAACTTTGAAGATGTTATTTTTTATTGTGAAGCAAACAGCAAAAAGCACAAAATAACTGAAAATTTTAGCATGTGTGACTCTCTTCATCCCCTTCAGCAGCACCTCCAGCTGCCAGCATCTCTGGATCCGCCTCTGGGATTTCTGCCCGTTCCTCCAGGCTAAACTGCTCCACGTCCTTCACGTGGGACGGTTTTCACTTGTGAACAGTGAGTCCCACCACAGATTCTGAGTTAGATTGAGGTCTGGACTTTGACTAGGCCACTCCAACACATTTAAATGTTTCGAGCGTTGCTTTAGCAGGCTGCTTCAAGTCGTCGTCGTGCTGGACGGCGAACCCCCGTCCCAGTCTCAGATCACAGAGACTGACACCGGTTCTGCTCCCCGCAGCATGATGCTGCCCCCACCATGTTTCACTGTGGGGACGGTGTTCTGGGAGAGACGTGTGTTGGGTTTGGGCCAGACAGCGTTTTACTTGGTGGCCAAAAAGTTACATTTTAGTCAGATCTCACCAGAGCACCTTCCTCCATACATATGAGGAGTTGCCCACGTGCCTTTTGGCAAACTCAAAACATGCCTCCTTGTTTTTATTTTTACCCTTACACTCAGTAATGCCCATTTTCTGGCCTTTCATTTCCACATGTTCAATGTGATCTTTATGCGGGTCGGCAGGGGACACACCGTGCAGAATAGGCTCATTAGAAAGGAAGGCTCCGTCCGAATACGTCTAATTATCGCTCGTAGCTCCTGTTCCTGGACCTTTCATGGGGTCAACAGTCAGAACTCTATCGTGGGGAGGAAAGGAGCTTCGGACTGCTTTACCGAATTCAGACAGCCTTTAACTCGGACGTCATTACTCGGAGCACTTTGGGGTCGTCAGACTTGATAAAGCTCTAAACAAGTACAAGCCATTTACTATTTACCGTTACGTGACGGAAACGCACATGGATGATACGAGTCAAATCCAGGCCTACAGCCTCCTGACAATGAACTACAAAGTGTGTGTGCTCTTCTCTGCGGCCATTTTTCGTCAATTTTGCTGATATGGGCTGTGCTGATGCGTAATGCTGCGCAAAAGATCGTAGGATTCCTTATAGCTCCTAAGCGCCGGTAAGGGACATTGCGAGGTTCCTATGCTAAAGACGCTGTGAGAGGAAGCATGCAAGCTCCTTTTCCTACCTCCTTTTTTACCAACACTTTAACACTTATCATGGCGACAGCTGATGCACATCTGCTTTGACAGTAAAGAGTCCTTACCCAAAAGACGTTTTCGGGTTGGAGCCGAAGAATCCGAGGACGCAACTAACAGCCATGGCAAAGCCGATATTTGCCTCAGCCTGAACACAACACCGTACGGCGCCATCTTTGTTGCCAGTTGTGAGAGAGAGGTGCTTGCAGGTTACAGAGAGGTGGAGCCACGACGTCATCGT
Organism: Fundulus diaphanus; assembly: GCA_037039145.1. NCBI lineage: Eukaryota > Metazoa > Chordata > Actinopteri > Cyprinodontiformes > Fundulidae > Fundulus > Fundulus diaphanus. The sequence continues at coordinate 48,541,908 of CM073136.1, forward strand.
TTAAGAAAAGACGCGACACGCAGAAACACAAAACCAGAGTTGTGAATTTTTTCCCAACCTGGCATCCCGGTTTCAGAAATTAACGTTTACGGTCTCTCAAAACGGCGGATCCGTGTGGACGCACAGGCTAAACGTCAAAATACCTTTGTGGATACACCTAACCTCGTCTCCACGTGGACGTGGCCTGAAAAGGCGTGGAGCATTCGGAGCCCTGACCAAATATACCCCAATAAAGAGTCCATTCAACGTTCTGTTACTATGCTTGGGTACAGCAGTTTGTGAACCTCTTTAGCAAAGACTTTTTGTGGCTTTCTTACCCTTCTTGCGGAGGGTGTCAGGGAGTGTCTGCTACTGCAGGCTATAACATGTCTTTATTCAGATCCCTGTTTTTTATTCAGTGTAAGTAATGGTCTAATTTCTTGAGGCTGAATGTTGGAGTTTGGGCTCCGTCTCACACAAAAATGACAAAATCCAGAATTATGTTTTCCCGTTTTATTTCAAAGTCATGCCACAAGTTGACATTAAATACAAAAGAAGAAAAAAAATCTTTTCAGATTGTAGCTATAAAATAACCACAGTGTAACCGAGAACCAAATTCAACTAACACCCATTAAAAGAAAAGAAAAGTAAAGCTCACCGACAAGCACACAGTACGGAACATACAGCACGGCTCTCTGATACATAGCTATCAGTAAACATATCAGTTGGGAACGCAGGTTAAAGTGGTTATATAAAATTAACAAGCTTAGAAAATACTGATAAAAGATACTTGTTACAAAGACGGTAGCATCTCCTAGAAGAGTCACCATGCAGTAGGTATTCCAGCCTCCAGTCACTAAACATTGGCAGAAAAATACAAGATAAATCACAAGCTCATTCCTTGAGTGGACGAGACTCAGCGTCAGTTTAAAAAAATAAAAAGAAGAAAATCTCAATTTATAGAATTGGATGCAGTCCACATGATGCGACCAGTAGAGAAACCAGGTGTTTTCTCTCTGGGACTCTGCTCTACTTAAACACATGCAGCGTTGGGAAAACTGATGTGGCTTTTCAATCTGTCAACATGGTTGAGAGCCGAAGCAAGTGGATTTAAACCCAACATGTTTTCAGTCTGTTTAATCAAATTTGTACCGCTTTCATCATAAAAAGTGTGAATTTCTGTATCCTGCTTTCACTGAACTGATCTATAGTAATTTATGATTTGTGCACGTCAACGACCTGCTGAATTAGCCCCATACAGAGTAAAATAGGTCAGTGTTTCCCTACCATGTGGAAGTGTAAAGGCCTTAAAAAAGTTTCTTTAAATTGCATTTTTGAAATCATGCCATCATGTTTGCTCCCGTGGTTCTAAACGTCACGTTTAAAGTCCGAATATGAGCTGGCAATACAAAACGTCCCACGGCAGTCGGTTCTGTTTCTTACCAACTGAATGTCGGGTACGAAGCGACCAGAACTGCAAAGGTACGAAACGGTGAAGAATTAAGGTGACCATAACCTCCATTAAAACCACAACTGTGTCTATTTTTCTCCTTCGCCTCCAAATATCAAAACAAATTTGAGCTGTAAACCTTTTGGTTCATCCAACCACCTATCCATCATCTTCCGCTTATCCGAGATCGGGCCGTGGGGGAACCAGTTCCAGGAGAGAAATCCATACATCCCTCTCCCCAGCGACATCCTTCACCTCATTCTGGGGGATCCCACGATATTCCCAGGCCAGAGGGGATATCTAGTCCCTCCAGGGAGTTCTGGGTCTTCCTGGGGGTCTCCTCCCAGTGGGACGAGCCCAGAAAACCTCTAAAGGTAGGCGCCCAGGGGGGATCCTGATCAGATGTCCAAACCACCTCAACTGACTCCTATCAGTGTGGAGAAGCAGCAGCTCTACTTTGATCTCCCCTGGATAACAGAGCTCCTCACCCTCTCTCTACGGCGGAGCCCAGCCACCCTCTGGAGGACGCTCATTTGGGCTGCTTGTATCAGCTATCTCTTTCTTCCGTCATGACCCAGACCCTCATGACCATAGGTGAGGGTTGTAACATAGACGGGCCGGTAAATTGAGAGCTTTGCTTTTTTTTGCTCGGCTTATTCTTCACAACAGCCGACGGGAGCAGCGCCAGCATTACTGCAGGGGGTGGAGTCATGTGACTACAGACTGTACACGTAGCGCAGCGTCTTAAAAGGGACATGAGCACAGCCTACCTATACTTATAAAAGCGACTTTTGCTTTAATTACTTTTAAATACCAAAAATACCGACGTGGGCAAAATGACGTCGGTCATTGTCGTAACTTTCGCCGTCGGTAAATTTTCGGTTTATCACCCAGGCCTAGTCAGGTGTAATGGTTCTTGATACTTCTATTTCCCAGACTCAGTAATTACCACAGGTTTTGAGCAGTAATGTAACTCGTGTGGGAGGACTTTAGTACAGGTTGGGAGCTTTTGCATCGGAAATGGTCAAATGGTTGCACTGCAAAAAGGAACTAAAAGTATTTTTTTCTTGAAATCAGTGTATTTATCCTTGATTTGAGCCGGTGAGTAAGACCATCTGCCAATGGAGTAAGATTTTTGTAATTAAAACAGAAATAACTCATCTCAATCATCTTGTTTCAAGTGCAACATATCTAATTATCTTATTTCAGAGGTAAAATACTCTTTCCATCGGCAGATAATCTTAATTACCAGCTCAAATCAAGGACAAATACACTAATTTCAAGAAAATTTTACCTACTTTTTGTTCCCTTGCTGCAATCCAGCATTTGACGCAGGAAGCAACAATATGTCGGTCGGTCAACTGCCTATGCAAATTCTTAATTTTAACACAGTTGATAATGGATCTCCTCAATGAGTATCTCCTTTGTTACATTTCCTCTATCTATGTTTGTACTCTCAGTCTTAAGGCCCCCACATACTTGCATAGACTCCACATATACAGCCCCGTACGCGGTGTCACCCTATAAAGTTCTCAGCAGCAAAAAGTCTTCACATCGAACTGTTTTCTATGTGACACTGAGCTTGATACACTGAGCTGCTCCAAGCAGGCGATCTCCAGGACGCAGCATCACAGACCCTCTCTGTTCTCACTGACAGGTGGAGCCTGCTGGAAAAGAAACGGCTCTAGGTGCTCCGCTAGCTAATCGCACATTTTACCATCCGTTACGCCGCTTCGTCCCACTACCAGAAATAGTGGGAACTGTAGGAATTTGCCACAAGAAATGTAGGCAATAGATATGCTTGACTATGAAGGGTAAAACGTCTGCAGAGAGTCACCGTGGAGTCTGTGCGGATCACAGTATACGCACAGTAGCTACGCCTGAGTATGTGGGAGCCTTTACAGACTAACCCCCCCCCCCCAGATTCAGCACCTTCAGTCTGCATGGTCGCAAGGTTCCATGTTGCATGCGGATTATAGGCTAAGCTCACACTGCAGGTCCTGATGCACCATTCTTTGCTAAAATACATTTTTTTTTTTTGCGTGGTCGTTCACACTAATTAAATGCGACTGGCATCAGATTTCTGTCCGAACGGTTCAAGACCCCAAAGCGACCTGCATGCGCTGATAACAGCACGTGAAAAGACGGTGTGTCATTTAGCTGCTTCTCTGGATGCTTTCGCGCAGCGGTGCGTTGCGTAGTGCAGCTTGAAGAGGGCTGCTCGTCAAGCTAATAGCAGCTAGCGTTAGCTTCTGTTGTTCGGGAGGCTGATAGCTGCGCTGATGCACGTTCAACAGCTTCACTGACTTTTCTATGTTGCTCTTAAACATCCGCGTCGTACTGACCGTTAACGGTTGAATTTAAGCGTCATTTTGAACACGTTCAGCGTTAGCGGTCCATCACGCTGAAATGAGCTGCCGAGAACCCTGATACAGGACCTTTGCAGAGACGACAAAATAAGAGTCACTCAGACGACTTCACTTTTGCTGAAGTTATCAGATGCTTTGTCAGATTTCGGACTGAAGCCAGAATCATCTTCCAAACCGAATCCGTTTTGTTGCATTGCATCGGCGGAAACTGGAAGCAGGTCCAACCAGTTGACATTTTATCGTATATCAAGGCAAGCATGATGGATGTGACATTTTTATTTCTTTTTCAAAAAGTGAATTATCATTATTATATTATAAAATGTTACACTAATCATTTCCCTTAAATCTGGAGTAAAAAGGAGTAAATCTGTAGCATAGGCCTCAAGTTCAGTGAAAGAAATGCCATAATTCATGGCCGTAATAATTCACATACACTACCACATGAGCCCAAACAGTGAATAATTCACTTCTTGCTGATTGTTAAGGAACCGATGTTGGTGTGCATCAGAACAAGGATCCAACAACTTGCAGACCGAGTTGCTGCTACTTTTACATACATACTGCGAAATGCAGATTACTGCGTACAAAATATTAGAAAACCGGATACTGTGTTAATGCATGCAAGTGTGCAACAAAGGCATTTAGTTACACACAGTGTGTCTATCAAAGTAGCAACAGCGAATTGCGTGAGCCAACCGTCTCCGAAGCAAAATCAACGTTCCTACCATTTAAGATGAAAGAAGCAGAATCTTTTTTGCTACATGCACGGCTGCTTTTTGATTCACAGAAAAGTCACCACTGTTCAGAGAAGTTTAGCTCCATTTGAAACGAGCTCATCAAACCTGCCTTGGCATGGCCATGCAGAAAATACTTATATATGCAGGAGACTGAAGCAGTGTAGCAGCTATCAAAAAACACGCTCAAGGTCCAGCAACTCCAGTCAGGCTTGGTTAGTTTAGTAGCTGGAGGTTTTGTGTGTCTGTGTTTGTGGGTAACAGTGGAAGCCGTAACACTTTTGGCAAAAAGGTTCACATTATGCAACAGTTATAAAGTAGTATCGTACCATCGCAGTGAGAATCGGGCATGACATAAACAAAACCGGACACAACGGAGAGCAAAACATTTGTTAAGCATTTTTGTGCCAAACGTTTTTCGAACCTGCAGTTCAAAAGACACAACCCAGCTGAATGTAACAGGCCACGGGTCTCTTTGGCACTGTTGAGGCACAACATCTTATAGAAATATGCCTGGACATACTCTCATGATGGCTGTGATCTTCTGAGTGACGCTGAAAATTTTATTTTCATGACGTCGTCTCAAGACCAGCAGATAATTATCACATAATCTCCAGATAAAAAGGCTTACTGACGTTTTACAAGACACTTTTAAACCACTTTCGCTCTATTTTTCTGCCCCACAGAAAGTACACCTGGCTCAGTCCTACTTTGCTCCGAAGCTGTTCTAGAAAGTCCAGTTTTATGGGGTTTCTGTGTCTTTTTGTTCTGTCTTCCCAACACCCAGCGGGTCGCAGCCGGAGCCTGGCTTGGCTAAAACTTTCATGCTATTGAAAGGGAGCGCCGCTTTCTACCGTCATCGCTTGCTCTCCCCGTTGGCAGACCAATGTTTTACCAGCTGAAATATCAGGATCAACTGAATCTAGCTGTCTAGTTGTCTTGTTTTATTTTAATTGGACTCCGTATAATTGAATCTGAATATTTAACTGGATTTTAGGGGGTGCTGGATTGATACAAAGTGAATTTGGAGTTTTTTTTTGACATGCCTGGATGTTGAATTGTTGTTCTTGAATTGGCTCTATACACATAAGTAATCTTAATAGATTTAAAAAAGGCCCAGGATGGCTTGTCTTTGTGGTCGTATTATTGCCTGTTATCTCGGGATTATTAAGACAGTTTTCAGCTCCAGTAGTTAGCCTTTAAATTTCATCTATATAAATCTAAAAACAATCAGGGATGGAAAAACAACTTCCTGAACGCAAATCTAAAGAGTCACAGTTTAATACCTGCAGTAGCTGAATAAAAATTGTTGACTAATTGTTCATCAGCAATGACCTGTTAATGATTCAAAACTGGTCATTATTATGTTTTAATTATTAATTTTTAATAACTCATTGATAGTCAATCACATGTTCTGAAAGTAAACAGATTAAAAAGAATATTTCTATTATTTTGACTTCACAGAGAAAAACCGAAACAGCCCAGGATGGTTTGCAGATCAGCCCGACCTGTTCACCGCCTCTGTCTTTGTTTTTCTAAGTCTTTGGCTTGTTTTGACGTTTTCATCTCAGTGAAATAAATTAATGCACCTCATTAACGCATCGATAGAGCTGTGAAGTCCTGGCTGATTTTAGTGGATGGGCAGAAAGCGATGTTGGGCTACATGTGAGCAGCACAGGGCGACACTTTATGATGAACAGGCTAACTGGGCGGAAACAAGGAGGAGAACACGGAAATGTTTAAGGCGGCCCAATTTGTGCTTTCTTTATATTTGTAATTGAGTCAGAAATCTGAACGTGCAGCTGCCTAAATTTCAGAAAACGATCCGTTAATGTTTGAGGCATTTCAAGGATCTCAGTTGTGTCATGACCAGACAATTATTCCTCTTCAGGACAAAAAGGATTTTGCAGCACCTTAACACAACAGTCTGTTCAATAATCAAAAATAAAAATAACGATAAACTGCATGGCACAGGAAAACAATTGTTAAATACTGAGATGACAATAACAGCTGCTATACATCCAAACTGTGTCGTTAGATTGCTTCCAGCAGTCTTCGTGGCCTAGGGCAGCGTTTCTCCACTCTGAAGGCCCACTAACCTGCATGTCCTGGTCGTTCCCTATCTGCCCTACACCTGATTTAAATAGATGATGATCTGCAGCACGCTGAGTAAGTGATGCCATCATTTGAATCAAGGGTGCTGGAGCAGAGACGCACCTAAAACATGAAGGATTGTGGGCCGTGAGGACCAGAGAAACACTGACGGGCAATCATCTGTGTGAGGTTGGAGACTTCATCCACAAGGATGAATTTGTTATTGTTGCCATGAATTCTGGACACTTGGGAAATAGTATTCAACAAATATGTGTAATATTAATACTCCACATTATATTACAACGACTATATTACCTATAGAACTATATAACTTTAATCATATTTTCTTGCGATACACCATCCAACCCACTGGGGGTTGTTGGTTTCGGCTGCTTGGTGCAATACTTTCGGTTGCCACCAGAGCGGCGGCGGGGTGCGATGCACGCAGCCGCCGAGCCACAGCCGAGAGCGGGATAATAAATTACGTGGATTGCTTCCGGCGTGGCCACTCCACGCTCAAACCCTCTGACGCTTAATGCTCGAGGTGCGCTCCAGCCGAACGTCACGGATTAGCTAGCATCGCTGGTACCAGGCGGGCCAAGGCAGCACCCAGAACCCACACAATATCAGGTTCAAAATGGTCTCAAGGTCCGTTGCGTGTAACATGGAGCACAAGAGGAACGTAATTAATTAATGTTCTCTCAGCCTTTTCTATTGAGTGTCTGTGTTATTTTCAGAATTTTGGGGCAGTTTTCTTAAGGAAATGTCCATCTCAGGTTGACCAGGACCTGGTGGACTTCTCAAAGCCACCAGGTTCTGATCCATAAACACTTGTTGAGCTCTGGGAATACGCATTTGGCACAACTGCTTTCTCACCAAACACTCTTACTCTATCGCTATGCAAGTTATTTGCAGTTGATTTAGAGGACAACACGTTATCGACAAGGAGATGTTAACAACGAACTGAGGCAAAGTTACAGTGCCGTGAAAAAAGCATTTGCCCCCCCCTCCTTTTACATGTTTTGTTTTTGCTTTTTGTCGCACATTAAATGATTCAGATCATCAAATTTCAATATCAGACAAAGATACAGTAAAAGTAAATAAAGAAAAAGCAGTTTTTAAATTAATCAGCATTAATCAAAGGGGATAAAACGATTCAAACCCACCTGGCCCAATGTGAAAATAAAACTGCCCCCTTGCTTACTCAGAAATTGTTATTAACCAAGTTATTTTGGATCAATTTCACCAGTCAAAGCCAAGGAGACTTTTCCTGCCTGACCTGTAGATACAAATTATTCCCTAAATAGAATCTGTCTGACAACAGGAAGCAGGTAAAGGAGCTCAAAAAGTAGAAAATCAGGCCTGCATGCGAAGAAATTCCAGAAACAAATACCCAGGCTACTAAAATCCAGGAGCTCCTAAAGAAACCCAGAACATCTGAAGCTCTGTGGGCCTCACTGTCTCAGTTAGGGTCAGAGTTCATACAGAGAGACTGGACAGAAATGGCCGCTCTGGAAGAGATCCAAGACCCGGACCAACGTTGACCTGAAAGAAGACAAAGGTCCGTCTCACATTTACTAAAAAAAATGATCCTCACTATTCTGTGAACTGATAAGGAGGAACGTTTTGGGAGGCGTGTCGTGTTACACCAGGTTGTGAAACTGGCTGCGTTTCAGAGACGTAACGTCATAATGACGATCAAACGTGGTGGTGGTGTGATGCTCTGTGGACCCGGACCACTTGTCTAAACTGATGGAACAAAGAGTTTGGTTCTCTGCCGGTAAAGTCTGACGGAGAATGTCCGGCCATCAGTTTGTGACCTTTAGCTCAAGGGCACTTGGGTTCTGCAGCAGGACAACAACCCGAACAACGCCAGTAAGTCGACCTCTGAGTGGCTCAGAAACTGAATATTGAAGGCTTCAGGGTTGCCTAGTCAGACTGGACTTAAAAACCGTGTTGAAATGCTGTGGCAGGACCTTAAACAGGTTGTTAATGCTTGAAAGAAATCCCCCAATGTGGCTGAATTAACTCTATTCTGCAAAAAAAAATAAGGAACAACATTCCCCAACAACGATGTAAAACACTGGATGCCTGCTGCTGCCAGGGGGGCAATTACTTTTCACATTAGGTCAGGTTAGTTTGGATAGCTTTTATTAAATGAAATTCAATATATAATATTTAATAAGGGAAGTCAGAATTTTATTTGCTTTAAAACATAAATATTATCTGATATTAAAATTAGTTTGATGATCAGATACGTTTAAGTGTGGTTAAAAAAAGTTTGAAATTGGTAAAGGGCAAATATTTTTACCAGCACTTTACAGTGAGTTATGTAAATATGGTTCAGGCTCCAGTGCCCTGCACATGGAAACTTTTAACAGTACTTTATAAGTGATATAGATTTTTTTTGTATAACTCCTTGTCTTAATAAATAAAATCCAAACTAATCTTTCAGTGTTTGCACCTATAGTTTCAGGCCAACGTCCCTCTGCAGTTTTCACTTCCTGTTAGACTGAAAACAATAAGAAAAGAGCACAGGGAAGATAAGTAGCACCTAGATAGTAATCAGCAGCCGCTGCTAATGTTCACAGATGCTAGAGGCATTATGAATGCGTCACTGTAATACAAGATATAACTGTTTCAAAACATTTGACATGATCCGTACGAAATGAGGTGGACCAGGCGTCGACATGCTGACTCCTCAAAAACTAGCATTTCCATGACGCTCGAGAGAGAGAAAGAATAAGTAGATATAGTAACAATTGAACAGTACAATACAAGGTCATGAACATATTGAAAAATAACTCATGCACGACACATTTATAGGGATGCTGTACACACAACAATGTGGTTCCTCCACATTGTTCAAGTCAAAATTCCAGCTCTACAGGATAAAATGTGCAGAGCTCTCTGTCCTTTTGTCCCACTTTCTTCAAATACCAAGATTCTCATTGAATTTATGGTCAGGCTTTAAATGTGGAACGTGAAAAAAAAAACACACAGATGGGAAGGAAGACAGGAAGGAAAGAAGAAAGGTGTGATGGACAGAAAAAAGGTGGGCAGGTCAGTCGGTCATTGGGTAGGATGGTAGGTTGGTGGGTCGTTGAGTAGATGAGGGGGTAGGTCGGTCCGTAGGTAGGCTGGTGGATTAGTTGATAGGTAGGTAGGTAGGTTGGTGAGAAGGTCATCCGGTCAGTGGGTATGTAGGTGGGTAGGTCAGCCATTAGTAAGGCGGGTCATTGACTAGGTAGGTGGGTAGGTCGGTCATTCAGTAGCTTGGTAGGTAAGTGGGTCGTTGATAGGTAGATGGTTAGGTTAGTGGGTCGTTGGGTAGGTAGGTAGGTGGGTAAGTCAATCAATGGGTAGGTAGATGGGTAGGTTGGTAGGTCGGTCGTAGGTAGGTTGGTCCATAGGTATATAGGTGAGTAATTTAGTCAGTAGGTAAACGGGTCGTTGGGTAGGTAGGTGGATTGCTTGGTAGGTATGTGGGTAGGTCGGCGGGTCACTGAGTAGCTAGCTGGGTAGGTTGGTTGGCGGTTAAGAGAGTTGGTAGGCAGCTGGGTAGGTTGGTTGTAGGTAGGTATGTCCATATGTAGTTTGGTCAGTCAGTAGGTAAGTGGGAAGGTTGTTTGGTCACTGGGTATTTGGGTAGGTAGGTGGGTAGGTCGGTCAGTATTAAGGTGGGTCATTGAGTAGGTAGATGGGTCGTTGGGTAGGTAGGTGGGTAGACTGGTCGGCAGGTAAGTGGGTTGTTGGGTAGGTAGGTGGCTTTGAATCTGTGAATCTTTGGATAGGTCGGCGGGTAGAAGAGTTGGTAGTTAGGTAGGTTGGTAGTACGTAAGTGGGTAGGTCAGTCGTAGGTAGCTCCATAGGTAGTTAGGTGAGTAGGTCAGTCAGTAGGTAAGCGGGCAGGTTGGTTGGTGGGAAGGTCGTTCGGTCACTGGGTCTTTGGGTAGGTAGGTGGGTCGTTGGGTAGGTAGGTGGGTTGTTTGGTGGGTATGTTGGTAGGTATGTGGCTTTGAATCTTTTGAAACTTTGAATCTTTGGGTAGGTCGGTCGGTCGGTAGGTTGGTTGTATGTGGATGGGTGGGTCAGTTGTAGGTAGGTCCATAGGTAGTTAGGTGAGTAGGTCAGTCAGTAGGTATGTAGGTAGGTTGTTTGGTAGGTATGTGGGTAGGTCGGCGGGTCGCTAAGTGGCTAGGTGGGTAGGTAGGTTGGTGGGTAAGTGGTTAGGTTGGTTGGTTGATGGGAAGGTTGTTTGGGCACTGGGTATTCGGGTAGGTAGGTGGGTCATTATTAAGGCGAGTCATTGTGTAGGTAGGTTGATAGATTGGTCGGTGGGTGGGTCGTTGAGTAAGTAGGTAAGCAAGTCAGTCAATTGTTAGGTAAGTAGGTAGGTAGATGGGTGGGTAGGTGGTCAGTTGGGTGGGTAGGCAGGTAGGTAGGTGGTTAAGTGGGAGGATAGGTGGATAGGTAGTTAGGTCAGTCGATAATATAGGTCTATAGATAGGTAGATAGAAAGGACGGATGGTGGGTAAACAGATGGTTGGACAGACGGAAAACTTTTAGTTTTTTTAGTTAAGTGATTGGAAATTAATTTTTTCATTCTTAGATATTCTTCATGGATTTCCTTTTCCATTTGGTAAAAAACAAAATTCTAAACATTTCCAGACAACGTAGGAACCCTGACAAAAATCGCGGTGACCAATAAAAAAAAATGCCACGTGTGACCGTTTCAGTAATAAAAACAAAAAACAGATTTGATAGTTTTTCAAAAAGACTAGTCTCACATTCAAAGGAAATGCCTTGATGGTAGATTACGGTTTCAATGCTAACGCCTATTAACAAAAGAAATTAAATTCATTAGTGCATAAAATTTGGACTGCACTTTTGAATCGACAAAAACAAAGTTCATTAAGAGCGAAACGCTCACACTGGTGTGGCCCCATGACCGATGCAGGAAGTGTCATGGTTATTAAGAGATAAATTACATTTGCACCAGTTGCGGTTCAAAATGCAAAAAAAACACGTGAAATCATCAGTCCATCCATGCTGCTTTCCCACTGTGGACGCAAAGCCAAGACCGAGATGATGGCACAAGTTGTTTGGCAGGACGTCTCCTTCGATAAAACCTCCTCCTTGTTTGTCTTTGAATTAAAGTGCAAGGTGTGTGTGTGTTTTTTTCCTCCTCTGTCCTGCTCACACCTTTCCACGGAAACATGTCTTCCAGATTCAACCAGGACAAACGGATCTGCATTCACCCACATTTGAAGGAAAGCTGTAAGAAGCCGAGACACACACTCTCTCAGTCAGTCCCTCAAGCCTGCTCTGTGCCAACAGCAGAAGCACAGCTGCCGTCTTCTGCGAGTCTTCCAGGTCGACCCGTAAGACTCTTGTCCAAGGAAGCGTCAGGCAGTGGTGTTGCCGTTAAGAGATGATGTGGCACAGGGGGTGGTGGTTTGTAACTGGGCTCGGGCTGGGCCAGGCCAGAAGGTTCCCAACAGGACGTAGAGAGCGGAGGGCCTGGCTCATCTTTGGTCCCGTAAAGCACTTGGTTTATGTCAAGCTGAATCTCTGAGGGGGGGGGGGGGGGGGGGCAGGATCACGAGCCCCCGGCTGCTAAGCTACGACTGGAGAAATGTGCGGCACAGGCAGAAACGTTTTTCAAGCCATGCAGTTTTAGATCGTCCAGAGCAACCGGCGGCGAGCGTTTCCAGGGAGAACAGAAAGGTAAAAAGTGACGGGAGGCGAGACGTCACACAAGAGCGCGCACGCAGCACATCGCAGAAGAAGCTCTTGGTGGAGGGAGGAAGTAGCTGCTGTTGGCTTTTCTTTGTAAGGTTCAGGCTGAGGCATGCTCTCTGAAGCACCGGCAACCTGCCGAGGAGCTGAGGTGTCTGGGTGGGGGGGCTAAAGCACTGACAGGAGAGAGGAAACACGGGGGCGGGGGGGGAGGTGACACGTCAGACAAAAAGCAGGCTGTAAATCAGACTGTGCTGACACTGAGAACAGTTCTAACAGAACCCCCCCGTCTCCTTAAACAGGAGAGACCGACTCAGCCTTAAGGCGTTGCAGAGCCCTTGGAAAGATTGGCACATGCATGGAGAGTGCAGAAATGTATGCATATGTGTTATATCTCTACATGTAGGTTATGCATGAATAAAAATAAATAAATAAATAAAAACGAGTCCAAACTTAATTTGTAGGATTTGGTTAGAACAACAAATCAGTTGCTTATTTTTCGAGATTCTGGATTCAAATCCTACAGAGAGGCCCGCTTTCAGGTAATATTTTGACGAGAAATAACGTCCAATCGTTAAAGGATAACTCATGAAAAGTTCAATTGTCATTTATGGCACCTTTTACCTACATGTAGGGATGCAGGCATGTGAAAACTCCCCCCCTCCTCCCGAAAAAAAAAAAAAAAAAGTCTGAAACAGCAAAATAAAAACCAGTTAAAGAAAGTGAGCCAAAAAAAAAAAGAAAAAGAAGAAGAAGAAGAAGGACACAGTGAGCTCAGAAAGACCGGTGAATGTCCCAAGACCCTCATGGCGTTAACGAGCTCGTCAAATGTTGTTGAGCGTGGTGGAGGTGAAGAGGCGCACAGTGAGCGTGCCCGGGATGTCGTTGTCCTGCCGGCTGCCTTTGTCGCGGAGGTGAAGCGTGTGCTGCTCCTGCCGCTCGTTGGGCTCGCTGAACAGGATCGCCTGTCCCAGGAAGGTGTCCATGATCATGTTCTTGTTGTAGATCTGAGCGCCGCTCGGGGAGGAGCGGGTGGGGTTGAGCGCAAACGTGGCAAACGGAAAGGAATGGGAAGAGAGAAAAGAGAGAAGGAAATGAGCACAGGAGAAAATCCGACGGAGGAAAGAGCAGGGAACGAGATGTAAACATGGGTGAAGGCAGCAGAGAAAATTCAGAGTTACAGCGACTGGCAAACAAAGGCGTAGTCCCAGAAGCTTTGCAAATGTCGTCATGTTACAGCCACACTTCAGCTCATTTTAATGGGACTGTAAGTGTCAGACCAACACACAGTGGCGCACAATTTTACAGTGGAACAAAAAGGATGCACGGCTTTCACATTTATTTTATTAATAGAAAGCCAAACGGTGTGTAGAAGCACCTTTGACTGCAGCTATAGCTGCGAGTCATCATGTCTCTGCCAGCCTCCCACCTCTAGAGATGAATGCCCCCCCATCGCTTTTCAAGCACTGCCACAGATCTCAACTAGATTTAGGTCTGGGCTTTGACTGGGCCATTTTATTTGATCAGAACCACTCCTTTGTCGCTCAATCTATATTTACACTGCAAAAAGGGAGCTAACAGTAAGAAAACTTTCTTGAAATTTGTGTATTTGTTCTTGACTTGAACAGGTAAATAAGATTATCTGCCAATTAAATCAAGGAAAATACATTCATTTCAAGAAAGTTTCACTCGCTTTAAATTCTTTTTTTTTTTAGAGCAGCTGTTTTAGAACCTCCACTGCAAAAAAAGAACTAAAAATAAGTCAAATTTTCTTGAATTTAGTGTGTTTGTCCTTGATTGGAGCAGGTAAATAAGATTATCTGCCAATAGGATGAGTATTTTGACCCCTAAAATAAGATAATTAGATAAACTGCACCTGAAATAAAGATGATGGAGATGAGTTGTTCCTATTTTAAGAGCAAAAATCTTACTCCACTGGCAGATCATCTTACTTACCTCGTTTCAAGAAAATTTTACCTACTTTTAGTTCCTTTTTTGCTGTGTGCCTCTCAGTCTGAAATCTTTTTCAGGTTTTCTTCCAGGCGGGTCCAGTTTTTAGATCAACCCATCTGCTCTTGAACTCTGACCACGGCCATCAGCTTCAGTGATGGCCATGTGTTGGTCGGCTGGCTTAATAACGTAACACTCTCTAATCTATATGAAGTTTGTGGAGGCAACGAGACAAAATGTGAAGCGGTTCAAAGGATATTAATAGTTTTGCATTCAGCTGCTCTACCAAAGATTCACTTTACGCTTTTTAATCTTTTACAACTGTTGAAATTTCACAGCCCATATTAGGTATAAATGCAGTAATAAATTACTACTGAAAATAAATCCCTGTACATGTACCGCCTGATGTTCGGAAGCTAATCGATTGGCTATGGATACTGTGCAAATTTCCCTAGGAGTGTTTTTTTTTTGTGTTACATAATCTCACGGAGAGCGAGAGATGATGGAGGGAAGGAGGGCTGAACAGGAAAGTGAGAAACATTCGTCTAAAGTTTGAAACGTGCTGTGAAAGTGCCTGGAGCTACAAATGTTTAAATCAGTTTTAACTGTTTTTCACTTTTAAAAAATTATGCTGTATTTCACCATAACTAGAAAGAGAAATGGTATTTACATTTATCTTTTTATTAAATCCTCAATCTGACCAACCCCCTAATGGATTGCCCAGTATTTAGTTTTTTTTTTTTTCTTTTCAATAGTTTTTGAATTTTTTGGGTCATATTTAAATGCTTCAAGTCATCAAATCAATTTTTTTTATCAGACAAAGATAACCTGAGTATAAAAATCTGTTTATTAGGGATGATTTGAGCTATTAATGGGAAAAAGCTGTACAATCCAGCCAAGCCATAAATCTCCTGTGAGACTAAAAACCACTAAAACAGAACCCATCTGACGACTTGAAGTAGGCTAAAAGATCTAATAGTTTTGATATATTTATTTGTTGTGAGGGAGACAAAGCCATTTTCTAGACCTTTGAGAGAACCACAGAGAGAACTTCTTCATAAACGGAGAAAACATGGAACAGGAGAGGCCGACCGACCAAAATACCTCCAACAAGCATCGACAACTCATCCAGGAGGTCCCAGAAGAACCCAGAACAAAATCTAAGGGTCTTCAGGCCTCACTGCCTCAGTTAAAGGAGCAATATGTGACTTTTTACCACGAGGCAGGGGCTTAAACACTGTCTGTAGACCAATCAAGACGTGTATCAAGCCACGCCTCTCACTCTCAATAAATGTGACTTATATATGGTTTTTTTTCCCTCTTTATGCCGCTTTTTGACTGATGCGACTTATATTCCGGAGCGACTTATAGTCCGAAAAATACGGTAAATCATAACTTTATAATGCTGTTAGCAAGAGAACATTTTGATCTGCTGGGCTGCTCTCTGCCATGTTGCTCCAGCGCTGCGCTGCTCTGACGGTGGTATTTTAGGGTAGGGAGGGGCTGAGCCCTAAGTGGCAGCTGTTCACATGCACATACATGCACACGCGCAGCCGACCTAGCTATGTAAACAAGAGACCGGAAAACAACACAGAGAGATGTGGTGTGACGTCATATCATAGTCCATCTGAAATATTACCTTTAGTTCTTCACATCACTATTTTTCAGTTCTTTAAATCTAAAATAATGATGTTCAGACCCTTCTGGTACTCACAATTCAAAATTTTTTGGGATAACCCTTATGGTTTTGCAGGGTTTGTCTGACAGTAGGAAATCTGCAAATCGCTGAAACAGCTTTAGACTTAAATCCTTCAAAATTATCCACTTTTGTAGTCGTCGCCACGCCTACACCGATTTTTGTACATACATGAAAATAACCACAATTGTTCACCAAAGCCAGCTGATACGGACGGTAAAACAATTATTTTGATGTCTCTTATACTTTTTAGTTATCGCAATTTGTTCGGGACCCTGTTTAAGCCGTTTGGGCATTTTCGGAAAATTTCCACACCCGCTGTGGTGGCTGTGACGAACGTAGGAATCTGAGATTCGCAAAGTCACTTCCTCTTAATATTCTTACGGTACGGTACGCACCATGTGGCAGGCCCTTCTACATTTTTTCAGAAATTTTCTAGTGTATGCATTTCTCTCCAGAGAACTGAGGCCTTATGATCAAATGACCGTTTGTATTTCTCTGCTCCTCCTGTTTCGAAATGAAACGGGAAAGAAATCATCCAGTTTCTCTACTCGTTCTGCTCTGAACGGCCTCCAATCTGACCTGAACATGAGCTTCACGTAAAGCCCTTCGCTCAGAAAACGGACATCCTTCCAACATAGCTGTGCTTTAAATCTTTAAATTGTCACAGCTTTAAATTCCATACTCTCACTCCAACAATAACTGTGCTTTTTATTTGTTACATGTTGTTTTGTTCCTGTTTGTCTCGTCCTTTATGACGTGCGGCTGCCTTTCTAGGCCAGGTCCCACTTGGGGAAGTTGTCTTGATCTCAGTGGGTCTTTTATCTGGTTAAATAAAAGTTTATAAATACACAAAGGTTAACTATGAATGTACATAATATATATGTACATATAAAACAATAAAAAGGTAGAGGTTTTTAGTAAGCAGTAACCGAAACTGATATATTTTTTTTAATTGCCGTGTCTGACTGAAAGCTAGCACTGCAGTAAGCGCACCTTCCCCACAATGGCTCCTTCACCTCGGACAGAATCAGAGCTCAAGGGAAAATCGTGGAAACCTTTAAAGAAAACCTGCCATAAAAAAAAGAGCACTTGTTCTGCTGAGCTCCAGTGAACTCCAGGAGAGACTCTGATGCTAACAGTTCATATAAAAAAAATTAACAAAGTCTAAATCCACAGCAAGTTCTGCTCGTGCTGCACCTGTGGTACGTTAGGCTCTAGCATGCTCCGCTAGTAGCTGATCCAATGCTTTAGTTTTATTTGTAAATGGATCTTTGCTTGAATTATGGAATGGAAACGTAGAGCTTAGCTGATCTGTGAGCGTCACGGTTTTTATGTTCAGGTCTGGTGATGCGAACATCTTTATCAAACAGAAGGCAGAACACATCGTCACCACTGAACCTCATCCCCAGATCAACAGCATTTAAATAAAAACACTTAGTGAGTGTCTGAAGCAGCAAATGTCCTATAAGCCAGCAGGACAAGGCTACAAAAGAGCTCACAACAGCCATAACTTATTATTTCTTCTTGTTAAAGGTGGATTTTCTAGTAACATCCTGGTTCACCGTTGTATCAGAGAAAGGAAAATAGTCTCAGCAGTAAAGGGAGGCTTTAAAATCCAATGAAACAGACAATGTTTCATTTTTTTAAGCGTTTCTACAAGATTGAAAAGAAATTGCAACTGGATTTGTATTATTTTATACTTGTGCTAAAAATAATTTGGACCCAGAGAAATTTTTAAAAATGTTAAGTTAATATTTACACACTGTTGGTAGAGAAAATAATATTTTTTTTACTCCCTTATAATCCATAATATCACGCCTCTCTGCTATCGGATCTCCATGTTTTAACCTTGTTTGTGTTCCTCGGATTTGCCTGCCTTGCCTTCCCCTGTCGGACTTCTACCAAGCTTTTGTTTTGTGGACCTGGACCCAGTACCGGCCCTAACGAGCCCCGCCCTTCCCCTGGATGTTCCTGCCGATCTCTGATCCTCCGTGCATGACCCGAGCCTCTCCCCTGGGCTCTGATCCAGCCTCTGCAGCGAGGAAGCCAGCTCCCCTCCCTGCCTGCTTTCCTGTTTGCTCCTGCAGAGAACCTCTGACTGGCACCAGTTCACATTTTATCAAACCCCTTAAAATTATAACGTCTATTTTACCATTTTTTCCTCAGTGTATCTCAAAACAGATGCTATCACAGAAACTGCATTGGATGAATATCAAAACTGTTCAATAAAGGGGAAAAAAATCATATTTTGATAATTTTCCAGCTCTCCATCATCACTTAGTAAAGTTAAATGTCATTAAACGTTTAAACCGGTGCCGTCCTCTTTGGGATGAGTGAAACCTTTCAGCCCATATTTATTCAGCAACAGTTTGCTGGGGATGGGACTGAAATGGCCTGCAGACCGTCCTGCTACTTTTCTGCAGCATCGCTACGAACCGGCCGTGTTTAAGCCCTACGTTAGTGCAGAAGCTGCAGAGGGACCGCTCACCTCGATGTGGATGCCCTCCTTGGGCTTTTTGCGGTAAAACAGGCCTTTAATGTCGAAGTTTGGGCAACGTGAGTCTTTCTGAACCGGGGAACGAACTCTCTCTCCTTCACAGGTGATTATCACATAAGAATCCACGGCTGCAAGAAGAAGAAGAAGAAGAAAAAAAAAAAGTCAGAAAAATACATAAATAATTGGATAAAAGTCTAATGAAGATCTGTTATCCCTTTGTTTTTTTTGTTGTTAACATTAATATACAAAGCCTTTTCTTATACCAAAATAGGCAAAAACAGCTGATTTAGTAATTAAAAAGTTTATCTTTCACCAGATCATGGCATGAAAATTATTTATCTATAGCTGTCTGAGAGACAAGTTTTATTACATTGTCATTATTAACAAATAACTAGGAAAATAATTTCCAATGCAATTCAAAATGTAAAAAACAAATAAAAAATCGAATCATCTTTATTTGTCATTAAATCTTTGTTTCCTGAGGTATGGGATAAACGCAGAGGACACATTTCATCAAAAAGTGTTGCCACTGGGCTTTGCACAGGAAGCCTTTTGGTGCTTAACATCCGTGGGATTCAAACCGGGGAACTTGCAGCCTCTCCATGACGCAAGCGCCCTGCTGTCTAACCACTAGGCCACCACTCCCGGGCATTAAACATGAAACGTGCACAATACACTTAAAATGCACCAATCAGAGGTTGGAATGGGCCCATGTTCCTGTTTGATCGGTCAAATACCGAAAAAGCTGATTTTTTTCATCCCTAATTTCTCAGACGCATCACAACTGAGAACTTCCACGGCTTCAGTCTAGAAATGCAACAACCTTTTGCTCATTTCAGAGTTTAGTTAAAACCAGATGAAGTCTGGGGACATGTCCTTTGGTGCATAGATGAGATTGTCTACTAAGCCTTTTCTTTTGGAAAACACACCTCTTCCCCGTGGCATCATGCAGCCACCGCTATGCTTCCCAGTAGGAATGGTGTTAGTCAGTGTCATGAGCAGCGGCTGTTTTTCAGGACAAAGAGTTTTATTTTGGATTAAATCGTCCCTCTGTGATCCCAGTGAACCCATCCCTAGACGGCTACCTCCAGGGGGACAGAGCTCCATATGACAGAGATCAGATCGTCGGTTTCCTGAACATTAACCTCCAGTCACCAGCTGTCAGTCCAGCGAAGCAACTCCAGGATGTGATGGAACAGGAGATTCATGCTACGGATGTGCAGCCGACAGATCTGCTGTCAAGTCGAGATGGACCAGAATCTCTGAGGATTGTTTCTGAAACCTTTTTGCATCACTGACATGAAGAGCTATGACAGTTTTGAAGGCAATGTTCAACTTAGTATTACTACAATTATTGATTAAAAAAGTGGTCTGTGAGTGTGTTTTAACTTGATAAATGTGATATTTTATTAATTTTTTAAGCTTATTAACAACCGTGATAGAAAACGTAACAAATACAAACACTTTAAATGAGACATTTCAGCTGTTATTGTGCCATTAACACTGATTAACTGAGAAAATAATTACATTTACACACCTGATCCTCTACAGTCAATCCGCCTTTATTTATAACAGACTTGAAAAAGCTTTATAGAGAAACATGAAGAGACAAAGGTGAACCATTCAGCACCTCTCAGCCTCCTCTTGGTCATCATGACAACTTCACAGTAACAACAGGGAGGCTCCTCTCCCTTAGAAATGCTCAGTTAGGGCTAAAAATACCGGGTAAGAGGGTGAAATGAGATTCAGCCTGAGTGTGGCTGGATTGTTGTTGCAACAATGTTGTTTTTTTTCCTTAAAATGTTGACAACTTATTTGTGTTTGACTGAACTGAAACGACCTGGACTATATGTGACTGATGGGAGTGATTTGCTTTCCCTGTGAAGAACTGAGCAAATAATGTCCATTAACTCCTTTACATAAACTGCAGATTTCTAGAGTGGAGTGTGTTTTAATTAAAAGGTTTATTAAAGCCACAACTAAGCCCAGGATGTACTGATTAGACCAGTCAAAAGAAACATAGTAAAACGTCCACCAGGGGGCGCTGTGGTGCCTTTTACCCTTTATCTTGACCTCTTTAGTTTGCTGACACAATGCATGTCTAAGATGAACATGCAGATATAAAAGGACTCAGTGTAGAGCTGCTATTCACCGAGGGTGGAGGTCTTACCTCCGTTGGTGTCCTGTCCCTGCAGCCCGTCAGCGCTCACCACATGAACCTGAGTGACCAGCTGAGGGTAGCCACACATCCCTGTCCAACAAGTCTGAGGAGGCTCGTCCAGAGTCAGCTCTCTGTAGAGAGAGAAGACATATGAGCATCAATAGATAAACAAAGAGATAATTCATCCTGACGGAGTGTTTCTGCAGCTGCCTCCCAACGGAGCAAAGAAAAAAAAAACTGTTTCAGTTCAGGCAAAACAAGCAGGAATTTCAAGGCCACGTGGTTTAATTTATGAAATGTGTAACAAAGAAAATCAAAACAATAAAATCAAAGCTGCTTTCATCATATAGGTTAACTGAAGATGGACATTATGCCTTATTATCTTTAGAGAAGATGCTTTCTCTTTAAGTCTTTTCCAAGCAAGCCATCATTGTTTTGTCTTTTACCAATTGTCCTGTCGGGATCTTTAAGGCTTAACAGAGCACTTCACTCTCAGACTGCAGGTCTGCTGGTGGTTCCTAGAGTCTCTAAAAGTAGAATGGGAGGCAGATCCTTTAGCTATCAGGCTCCTCTCCTGTGGAACCAACTCCCAGTTTTGGTCCGTGAGGCAGACACCCTGTCTACTTTTAAGACTAATCTTAAAACTTTCCTTTGTGACAAAGCTTATAACTAGAGTGGCTTATGTTACTCTGAGCTACCTCTATAGTTATGCTGCTATAGGCTTAGGCTGCTGGAGGACATCAGGGTCTATTTCTCTCACTCTGCTGAGTTCTCCTTCTGTTCTCCAATCTGCATTGTTTGTTGTTATTTCATCTTTAAACTTTTTGTTCTCTGTCATTTTCTCTTCATAGAAGGTACACCTGGTCTGGCGTTCTGTTAGCTGTGACATCATCAGGGGAGGCAGATCATCCTCTATTACCATCTAACATAGAAAGTACTCCTGGGTCAATGTGAGCTTCTGTGCTTTCTGTGTCTCTGCTCTGTCTTCTCTAAGCCCCAGTGGGTCGAGGCAGATGAGCGTTCACACTGAGCCTGGTTCTGGTTCTGCTGGAGGTTCTCCTCCCTGTTAAAGGGGAGTTTTCCTCTCCACTGTCGCTTCATGCATGTTCATTATGAGGGATTGCCATCAACAATGCAGACGACTGTCCACTGTGGCTCTACGCTCTTTCAGGAGGAGTGAATGCTGCTTGGAGAGACTTGATGCAACCTGCTGGGTTTCCTTAGAGAGGAAACTTTCTGACCAACCTGGAGGATCTGATGGAGTCTGACTTTGGAAAGAGCCTTGAGATGACATGTTGTTATTGGCAGTATATAAATAAAATTTAACTGAATTAAAATGCAAACTGAGGTTTGTAGCTCGTCAGTTTTCTTTAAGAGTGTCTGAGCATTAGCAGCTATTTTAAATGTTTTCCACTGAAAGATATTACTCTCTGTAAAACAATGGACTTTAAACCATTTGAAGACGTTTTTAATTTACATTCCAAGATTATTGGGCAGCCACAGTCGCTTCTCGAAGGTAACTGGGGATGTTTTCATCTTCACTATTGTGACAACAAACCCCTGTATGCAACAAAAAGAAAAACCAAAACTCCTGATGACGATCAATTAATTAAGCATCGGCAGAATCTGGCTGCTGCTTTCCCTCTTAAACCCGACTGAAGCTGTAAGGGTGGAGTTAGTTTTCCCAAAGATTTGCTATTTTCCCTTCAATGTTGAGTATTTTACACCCTTGAGGTTAGATTTAATTTATTATAGAAGCTGGTTCTATAATATTTTCTGGAACGTTCTGAAAGAAGGTGAATTACAGTCTTTTTTTAAAAGCTCTATTGGTCACCACCCATCTCATAATTACTTGCAGTCTGAAGGCACATCAGTGAAGACCCGGAGCAGAAATTCTCCCTGCTGCCCGGGGTCAAAGGTTGTGGGGATGATGACGTATCGACCTTCTTTAAGCTCCTTCCTGAGGAAGACGCAGCGCGAGTTGATGTAGATGGAGCCTGCTACTTTCTGCTGGGCTGTGTGCATACGGTACTTCCGATTTAGCTCCACCTGCAGAACGAGAAGGTGCTGCTGCAGAAGTCTGCCAACCCAGAAACAAAAAACAACAACAACTTGTGTGCTTTTACTGGTTTTACCCGGTGAATGTCGAAGCCTATAGCAAGGTTCTCTCCTTTGCCTTCTTTGGGCGTGGCTCGCTTCTCTTTTTGCTGGAGGCAGATCAGCACCTCATCCTCCACCTTCTTCACATCAAATACATACTGGTGGGGAGCAGACGGACTCCATTATTACCTGGGGACACATCTGTTAACAGCAGAAGCACGCGGACCGACCTGAGGGTTCTGCAGGAAGGTGGTTTTGTGATTGATGCAGCCTCCGGATCGGTTGCGAAGAGGATCCTGGCGGTGGGTCCAGGAGCCCCTCATCACCTCCTCCTCCCAGGTCTTGTGGATGCTCAGGTAGGAGGTGTTGATGAGGCGGCAGAGGATCAGGTCGGTGAAGTACTGGCAGAAGTCGTCGAAGTTCATCCTGCAGAAGGACAGGCGAAGAGGAAAAGATAGACGGAAGGGAGAAGAAACCAGCTGGAGGAAAAAAGGAAGTTCTTAAATAGGTTCAAAATGAAAGGAAATCAGAGCAAAGAGGAACATTGAAAGGTTACAGGGAGCCTTCTTCTGTTTCTACCCTTTTCCCCTTTCTAAAGGTTTTAGATTTAAAACTAATTTTAATATCAGACAAATTAATTAAATACAAAAAAAGAGTGATTTAATTGCTTAAATAAGAAAATCAATCCAAACCAACCCTACTTTAAAATGTAATCATCCCACTTGTTAAGTAATGAATTAACTGTGATTAAGTGCGTTAATATGGTTGAATTTCATGAGCTACAGCCTGATTTAAAAAACATGCCGCTTACACAAAAGTCTCTATTCAACAACCAGAAGATCTGAAGGATAGTTTTCTAGTGATCCTTGCTTTTTATTGCTATAGTTCTTGAAAGTTCTCAAATTTTAAAACATTTAGAAAAGCAACTGTATTCTTTGGGGGGACTTTGAAAAAAAGTTTGTACAGAAATCCTCCTGTATCACAGTTTTGGTGTCTAAGCTTCACAAAAACGTTTGATTTTTTTGGCCCAGAAAAAGCCTTAAATCACATTGTCTGGAAAGGCGAGGATCCGACCACCCGTCGAGATCAAGAGGAAATCTGAGAAAAATAAGCCCAAGCAGTGCGTGATCCCATAGAAGTAGTTTTTATTACTCTTATTCTTGGTCACCGTGTTTCACTCCTCAGAACTGAAATCAGCAAGAACAATCCCACAGAAGTAGCTTTCATTATATATATTAGGGCTGGGTATCATCTAGGATGAGCCGCTTCGATACGATTCTCCATATAGCTCAGCTTCATTTGATTTGACTCCAATACCGATATTTATTACTTTCAAAAGAATGCTCAAAGTCATTCAATCAACAAACCCAGCAAATTATTATACTTTATTTTAGTTCAGTTTATTGAACACTGATATATTAACAGGAAAAAAAAGTGCATTTGGTTCAACGTTGGGAGGGGTTGGGAGGTATATCGATATTGAAAGCCAGAATATCAATATTAAATCGTTTTTAAAAACATCAATATTAATCTTTGAATCGATTTCTATGCACAACCCTATAAAACAGGAAACTGAAGAGTAATTACAGCTGTATTAACAATAACATGTAACAAATGAAGGTGTCTGTGCGCGTTAAAGACATTCAGCCAAAGGTCTCAAAGGTTATGGGTCTCACCAGAATTCGCCGTCATCCTGCACGGTGACGCCCAGCTTTTCTCTTTCACTCTTGCTCACCTTGTTCCACTCCTCAGAACTGAAATCAGCAAGAACACAACAGCTCGTTAAAGATAATCTAGATTTCCTTTTTACCCAGTCGCTATAGCTAGATTTAAAAGGGACAGTGTGTAACTAATTTGTACATATTACGTATTCTGGCAAAGTCTAATAACATCACATCAAAAATTAAAGCGTTCTCATAACTAAGAATTTGTGGTTTACAAATCCATAGGTGTATGTATCAACTGGGAGGCAACATGTTGCGTCACCATTTCTGATTTCAGCAGCCGAAAGGGGACAAACTTGTCAGCCATATGCGTTTTAAATATCTGTTTTTCATATGTGTTGTTGGTGGAGGAGTATAAACAAGCAAAGATGACCGTAGATCATTCTATTTGCTGTTTTCTGCTGAAATGGAGGACCATCCATACTCTTTGCCCAGCGAGAGGGAAGAGGAAGAAGAAGTAAAAATCAGGAGGAAACGAGTCTATATTGATGCAGCTATTATTACCAGGTGGAGATAATTCATGAGGAAGCAGGGATTTAAAAAGGATGTGGAGGTTGCAGCTTTCTGCTGGACAGCAGTTAAGTTAATTCAGTATAACAGTGAAGTTTATTTTTTGCCGTTTTGTTAGAAACAGAGCTGTGTGGTCCAGCAGCTACTCTGCCCTCCCGACAGAGACGACTCGTTTGTTCGTCTCCCTTCCAGGGAGTGTGTACGCGGCGGGGCGGAGGGATATCAGCCCCGTTTCACTGTCTGTAGTGCAGCAGCGAGATTGGATCTCTTTACTCGTGTTTATAGTCGCTTTTTTTAGAGCCCAAATAAGCGACTGCACATACAGAAATGAGCCCAAAAAATGCGACTCACTGAATTTACCAGCGAAAAACAAGCAGACTTGGCAACAGTGGCTAAAACCATTTCACACGATTACTGTAGCGACTAGCTATTAGCAGTAGCTAATACATGAAGGACATGTTGACATTTATGATACATATGACACAGCTTCTGTAGTAGTTATTACGCGCTTAACGGCGAGGTCGTTTTTAGTTCATCTAGCGCACCACAGATAGTAGAAGTCTTACACACCGGGGGCTTTAACCACAGTTTAGAAGTAACTGCAACATCACATATTCCTTATCCTCTCCATACTCGTTACTTCAAAAGAGAATCTCAACATCTTCATCTCCGTTACCTCCAGCTCAGCCTCCCATCTCATGCTTAGCTTTCATTTCAGTCTCGCTGAGACTCTTTTATCACATAACACACTTTTCTCCACTTGTCCCAACCTGGTTGGACATGTTTCTTCACCTCATTTCCACACTCGTTGCTCCGGAAAGTACTCAAAATCCTCCACCCTTTTCATCTCTGCTCCATGTAACCATCCCGGCTCCACTCTCATTCAGACACATGGACACAGTCTTGCTATGGCTAACCTTCATTCCTCTCCTTACCAGGGCAAACCATCTCTTGAGATGTTCTTTCACCTGTTTCCTGCTCTCACCACAGATCACAACATCATCTGCAAACATCATAGACCATGGAGATTCCTGTCTGACCTGTCAACGTGTCCATCACCACAGCAAACAAGAAGGGGCTCAGAGCCGAGCCTTGATGCACTCCCACTTCCATCTCATCGCTGTCTTACAGCTCTACTCAGTCTATTACTATTACTACTACCATTACTACACTATAAAAAACGGA
Source organism: Fundulus diaphanus (assembly GCA_037039145.1). Classification (NCBI taxonomy): domain Eukaryota; kingdom Metazoa; phylum Chordata; class Actinopteri; order Cyprinodontiformes; family Fundulidae; genus Fundulus; species Fundulus diaphanus. Next base: position 48,568,102 of record CM073136.1, read on the forward strand.
ACTAAAAATAAGTAAAATATTCTTGAAATTAGTGTATTTGTCATGATATTTTTTGTTGGTTTGCTTTTGGACTTTCTGGACTGATTTTCCATTCCATGCTCTATCAGCTCAGTCACCTCCCAGCCACCACTCAGCACCATAATCAACTCCACCTGCTGCAACTAATTAGTGTCAACTCTGCTCACCTGTCGCTCTGCCTACATATGCCGGCCTCATCCAACTACTCCATGTCAGAACGTCTCGTCATGTCTCACCGCCTGCGTGTGTTGTTCCCCAGTGTCGTCTCGTCGTTCTGCCTGTGTGATCCCCAGGACCGGTCCTTGCCCTGCCCTCGCTAGTCTGTTTACTTGTGTGCCCCGCCTGGAGAAGGTTTCTATTGGGAATTCTGTGTCTTGCTCTGCCCACGCTGGGAAAACGTCGCCAGCTTCAAGCCAAGTCTGGCTCTGCATGCAATTCATGATAAAGTCTGATTCTGCCTGCACTTCCTGGTCAAGTCAGTCTGCGCCTGCATCACCTGCATCCTGCCCAGTCCTGCCCATCCGTCTTGTTTACCATCATTCACCTCTTCAAAAATAAACTTTTTATCGCTACTCTGTGTTTTGGCTGAATATCGGGTTCACCTGGTACATCTTCATTACATATTTGTCCTTGATTTGAGCAGGTAAATAAATTGATCTACCAATGGAATGATTGTTTTTACCCTTAGAATAAGATAATTAGACAAACTGCACTGGAAATAAGATGATGTAGATGAGTTGTTCTTTTTTTAAGTGCAAAAATCGTATTCGATTGGCAAATAGTCTTTTTTTCCAGCTCAAATCTAGGACAAATACACTTATTTCAAGAAAATATTACTTATTTTTAGTTCTGTTTTTGCAGCACAACACTAAAAATCTACGACTACTAATACCATTGTGAATTAACTAATTTGATTAAGATCAATAATGAGCATCAATCCCATATGACGCACTAAACTGCTTTAGTTTTTGTAAATCAAACATTAATGTCTGCTTGTTGTTCACTGCTCAGGGGAATCCTGAGCAGTCCTGCCAGCGTTTACTGGCAGGATAAGTTCTCTACTTATGTGTCTTTGTTTATGAATCACTGCTGCATCTTAACAGCCTGCCAGTCTCCAGTCACGGCAACAGGTTTGATCAAACATTGGCTGAATAATTCAGTGTCAGTCGGTGAATGAGTTGATTCACATTTCCTTAATGACGCCTGTTTCTTTCATCCCCATCAATAATTCATATTCCATTATTACCCGGTCTTACTTATCCTGCTTTGTTTCTGTAAAGGGAGGACCTTCATATCAGTGTTATCTATTCCTTAGTGGATCATCAATGGAGGAGTGAAGCAGAAACTCTGAAAACAGCCGTCTGATAGGGCTGGATTCAGCCCCTGTTGTTCACTGGGAGGCCCATTAGCTTGATTGCTTTTCCATTTTTTATTGTCTACATGACATTTCCCTCTGTGTTGCTCTCTCGTCTACAATGTGTGCATTATTTATGGGCTGATCTTTGTCCAGTCATTTGAGGTTTGCTCATTCTTCCCATGCAGTCTCTCAGAAATTAGTGTGTCAAAGTCAGACTCGGAGGAACATCTCAATTTTTGCTTTTTGGAAATTGAATCAGAGAAAACTGTTTAAACCGTTGCACAACAAGGTCACATATTAAAAGATGAATTCATTGTTTTGGTCCTCCTTCACCAAACGGAGATAATTTACTTATATCAGAAATGACGGATGACAACAGCTTCAGGAGGTTTAAAAATGTAAAAAACTGCAGCAGTGGACCGTGATCTGCAGGTGGCAGCGCCGTACGTACCCGTCGCTCCAGGGGCCGCTCCACTCCTTCTCTCCCCAGGGGTTCCTCATTCGGATCATGTGCAGCTTCTCCGACTTGAAGAAAGCCAGCAGCCCGTGACCGAGCCGCACCTTCCGAACATCCGTCACGGCATAAGCGTGGCCTTTGACCAGACCACAGTCCAGGCGTGCCTCCATGTCCTCCACTGTGGTCGCCTGGATAAACCACAAACAGTGTCGGACCTTTGGACCAAACACAACTCTGTCTCTGCAGGCTGAAGACAACATGATCTGTTAGTCTGTGAAACGTGTGAGCCACAAAAATCCATGACTGGGTTAATGGCGGAGACACTGGGAAAGCATCTTCTACAACTGATATGTAAGAATAAGCAACATGTGACCAAATGTTAGAAGTTTTTTAATCAATTAAGGAATGAAAATGTGTAAAATGTGCTTTTTTGGCATTGTAGATAATTTGAGTATAATTCTAGAAATTTTAGGTTCTGTGCATTTTTTCCATTATGCAAAATTGAATCAAATTACTTTAGATTATGAAAACATGTTCATGAATAAATAATAACACATTAATATACCTGAATACAATTTTATTTTCATTATGAAACAGTGGATAAAAGGTACTGGAACTATACAGTGAATGTATTTTTCTGTATTTAGCTGTATTTGAAACACTGTATCACATAAAAGAAAGAGTTGTTCAAAAACAAATGTTGAAGTTCAATTTATAAAACGGATTTGCTGCTGCAAGAAAAAGTGTAGCAGTTCGTGGGACCGTTCAGCAAAGTAATTTTGCAGTATTTAGTTGTATTCAAAAGCCCTATAAGAACGAAACCCTAATGGTTGTTGAAAAACACTTTAGGTAGATTAATTTTATGATTTGTTATTTTTTTGCAGCACTAGTGACCTTTTTTTGACAGTAGGCTGACAGTAATTAGGTAGAGAGAGAGGGAAGGCACACTGATCCACATCCACAGGATGGCAGCGTTGAAGCCTCTGAACATGGGTTGGGTGCATCACCGCTGCGTCACCGCTGCGTCACCGCTGCGTCACCGCTGCGTCACCGCTGCGTCACCGCTGCACCCCGTAGCTCAGTTTCTAACACTTTTATTATTGAATAGAAGAGGATAGCAGAAAGGCGACTTTCCGCCAATTAACTGCAATTGAAACACTAAGCTGATAAAAAAGTAACGCTTGTTCAAAAACATATAATTTGACTCAATTTCTAAGTCCTGTATGAGCAAAGGGACCATTAATCAACATACTGAGATTGAAAAAAATATTTTTTCCATAAATGCCTAGTGTCGCTAATTAACATCATACCTAGATATACACTACTTGTAGGTCTAATGTTGAAAATATCAATGTCTAATTAATTTAATCATAATTCTGATAATATATGACTGTATAAAACCCGAAATAATCAAACTGAGGTATGATTTAAACATATATTCCCAACAGAGGACTGTAAAACTACACGTTTACTGGTGGTTCCTAAAGTTCCTGTAAGTAGAACTGGAGGCCGATCTGTCATCAGGCTCCTATCCTAAGGTTCCAGCTCCCAGTTATAATCTGTGAAGCAGACCCCTGATCTACCTTTAAGACTAGATGTAAAATTTTCCTTCTAATGTAACTGATATAGTGGCTTATATTGAACCTTCTCTGTAGCTATGCTGCCATAGGGTTCGGCTACTGGAGGACATAATAACCACTTTTCTTCTCTCTGCCATTTTCTCCAGCTACTCTCTAATTATGCATTATCTGTAGCGATCACTGCCATTAACTTGGAGTTCTCTCTTTGTTTTCTTTTTCCAAAGAGAGAACATACTTGGTTTGTTTGTTTTTTTATTCTGTCTCTTCACTGGAGGGGTCAATGAGAAAACATTAACTTTTTCTTCTATCTCCACCCATATCTCAGCTCCCTAAACAGGCTTAATAGTTGAATGGTGGCTGGTATCTTTAGTGTCAATAAGTGAGAAGCAGAGTAAACCCTGGATAGGTTGTTTGTCCTAAGGCAACAAGGGTAACTCACTCGTATTTAAAGGGGAAGTCCGGTCAACAAGGAAAAATCAGGGTATCATTAGCTATAACTAAAACTAATACGTTTGTGGTTATTTAATGAACTTATCTTTAATCAATAAGAAAATAAAAACATAAATTGTCGTCTGAATCCCTGTGTATGGGGGCTGACATTACTGCCCATATTTGGGCAGTAAGGGGCGTTTGACATCACATCCTGCGACGTAGAAAAGCGGAAGCGGCGACAGCATTTCTCTCCGCTTTCCATGCAAAGTCAATAGGAGCCGTTCTACACAGCTGCGATCATCAATAATTATTTCGGATTTCCAGAGGACTTCACCGCTGACATTCCCAAGAGCTATTGCTGAAGCAACAATGCCCACGTGCATGGCCATCGGATGTTCCAACACAACTGGTAAAAGTGGAAAAAACATAGCTTATTTCAACTTCCTGATTCATGAGCCACCGGGCTCGGCGCTGGATTGCCAACTTGAAGAGCGGATTTGCCATCTAACTTCTGGCCAGAGAGAAAACACGTCATATGCAGTGACCATCTCGAAGAAGAATGTTTTGAACATGACATGAGGGCGAGGATTTTCAGTAAGTTATTTTTAAATTTTTAATTTTTAATTTAGAAGTTACGGGGATGGTTACCGACCAGAGGGGCGGAGGGATACCACATGGTATCCCTCCGCCCCAGCATGTGCTGGAATGCTTTTATATTTTAATACTTATACAATAATGACCACCTGCCCTATTTGCTAGGGTGCAAATATATAACTTAAGTCACTTCAGCGCGATCTCTCCTCCGCTGTGTGTGTGTGCGCGCACACACACACACACACGCGCGCGTGTATATATATATACTGTAGGACCCGACTGAGTTTGCAATGGAAATAGGTACGCTGGATTCCGTCAAAAGTCCGGTTTCTGTCAAGAAACTCTTCTAAAACATCCATATCGCTATCAGATGATGATGACTCCACGGAACTCTCATCACTGTCACTAAATACTTCATCACTCTCTGCTTCGTACAGAGCACCAGTCGCGATCTTGGAAAATAGTGCGCCGTGACAAACAGAGCGTTGAAACTTGCTCAACAGCGGGTCCGCCGAGTGACGTCAAAAAATGGGAGGTGACAGTACTATTCTTGACCAAGATGGATTCCTCCACATAAACATGATTAAATGAGAATTATTCTTAATTAAAAAAACGTATAATTTTTTGCACAGTATGTAGTAGTTTTATATTTAAAGTACTTTCAGCAGTTTGAATTCTGATTTTGACCGGACTTCTCCTTTAAGGCCAGTTTAGAGGCGAGTCAACATCGGGAGGAAGTTGGATTACTCAGAGAGAACCCAGCTCTGAACATGAAGAACATGCAAACTCCATTGGATTTGAAACCTGGGCCTTATTTCTGTACGGCAAGAAGGCTTTATTTTGCTTTTGCCTTTACAGGACTTTGTCTTTGTTTTAAAGTGCTTTATAAATCCAGCTTTGGTTTGGATTAAACAATGGCTGAATAAAAGGTTTCCTGCAAAGCTGGGACACTGAGACTGGTGTATGTGTTTGTTTTCAGGACGGTTAGTTTATTGTAATGGCCTCCTGGACTTTCAGGCCGGTCGGCTCATTTATGGGGGGGGTGCTGAAACGGCATTGTGACATATCTGTATATAACAGTGGTGCTTTGGTCAAATTCCTAACTTATAACAATCAATATGGAGAACTAGCCTGACTCTCGCCAGATGGATGTAGTTTCGCTGAGCTCCACACATCCATCTGGACTCGCTGCCATTGGGAGGGATTTCAATACCACATAAAATGGACGAGCCAATCAGGATCGCCGGGCAGGGTTTTGGAGTTAAATAAGTTTAGTGCAGCAGGAGGTATTTACCCGGTCCTGCCGCTGTCCTGACGTAGTTGAAGAGCTGAGCAGAACGCGCCTCCCCCCCCCCATCGGCATTGCAGATCGAGCAAAACAAACCAACCCCCCGCTTAGCAAAATCAGAGACGTCCCCGGTTTTCATTAGAGAAATCTGGTCATACGGTAACATTGATGCTGCTGTCTCATCAGAGTTGTCCAATCTGCCGAATATTAATTCTTTAAAAGAACACCAGAGAACGGCCTTGAAGGCTTTTGTTGGTGGAAACATGGTTTCGGTTTCGATGTGAGTGGTTGAAGTGGCACGTGTGGTAGGGAAGTCTTATTGAATAAGGAAACGGTGAAGTGGTCAAGTTCCAGCACTTTATTTGAGAAACAGAGCAGAGATTACATAGATGAAAGTAATCGCACCCAACGATCCAGCTGCAGCCCATCTTCCCTGATTCTGCCTCCCCTCCGTCCTCGCCTCTCCTAATACCTGACGGCAGCCTTTGCCGTGAGACAAAACAAAGAGTCATATCCTATTTATTGTCCCGCACAGAAAATACGGCAACACTGACCTTGGCAATCAGCGGATAGTAGAGCTGATGTGCAGTTCTCGTGTTTCCAGTGCTCACATGTTTGAAGAGGGATCAGGTCATAGTGACTTTAGGATAATAATCCAATAACACACGTCAGTAAAGATGACCGACAAGTGGGTTATCCAATCATATGCTAAGATTTTTGATAAGGCCTCTCCTTCTGAAATACGTCTCCAATGGAGCGATCCCAAACGGACGTGTGGAGCTCTGCAGAACGAAATCCATCTGCCGAGAGTCAGGTTAATGAAGAACAAAATAAATTGAAAATTACAAACATTTACAGCGTAGAGAAGTCATCTTGCAGTCAGAAGGTTGTGGGTTCGATTCCGGCTTCCCCTTGTCGAGTGTCAAGGCACTTAACCTGAAGTCGGCCACCGATCTGCGCATCGGTGAATGAATGTGCGCGCCTTAGTGAGTGCGATTGGGTAAAACTGGGAGTTTTCTGATTACGACGAGAGACATGATCAATTCAGAACGGCTTACATTAGATGTGACATCATCCAGGGAAGACAGATCATCCGCTATTACCATATAATGGTATAATAATAAAGGGGAGTTTTCCTCTCCACTTTCGCTTCATGCATGCTCAGTATGAGGGATTGCTGCAAAGCCATCAACAATGCAGACGACTGTCCACTGTGGCTCTACGCTCTTTCAGGAGGAGTGAATGCTGCTCGGAGAGACTTGATGCAACCTGCTGGGTTTCCTTAGAGAGGAAACTTTCTGACCAACCTGGAGGATCTGATGGAGTCTGACTTTAGAAAGAGCCTTGAGATGATATGTTTCATGAACTGGCGCTATATAAATAAAATTGAATTCAACTGAATTACATTAAGGCGGCAAACATCCTCTTTTACCCGACATGTCAACCCTTCATGTTGGGGGCATTAACGAAAATGTCTGGTATTAATATTTTTCACGGGACCAACAGGAGTGGATTTAAACGAGCAGGAGAGAAGTTTTGAAAACGACGGCCTTTCGTTGGTGAGACGTCATCCCCGAGCTGCTGCCTTCTGGTTGGTTCTTCTCCGCTCACAGACGGATCTTAGCTTCATCAACAAACCGCGAAAGAAATTTCCCTCATAGCGTTATGGTTGGGATAAATGCGTGGCGGAGGGGACCGTGAGTAAAGCTAGCATACCGTATGTGTTTCTGTGTATTATGAAGATGAACATGTTACTCAGAATCAATGAAGATTGCCCTGTTGCCATTAGCACTCCCCTCACAATGCTAACGTTGGGAGGGTTTCAGAGGCAGCGGACCAAGAAGAGGAACCAACTGTGTGTTGAGTCACTGAAGTGGATTCTGCTTGTGCAAAATCAGTTCAAAAGACACTTGTTGCAAAGACTTTCAAGCTGATTAGATGAGCAACTAAAAAAAACTGATAAGTAGAATTGAATAAATATATCCTTTATTGTCCCCTCAGGTGTACCAGCAGCAAAGTGAAGCGTATAGAGTCGCAAAAGAGTAATATAAACAAAAAACAAGAAAGGAAACTGATTTAAGAGCCAAAATTGCTAAATAACCAAAATACTTAGCTGTTAAAAAAGCATAATGAAAAAACAAAGAAGTTTACAACTGAGTAGGATGACCTCAAGAAATGTGCAAAATGTGTTGATATATCTATGCATTAAAAAACAACAACAGATTATTTAAAAGAATGAAAAAGTCTTGAGATGAAGAAGAAAACTAGTGACAGGAGTAAAGATCCTTTGGTTTGTTAAATAAGTCTTTGTGAGACCAACACTTTTTATTTTTACTATCATACAGAAATGAAAAGAATTTTATTTTTGTTTATTTGTCCAGTATGACTCATAAAGTGAGCCATTATTGTTACAGGGTATTTTTTTTTAACAAAGAAGAGTCATTATTTCTATTGTTCATCATCATCGGAGATTTTAATGTCTCTTTTGTACTTGCTGACTAATGACAACCTCAAGTCTCATGTTTAACTATTCTTTCTAAACACACACAGAGAAGACAGACTTTAAATAGGGTGAAATTATAAGCCTTCTTTATGTAATCAGAATATCATTAAAGTGTTTCATGGCTTGGTTTTAGTGTCCTCTTATTTGCAAAACAAATTGTGCTCACCGTAGTTTACAGGTTGTACTTAAAACTCTGCGAACCAGAATTAACTGGTCCAGAACACAGAAACACTGAAGGATAAAACTGAATTAAACATGTTCTGATTTTAAAACTATACTCATCTTCTGCTGTAAGAAATAAATGTAATGGAAAGGTTTATTGCCCGCTAATGTCTCCTGACTCTGAACTTTGCTTTATAAAGTCTGGTTTATGTTTTGTCTTTAATATGCTTATGAACTTTGTGTAGAAAAGGTTTCTCTGCTTCCAGCCTGAAGGTCGTCTACCAGAGCTGGTTCTGCACCTGTAACCTAAATGACAAACAAGGATTCAGTTTCTCGCCGTTGGCGTGGAAAGTGTTTTTGAATTTCTCCCGTCCATAGGTCTAAAAGCATCACACTAGCTGGGTAAGTCGGAGCAAACACTGACGTACTGCCGGACGCTTTGCTCTCATTTTGCAACAATAATCTGTAAATAACCTGCAACAGTCCTTGAATAATCTGATTTTTCCAGGACGGTAAACATATGAATATGAAAGTATGCCATCATAAACTGCCGACTCTTTCAGACATTATCTGGTATTTCTACAGAAGCAAACTAAGCAAAGATCTGCGATTTCAGATACCGTATTTTTCGGACTAAGTCACGCTTTTTTTCATAGTTTGGCCGATCCTGCGACTTATATTCAGGTGCGACTTATATATCAATTTTAAATGGTAATTCATACTGACCAAGATAAACTAAGTAGTAAACATTACCGTCTATAGCCACAAGAGGGCGGTATAGGCCTGGGACAACTATATGCTGCTCCTGCACCACTTAAAAATTAATTAAAACATTAACTTATAAACAACAGACAGAAGACAGAATACATGTACATATGTTTTTTCAGTCTGCATTCACGCAGCGGAGCGTTGTGTGGTGCAACCCGAAGGAAACAGACTGAGACAGAACCTGTAACTGGGCTGTGAAGCTAACAGCAGCTAGCGCTAGCTTACAGCTCTGTTGTCCAGGCGGGTTACAACTTCGCTGATCCACATGAGCTTTATGTTGCTCTGAAACAGCCGTGTTGTACTGTTAGCTTAGCATGTAGCACCGTTACGCTCATGGTCTAATTTCAGCGTAATTAGACCGAAATGCTCTGATCAGAACTTTCCTGGTTGGAGTTGGTGGCTTGTTGTGCTAATTTATGCCATTCAACCTCCCAGGTTTGCTTCAGGTTATTCAGCCAGTTGTGGATGCAGCTGTGTGATTTAATAAATTGGTTTACCGGATTAAATGTCAGTTTTAAAGTCTTGGATTGTGTCTGGTGCGACTTATATATGTTTTTTTCCTCTTTATGACTAATTTTTTAACTGAAGCGACTTATAGTCCGAAGAATACGGTAAGCTATGAGCGCTCGGTGAGCGCCGTCGTTCTTCGCTCACCCTGATGGAGCAGCTGATGAGGCCGTCTCTGTTGTGGACTTTGAGGACCCTCTCAAACAGCTGGTTACGGGCCACTTCATCCGTCGCCATCTGACCCTCCAGGAGATCCACGGGCTCGGAAACGCCTCCCGTGAAATCCACCAGGGCGTCTGCCGTGTTCCCCCCGTCCAAAGCCTCGTAGCAGCCGTAAACCCTGCAGGGAAAGGAGGACGACCAGGTTTGCTCCCCCGTATCTGACCCGAGAGCTTGAGATCTCTGCAGCGTTGCGTCATCTCTCCTCGTGTCAGCGTCTACTGTCAGCGATACTCACTTGGCGTAGGCCTTCTCCACCATGGCGCTCCAGAACTCGTTGCTGTCATTGGAGTGGCAGTAGACCAGCTGGTTGTCCACCGTCGGCAACCGGTCGTCGATCACTACATCCACCCACTCACCGAAGCGCCAGAAGCGGAAATGGAAGATCCCAGCGTACGAGTCCGGCTTTTCTGTATCCCACTCCTGCTCTTTCCAGTCCGGGATGACCTGGAGCAAGGAGAGCATATTTTAAACCAAGTGTCACTGATTTGGGTTTTAAGTCAGATGTCGATTTTAAATTAGATGGTCAGATCAGAGCAGTTGTTAGCAGTTGTGCCCTTTGCACAATCAATTCTGCACATACAAATGGTTTTAAAAAATACTCACCTGTACACTGTGACCTCTCCTGCACTGTCTACATTTCAATTGTTCACTTTTGAATCATTGCTGCACCTTATACTGTAATTTAATTTCACTGCAATTTACAAGCTGTATGCAACGAAATTTCGTTCTGTACGCACTCTGTGCATACAAAATGACAAATAAAGTAGTCTAAGTCTAAGTCTAACTTAGATCATGTTTTTAATCACTTAAGGCAGCTGGCAAATTTAAAATTCTTTCCAACTCCTTGAAACATCGATCCATGCTTTCATATCAACCTGTCTGGATTACTGTGATGGACTCCATGTTGGAGTGAATCAGTCTTCGTTTTAAAAAACTTAAAAAACAAAACAACTGGACTTTCTTTTTCGAAGTTTGAAGACGTTTCGCTTCCCATCCAGAAAGCTTTCTCAATTCAAAATGTCTGGCGTAGTGTGGAGGTGCAAGCTTTATATTACTGCCCAACAAAGGCCTTGTAATGGCTTAGCCTTTGTTGGGCAGTCAAAGTCCAGTTTTTTTTTTTTTACTTTTTTGGAATGACCATGACCTGGATGACTGAGAATCTTCACCAACGAATCGGTCTTTGCTTTCTCGTCTACAGCTGGTTCAAAACGCTGCTGTGCATTTTTTAACAGGTACTCCAAAAACAGAGCATATCACCCCTAATCTGGCCTCCCTCCATTGGCTCCCAGCACACATTAGAGTTAATTTAAAACTCTTATTTTTGTTTTGAAGTGTTTGAATGAGCTCGCCCCGCCGTACCTCTCTGGGCTTCATCCCTACTCGCCCTGTCCTCCCCTCAGGTACCGAGGAATAACGGCCCCTGCACATTAGAGAGGCTCCTTCGCTGCCCACCTTTACAACTGACCTTAAAACTCACTATTATGCTTTGGCTTTTAACACTAGTGAGACTTAGTTTTCATTTTTTTCTGTTTTTAAGCGCCTTATAAATAAAGATGGTATGGTAAGAAGAAGAGGAGAAGAAGGTGTAGTATTCGTATTCAGCTGTGTGATTTCCTCATTTCTCCTGATGCAACTAGAGTTGAACAAGTTTATATCTCTTATATAGGAAATATTTTGACCAATCCGTGTAATCTGACCCAATCTGTATAATCTGACCCAATTTGTATGATCTGATATAGGAAATTTTTGACCAATCTGTATAATATGATTGATTTTGACTTTGTAAAGTGCCTCGAGATGACATGTTTCATGAATTGGCGCTATATAAATAAAATTGAATTGAACTGAATTGAATCCTTGAATTGATCATGCATCCAGCTGTGGAACGTGTGTCAGATTTAAAAGGGATGCATTAAGTGGTTGTATTTTATTTCCCTGAATTATCTCACCATCTCTAACTTGGAAAATAAACTCATTTTAGGAGGGGGGGGGGGGATAGAGCAAACTGGAGACCTACTTTGACATAATAGAATGTAAAAGCTGTTATTATACACCAGATTATAACAGATGTTATGGTATCCCCCAACGAGGAAACATTTCACTCATCATGTCAGCGTCAGTTCAAGCTATTCCTGTAAACTTCTGTGTATTTTACTGGGAATTCATGTGACAAACCAAAATCTTCCCCACAGATGCTTAAAGTCTTCTCAAAATGGAAAATGTTAGGTACAGCAAAAAATATTTGTCTAGGACTAACCATAGTTTTTGCATTGTCTTAACTTTCCTAGTAAATAGGAACACATCCATCCACTCACTTTTACGCAAACAAAGACTCTAGTGTACCTAAAATCTGCTTTTAATTAATATACATTTGACTAAAATACAGTGAGTGTTTTCAAAGAAAAACTCACCAAAATCCTGTTCTTACTGCTGACAAACAGAATTTGTTTCTATTTTTGTCAGTTGAGCCCAAAAGAATTACAGTATTTTCTGCACTATAAAGCTCACTTAAAACCCTTAATTAAATTTAAACATTGATGGTGCGCCTTATCTATGATCACCGTTGTGCTTACTGACTCATTTTATGTGGTACAATGCGCTCAAAAATCTGTTAAAATCTGGAAGTACGACTTTGTTTAGCAACCAAGCTATGGGGCTAAAATAGTAGCTTTAACATTTGCAAATGTGTGTGGAGAGTTGTGTGTCTGTATCTCGATTTGTGTGTGTGCAGTGGGATTTGAAAATGTGTAAATAAATCTGTAAATGTGTGAGGAGATTTGTGTGTCTGTACAACAATCTGCAAATGTGTAAAACTACTTGTGTGTAATCCGTTTTGCAAATGTGTAAAAAATCCACAAATCTGTATTCAGATCTGCAAATGTGTAGATTAATCTGTAAGCACACACAGAAACACTTGTGTCTGAAGTATTTTCGCTTCAAGACCCAGAAATACAGACAAATCATTGGTTACAAGTCAAGCGGTTTTTCGGTTGGTTCTCTTTACACACGTGATTTTTGCTACCCTTCTGCCGCGTGAGATGCACAAATGCGTAGAAGGATTTGTATCTGTATGTTTTCGATTTGTGTCTCCTTGCGCAGACTCGCAGGCTCAAAGGTTGCCCTGAGCGCAGGCTCACAGGCACACAGGCTGCCTCTTCCGGCTGTGGGAGGTCACGTGACTTTCAAGGATTGAACCAAAGCGTTTTGCTACCAGACGGCTGACAAGGCAACTTGTTATAACTATATAACTTTCTCCCTTTAACGACAGAAGTTTCTTGTTTTAATGAGAGACTTATCTTGCTAAAACCAGATAATTGTCTCCTCATAACAACGCAACATAACCCGGCATCAGCTCGCGGGATATTTGAGTGTCATGGAGAAGAGGAGAGACGGAGGGGCGCCTTTTATTTCTTTTTAAAAACTCATTTGTCGGAGGAATGTATTTCTGCACTGAGGAGTGACAAGGTAAGTCGTGCATATACAGCAAGTCCTCTACTTGAAATTTAATCAATTCGGCAGTTATTTATATTTAACAACTATGCTTTGGAAACACTTGTAGCACTGTAGAACAGTCTCTGGCTCTGTTTACACGGTGAAAACAGGTTTGCGTTGCCTTTGTACTCTCCATTTACACACTACAAGGTTTAACTGTTGCTTAGGGGGACTTTCAGCTATAGCTGTGGGTTTATTTACAACAGTTTGCAGCTGAAACAGTCCTCCGCCAACCGCTGCTTTCTTCTTCTGGGCAATTTGACGCGGAGCTTCAGAAATCACAGCGCTACTAGTGGTGCGGCATGGGAATTACACCGTTTAAGTACTCTGTAAACAGGGCCTGTGACTGCAAATGTTCTACATGGATGTTAATGAGATAGAGATAAGGATAAGCAGCTTAATTTTTTTTAAAAACATGTCATGCATTTAATCATAAATTCTGCTGTAAAGATTAATAATCATGTACTTAAAATAGTCTTTTTAGTTTTTTTCAGTTTTTATATTAACCATAATTTCATTGTGCTTGTAGACTGACATATCAGCTATAGCAAGCATGCAGGGACGTGCAGAGGGGGGGGCGGAGGGGGCTTGAGCACCTGCCCCTTTGCCCCCTGGTGCCCAAAGTGCCCTTTTGTCAGTGTTTTTTTTTTTTTTTTTTTTTTAATTAATTAATTAATTTATTATTATTTATGTGTGTGTGTTTGTTGGTGTGTGTGTGTGCATGATGCATGTCCAAAATAATAATAATTTAGATCTACCCTGGCTGGTTACATGATCCACATAACGTGCCCTCACTCTGCCCTACTTTTCCTCTCGCAGCTCCCTTCTCCGCTGCCTCGCGCTGCCTGGTCTGTCCTGCCCCTTTAAATCTGCAGCACACTTGACTGTGCTCTGTGCTGTTTAACTCCACTGTCATTGGTTATACTGCTTTAAATCCCGCCTTCACTCTTTCTGATTGGCTGTTTTCTAGTGTGTCTGTGTGGGTGCTTGCTTGGAGCGGAGATTTCAGTTTTGATTCATACAGGGATACCGCGGCCGGTTACCACAATCAATACTAGGCTACGAAACTAGTCCCATTTAAGAAACTAAATATTATCTGCAGTAAAATAGGTGAAAGCTGCTGAGTGCAGTTCTGTAAAGAAGCAGGCGGGAGAGTTTTGATTTATGGAACTTGTAAGTAACCAACATTAGCATCTCAAAATAGCATCTAATTCTGAAGTAGAATGCATTTATCAACAGAAACCTAATCTGTTTTCTAAAACTAAATATTCTGTGCCAGGCAGGAGTTCTGAAGACTGCTGGAAAGATGGAAAAGCAAAGACTGTAAGCTTAGACTATTAAAAATTCAGATTCTTAGCCACAGCTGCCTGAAAAAGAAAAGGTGAGGGTTTCCCTTTTACCAATATTTCGTTGTCATTATTGCTTTCATTTTTTGTTGACCCTTTGATGCAGTTCAGGTATAAATAGCAGGTGATATTTCTTTTACATGATATACAACACAACAAGACTATATGCTGCCTAAACAACTGCTATATTTTGTTTAGACTTTTGCTTATTTATAATAGCATAATTAGGATTTCACAAAATGATAGTGCTATTTATTTCTCTATTTTTACTTCTAGAATTAGAATTACGACAAATAATTATCGTACAAAGCTTTCCACACTGTCCATTAGTAAATTAATACAAACCAGGGTCAGAGCTAGACATTCTTATCATCAGGGGCTTAGCCCAAAAAATATTACTTCATTACAAGGGTAATTTGGTACACCAAAAAAGTAAAAATGATTTAATCTGTTGTCGTAAAATGTATTTAATATAGGCCTTAACATATCTTAACGTTTAATCTGCTGTTCTTTAATAGTCTTACTAGTATATACCAATAGTATGTTGTTCTCATTTGAGTGATGAAATGGACAACCACTCATGTAACAGATCAGTTTTAGTGTCACTAATCTTACTCAAAGTACTGTATTGGGTCCTCCATGCTCCTTATGTATAAAGGTTTACTGCACATTTAAACATTGAAATCTCACTATTGTTAGGGAAATAATTAGTTGTCTCAGAGGATGTATGTAAGGAGAAGCTGTTGTCTACACTTCAGATATATGATGTAAGAAATGTGTTTGGAATGTTAAGATAAATTACATAAAATGGGCTAAGGAGAACATCTACAACCCAGTTGTACATTTGTTGAAGTTTGAATTTAGTATTTGAAATGCTGTCAGTGTCAGTGACGCTTCTACTTCCAGTGCAGAGTAAATACAGTACATGTATTTGCAGTCCCTTGAATGTATAATTTTGCTGTTTTATGATGCAGACAGAGTATCTTAGATTAAAAAAAAAGGGTGGGGTTTATCTCTCCACATTTCCATATCTTCAAAAGAAAATAGAGGATATATCTAGATAACAGACATATTTTGAATATATTTGGTTTAATTGATAAGTTTTTACCATCTGTCTCTGTTGCTGGTAAGTTCAAATGCAAACTTTTTCAAAGTGGGAAAAAAGCCCCAATTCAACGTTCATCAGATCGGAAGCTGCTTTATAATTTATAATAATAATTGAACTTTATTGATCTCACAATGGAGAAATTCACTTATGCATCTTTACCCATCCCCTGGGGGAGCACTGGGCTGCCACTGTGCGGTAACCTGATTCACGCCAGATGTACGTGAGTTCACTCACCTGATTCATCTGGCGTGAATCAGGTTACCTGTGCGGTGCCAGGGGAGCAATGGGGGGTTAAGGGTCTTGCTCAGGGACCCAGAGTGGTAGTCTGTGGGAGTTGAACTCAGAACCTCTGGGACCCAAGCTCAATGCTCTAACCACTAGGCCACCAGATTAACAAAAAGCATCTGGTGTGTGTCGTGCTTATAAAATTTGTATAAATGTAGCAAGAAATACTGCTTTTTTCTTTAGACAGAAGAAACGCGTCCTGACGCTCAAGTCAAGCATAAAGAAATAGGAGCATGCATACTGCGTAGGACCAATGATGTCAGACCAATGAAGTGTCCCTAGGGTTGAAGTTTAAATTAAACCTACACCCTTGATTCCATGTTACATTCTTCATAGTATAGGTTGGTACATTTCAGCCGGATGTATAGCAAGGTATGTTTCTGTATCGTGTTTTAAATCCGTGGCCCATGTGCCCTCTTTTAACTTTGAGCACCTGCCCCTCCAACGGTCTCTGCACGTCCCTGCAAGCATGGATGATGAGAGCTTGGCCATCTATATTCCCACCTATGCTGACATAATTGCCACAGAATTACTAGTGGTGCGGCATGGGAATTACACCGTTTAAGTACTCTGTAAACAGGGCCTGTGACTGCAAATGTACCTATGCCTTTATGTATTTTAATTAAATATGATTAAAATAAATTTTAATTTGACACTTGTAAGGCTAATTAAAAATATGTGTATTCTACACAATGAAAGTGAGGCTAGATAAAGCTACATTTATCCATATTTTATTGTGTCAAAACAAAGATATGAATACAGAGCTTTCTAATGGGCCAATTCACACGCCAGTGAAGGACAACTATTTATATGAACTTCATTAATAAACCCAGTCAACTACTGAGATGCTTTAATAAGGGGAAAAGCAAAAACTGATAATCGATTATCATTGCTGCAAATTCAAAAGTTAATATCAGAATGTATCAATAAAAGCACCTGGCAGCAAAGCACCATTGTTCTCAGTTTATTTGTTGTTCCATTTGTTTTTTTCTGATGTCTTTAAACTTACTCAGAAAAGAAAACAAATCTGACTACAGGTTTGTGGATTTTTTACACATTTACAAAACGGATTACACACAAGTAGTTTTACACATTTGCAGATTGTTGTACAGACACACAAATCTCCTCACACATTTACAGATTTATTTACACATTTTCAAATCCCACTGCACACACACAAATCGAGATACAGACACACAACTCTCCACACACATTTGCAAATGTTAAAGCTACTATTTTAGCCCCATACCAAGCTGCTCCGCTCAGTGGATATTAGGAGCATTACGGTACACTGTGTCACTACCTGATAGGACCCCTGAGCTGTCTACCAGACTGCCTGACTGTAATATCTAAACTAGAAGTGCATTCATGTAAGGCAGCCCGGAGTACGCGCTAGCAACAATAAACCTAGTAAGTTAATTCAATATGAAAGTTAAGTTTATTTTGGCCTTATGTTAGAAACAGGGCAGTGTAGTCCAGCTACTCTGTCCTCCTGACAGAGACGGATAGAGAGCTGTGGACGTGAAGGAGTGATATTACACGCTTGGGAAGAATTTAGTGCGCCTTATGGTCCGGTACCAAACTGGACGTCTTTCATTTACTAAGGAAAAAGGGCAAAATCTTTTTAAAGTTTTGGATCTATAGTGATTTACACATCTGACAACATAAGGCGGGCTACAAATCAAAAGAAATTCAAGAAGAGACGAGGAAGAAAGCTGCACATGTGGCTGAGACACATTTGTAAGACTTTGGGAACCAAAGTGAGATCATTTTTAAATGCAGCCAGACAGGTTCGGCTCTTTTCTCCCCCATTAATAAACATAACATCACATCTTTGGAATATTGCTGTTTCAGTTTACTTTCGTTAGCGTTATGCGATTTTATTTGAAAATTTGTTTCATGAACGGAAATGTTGAAGTGTGACAGAAAAAAGGGAGCAAATTTTTTTTTCACAGCGCTGTGACAGACGGTACTGGGACCTCCGACGCCATGAACAAGCCGTGAAACCTGTAAACGAGGCTGTGAGCGACGCCACGTGTGAACCAAGTGACAGCCCTCCAGCGGGAGTCCCTGGAGATGTCACTAACTGAACAGCAGCTCCTGTCAAACCTCTCAGCAGGAGGCGACTCGGTGCGTCTGAGTCATTTTGTAACTGTTCGGACGGTTTTCCTTCCTGCACTCTGCTTTCTGTTGCAGTGCAGCGATGGCGGGGAAACCTCTATGCATCTCGGCTTTCATCTGTTGTGATTCAGGAACTGAACTCTGGGAGGTAGGCGATGCATCTTCACCAGACGCCCCTAGAGGAATAAACTCCAGTTTTTTTTTTGTTTTTTTTGTTCCTCCTCATCTTTTCCCTCTTGTCCAACAGCAACACACAAGCGAGGCCTTAGTCGCGTTAAATAGCAGATGGCCAGTGTCTGCGATCTGGACGGGACTCTCTGTTCTAGTCCAGGATCTGTAACCAAGCGAACGCGTTCAACAACAAATGTGTGACAAACAGTTCTGAGGACAGAGTCCCCGTGGGCCAACGCTGAGCTCCGCTTCCAAATGTAATTACATCTTGTTTTCTCCCCCGGCTCGTCTGCACCTCTGTGCAACACCCACCCTCTGCTCCCCAA
The DNA here is from genome assembly GCA_037039145.1 of Fundulus diaphanus. NCBI lineage: Eukaryota > Metazoa > Chordata > Actinopteri > Cyprinodontiformes > Fundulidae > Fundulus > Fundulus diaphanus. The sequence goes on from CM073136.1 coordinate 48,586,839, forward strand.
CGCCGCTTAGGGCAAGAAGACACGCAACCTGTGCCAGTCGGCAGGAAGACACAGGCGCCGTCGCAGCATGTCTGTAAAGGTGGAGCTGCCTTTCCGGCTGGACGACCAGCTGACGGAGGTGATGCGCCTGCGGGTTCAGTCCCTGCAGCAGCGCAGCCAGAAGAGGCAGGAGGGCGAGCGCCTGCTGCGGCACAACGAGGCCGTGTACCGGCTGGACTTCCCCAGGCAGTCGCTCTCCTTCTCGCACTGGACGGTGAGGCTGCCGCAGCCGGGCCGCCTCACCGTCACGGCCACCTCGCAGCTCTGGACCCCAGATCTCACCAACCTGATGACGCGGCAGCTGCTGGAGCCCGTCGGGGTGTTCTGGAGAGCGGCCGGCGACGCCTCGGACCAGCGCGTTCAGTACTATGAGGCGGACGCGGCAGAGTTTGGCGAGAGGATCGCAGAGCTGGCGAAGGTGAGGAAGGTGATGTACTTCCTGTTTGCGTTTGCAGACGGCTGCAGTCCTGAAACCGTCGACTGCTCGATCACCTTTGTGGACGTTTGATACGAAAAACCAAACCTGCTGCAAAACAAGCCCTGCATGCATGTCTGTGCGCTTTACCTGCAGAAGCTGTCGTTGTTTTAGGCAACTTTATATATATATATATACATATATATATTATATATATAGCCAGAACCAGACTTGGAGAAGCAGCATTTAGTTCCTATGCTCCACTGATCTGGAACAAACTCCCAGAAAACTGTAAAAGTGCTGAAAGCCCGAGTTCCTTTAAATCAAGATTTGTTTAGGATTTTAACTGTTCTAGTTAAACTGTTTTACTGAAACATCATTAGTTCAACTTTGTAGTCCAACTGTTTTTAATGTTTGCTTATAGTTTCTATTCTCCCATAATTTTGTTACATTTTTTTCTACATTTTATCCCATTGTGCTTTTATTTTCCCACGTTTTAATCCTGTGAAGCACTTTGCGTTGTCCTTGTACTGAAATGTGCGTTACAGATAAATTAGCCTCGCTTTGCCTTCTAAGAACCCACGAACATTTGCAACCAGATCTGCTCTTTGCTTTCTGTCTCTGCTTCCTGTAATGATGGGAATAAAATACAGTTAAATCAAACAAGAGATGCATCCTGGTTTTATGTGTCATTGCTTGGGTTTGAGAGCTGAACCAAAGTGTTTCCTGTCCTGCCTGACGAACCGGAGCCCAGTCCATGGTGAGGGGGGGGGGGCTCGTTTTCTGCAAGTATTCCCCAGCAGACGAGCAAACGGGTCGCGCTGCCTCCCTGCATGGAGACCCTGACAAACAAGAGACAGGAAGCAGCTCCCTCCCTCCTCCTCCTCCTCCTCCTCCTCCTCCTCCTCCTCCTCCTCCTCCTCCTCCTCCTCCTCCTCCTCCTCCTCCTCCTCCTCCTCCTGCTCCTCCTCCTCCTCCTCCTCCTGCTCCTCCTCCTCCTCCTCCTCCTCCTCCTCCTCCTCCTCCTCCCGTCAACCAGCCGCCAACACAGGAACCGTGAACGGCAGCCGTCAGAGAACATGTGACAGGAAAACGAGTCGCCGATCAGGTGAAGATAAACTCGTTTCTTATTCCTTAAACCGTCAGAGCGCAAGAGGCTGAGCCAAAAAAATGTCAGCGCGCTCTCAGGAGTCACAATTAAAACCATCCCGCCTCCAGCCTCTGAATCCATGAATATAGATTAAAGTTCGCCTCCTCGTTGTTATTCATCCTTCTGTTCGCTGTCGGGCGTCACCCGTTGACCAAAGCCCGAATTGGACAAACAAAAATATATTTATTTGTGGATCAGCTACTCAGGAATTGGCCGATTTTTTAGCTTGATGAGCTGAACGGTTCCTTAGGGTGGAAGATTTGATGTTGATTGTTTCTCATCTCATGATGGTTTTGTTATTTAATACAGATTCAGCTTTTTCAATTATCCAAAACTTTGAACAAAAAAGAACGTTGTTAAAGCTGCGGATTCTTCAATTCCTCTCTTCTCTGATAAAAATACCTTTTGCAATGTAAAAAGGTGACTCGATGCAACCTGCTGGGTTTAGTTAAGAGAGAAAACTTTCTGGCTAATCTGTCTGTATGATTTGGTTGAACTGACTTTGTAAAGTGCTTTGAGACGACGTGTGTTGTGAGAACAAACGTCTTTCCCCGTTTCTGCCGACAATTTCGACGGATTTTTGGAGGAAGTGAATGGGTTGAAAGTCAAATGACAATTTGTCAGAGCGCCAATGGAAAGAAGAAGAAAGATGTGGATCTAAGAAGGCAGGGCAAGTTTATTTATATAGCACTTTTCAGTAACGAGACGATTAAAGTGCTAACAGAAACAATCTTTGAGCTTCTTCACATTCAAACTGAAATCAGGCGATGGAGCAAACATTTGCTAATCTGTCTGCATCCACGTCAGAGCTTCAGCGGGTTTATCCATCCATCTTCTTCTTCCTCCATCCATACATCCATTTGCACCGGCTGCAAGTCAGAGCAGCGTAAACACTGGTCTGCAGGATACACCCTGACAAAAACCACATTTATCTGATGTCCATTTAGCCTGAGAGTTTCCAGTTTGTCCTCAGAGACAATCTGAAGCCAGGGCGGTGCTTCAATGCTCTGATCTTTACATCTTAAAACGATGGTTACTAATGGATACAAACATTCATTATAGGATAATTAAAACATGCACTTTAGCTCTGTTTCTGTTCATGTATGGCAGATCTTTACAAACGTTTTTTTCTCAATGTGTTTGTCACTAATATTAATATTAAGAAACTAAATACTTTGCATCCAAGCAGCCAGACTTTCTGATAACCTTTTAAATGTGGATCAACAGCTCTTCGGGCTTTATGATGGACTTTCATTTGCCGACTTTTCATCAGTTTTACTCGTTACTTGAAGGGAAAACATTAAAAACTTCCAGCTCAGATGCAGAGATACTCACTTTTTGCCACAGAGACTCTCTGGATGCCAGGCTGGAACAAGCTGCAACAAACCAGCAGTTGCCCAGTTGTCCCTGATGCAGATCATGTGCACTGATGCCATCTACAAACAGGTGAGGGTCTTCACACAGCTCCTAAACACGGACAGACGTCAGTAAATTAACGACTTAATCTGATCATGGAAAAACCAGCTGGTAAACCCTGAAGGGTTTCAATGCATTTCTGGATCCAGTTTCATCACAATTCTGTAAACATTTTTCCCAAAAGATGTACAGAGGTTAGTTGATTATTACCAAGGCCCTGAATTGACACAGTTTATTAAATCAGTAAGTTGTTATATAAATATATACATTTCTGGCATTAGTTCAAACACAAGGCTCCATTTTGGCTCCCTTCCTTTTCTCTGTTTTTTTTTTATAATTAATTTATTCAGGCTAAACTGCATTTATATGCTGACGACACAATCATTTATACATCTGCTGCCTCTCCAGCACCGGCAATAACAAAACTCCAAACAGCATTTCAGGTTTTACAAGCGATTTCAAAGGCTTTTAAAAGGTGTGAGATGAACTGGTCGTTGTTTGCATAAATATGGCTGAAGGTGAAACCAAAGCTTTGGATTACAGTTCAGATGATAGAAATCGTCATTCAAGCAAAGTCAAGCAACTGCTACTTAAGATGTACTGTAGAAAAATTAAAAATTTTCCCTCTGCTCATTGTTGAGATAGGATTAAAGATTCTTAAATAAGCCCTGAATCATCTCATGTCTGCTCATGCTCAGTGTGAGTACCACTACTAACCTGAAACGATGACAAATACATCCTAAAACAATATAAAGCATTTCTGGATCTAGTTTCATCACAACTCTGTAAACATTTTTCCCAAAAGATGTACAGAGGTTAGTTGATTATTACCAAGGCCCTAAATTGACACAGTTCATTAAATCAAGAAGTTGTTATATAAATATATACATTTCTGGCATTAGTTCAAACTAGAGGCGCGCCACAAGGCTCCATTTTGGCTTCCTTCCTTTTCTCTATTTTTTTTATAAATAACTTATTCAGGCTAAACTGCATTTATATGCTGATGACACAATCATTTATACATCTGCTGCCTCTCCAGCACCAGCAATAACAAAACTCCAAACAGCATTTCAGGTTTTACAAGAGACTTCAAAGGCTTTTAAAAGTGGGTTTAATTTCACAGAAAGCTAAATTTATGATTTCATCAAAACTCTTGATTACAAAATTTTGACAATCTAAAAAAATCCTTATTCTTGCTCCAAAAATCTCGGACAAACTTCCAGAAAACTGCAAATCAGCCGAAACAACGAGTTCCTTTAAATCTAGACTGAAAACCCACCTGTTTAGCGTTGCTTTTCATCCACAATTTAATATTTGTTACTGGTCTCACAACCGGTTAACACTTCAATGTGTTCATGATGCTTTTATGTTTTCATGATGTAAAGCACTTTGAACCGCCGTGGTGCAGAACTATTTTAAAGTCTCTTTTCTCAGCTACAGGTAGCCAGTGTAAGAACTTCAGAGTGACTGAAAGTATGTCCTCCTATTAGTACCTGGGTATATGGATTTATAAATAACTCACATTTATTGTACTAATTTAGTAAAGAAACTTAATGATTGGAATTAATTTTAGAAATAAATCATGTATCACATTTTCTGCAAAGAAAACTCTTTTGGAAGCCACTCAAAGTCTAGAGTGATCGACTATAGAGCCATGCAGCATCTTCCACTTTAGAAAAGACACAACAGTTTTATGCTCCTCGATTAATACGATTAATGTCAAAAGCAAAACCTCTCACTCACCACTGCGTTCTCTATGAGTTGGATGGCTGGACTGCGTTAAGCATTAATAATAAACATCATTGGTTTACATTCATCGATAAAGTTTTGCAGACCATTCTGTCTATCAGCTGCAGCAGCTGCCATTATCATTCCTCACAGAGGTAGCTATTAACTTTCCCCAGGTTACTGTGTGACTGTTGATATTGTTTGTAATTATACGTCTAACAGTCTAATATTTATGATTTTTAATATTCTATGTTTAAAATAAAACCTAAAGATGAAGCGCAATTTATGATTTGAACGGCATCCTTTATAAAATCTGTAAATACAAAAGATTACTGCAATTTGCTCAAATGACTAATTGACATAATAACGTTGACAGATGTTATTAAAGTAAAATCCTGTTCAGCATAAGGACGGCATGGCAGGAAGACGTTTGTTAAAGGTTTGTTGCTAACGTGTGTTTGATCCAGAACAGCAACCATAAAGCATATAACTAGATTAATGAGACCAGCTGATAAATCAGAGGCAGACCATCTGTCCTCGCGCATCAACCCTTCTCACTACTGACCTTTTACACAGGAGTGGGAGCTCAGCTTTGCATTTGTGAAATCACATTTTCTGCCGCCTCAGAGACGGCGTCCATTTTTCAGTCACAATATGCGCCGACTAAGAGGCCTGAAAACACTCTCAATGCGCTGCTGGACTCTTACACCTACCCCCCCACACACAGCCAGATCCCTGGTGTGTGGGATGATTAGCTACTACAGGAAGTGAGCCACCAGAAACCTCTCACAGACCCACAAACTCACAGATCTTCAGCCTTTGGTTTAAAAAAAAACAAACAAACAAAAAGACCCGTTTTAACGCAAATATGATATAAATGAGATCTGACACAAAGATACAGAACGAATGTTCTGACTCAAACAGATATTTAACCTCCACTGAGCAAAAATCTAATTTGTTTCTTCATTAAGTTAACTACCGTTTTATTTCATGTGTTTATTTTCTCAAACATTTATTAACGTATTTAGCTTTTATTTATCTAACAATACATTTATTTTTAGACAGCCCGTAACATTGTTTATGCACCATTTTATTTAATCATTAATTAATCAGTCGACATAGTTGCACATTTATTTTTCTCCGGTAATTCAAGGAAGCATGAACACATTGTTAGAGTGAAATCAGACCACAACACCTCTATAGACAAGAATAATTTTCATTCTTATGTGGATATAGGCCGACAAATTCAAAGTCTGCTGTTTTCTTACTTTCCTTAATTAATAAACCACTAATAAACCAATCACCAATATTAAAAACAACTGCTGATTTTAAATCCCGCTCTCCTTCACCACTGAGATGGTTGAATCCAACCCACCCCGTGCCCCTCAGACTGGAAATAGTAATGGATTCATCTCAACATTATTTGTCTAGTTTTACAGTCATGCAGAAGAAAAGCAAATGAAACAAATTCTAAATATTTTCTCGGACTGGACTATGGAACTTTACAGACTAGTTGAAAAATAGGATAATTATTTCACCTTCAAGGAATCTCCAACCTCCGTTATATTCTTTAAACAACTCAGCTTTCTGTTTCATAGCAAAGTCCGACTCCCACGGCGACAGGACCGATGGGCTCTGGTATCCGTGGACAGCGCCAGCGCCGGGCCAAAACATGCAATTAAAAAAAAACTGTGTACAGCCTGTTGAGCCCAACTAGGAGCAGGAAGATTTAACCAAACTATCCTGCAGAGCTGCAACGATTAGCTGACATTATCGCCAATGAAAAATAGTTGACGCAAAAATGCATGCGTCAACACGTCGTTTAAGAAAATATAAACATTGCTGCGGTCTCAATATTTCCCTTATTATATTCTTCACTTTCAATTTACTAAGGCTGTAGCAGAGGGCGGTATAGCATCAGTTCCCACTGAGCAAAGAGCCCCCCTGTCACATGACCTTATCACATGACAGCAGCTCCATGAAACTGAAGTGTTTTGTAAATGACACTTTCTTTGATACAAAATAATTTTTAGGTTGATTTTAGGCGAGAATGTGGCTGTAAAACTGAAATATCTTCTCGGTTTATCAAGGTATGGCTTAGTTGTGAAACATGGGCGGATCTACACGGGGGCCAACAGGGGCCAGTGACCCTGTAGAACTGCTCAGGTCCCCTGTCCTGAAGACATAATACTGAATCAGTTTCTCATGATTAGCCCATTTAATTTTTTCACCTTTACATTTTAATTTTAATAATAATTTTGAAATTAATGTGTTTCACTTTTAGCTCAAGCCGTATTAAGAGAAGATCAGTTTTCAGGGGTCTTCAACCTGCAGTTCCAGAGACACAAACGGCTCTGTGGCTCACTTAATGTATCAAATGATAAAATTTTGCCCAGTTTTAACTGGTTTAATTCTTTTTTTCAGAGCCCCCATGAAAAACATTGCCCCCCCTGGTAAATTTGGTCTAGAACCGCCACTGTTGTGAAATGGCCGTCATGTCGGTTCCTGCTGCTTCACCAGCTGTAGCTGAGCGGCGGATCAAGCTCCTCAGCCCTGGAGGAGGCGGCCTCTGGGGGCCAGACTGGTTTAAATCTACCGCTGCTATTCAGTCGGAGGAAATAAAACGGTTATTATTGGGTTTATTTCAGCGTTTCATTCATCACTGACATTAATGGTTGATATTAAAGTGATGCAACATGACGGCATAGTTTTATTTAACTTTGCTAGAGCGATGCAGTTTATTTGGAAATGAATAATTCACTTGTATTTAATATAATAATAGGCTGGAAACATTGCCTGATTAAAGAGAACAAGCCAGACTCCAAATATGTTAATACGTTCCTCTTTTTTACACCATGGTTTAAAATCTTTGTAAACATTAAGCAACGTTAAAAGCTTGAAGGTCGAAATATTAGTTTGAAACACATTTTTACAGTAAAAGAAAATCCACTCTGATAGAAATATTAAAAATAAACTAAGTCAGTTAAATTTCTAATTAATATTTTATGGAGGATCATTTATAAAGCTGATAAATAAAGGAGAATGACAACAAGAGGCAATAAAGAGGCGTTCAAAGGTGTGTAGACAAGAACAGGCGAGTCAAAATATCCTTTTAAAAGCAACTGAAGTGTGTTCAAAATTCAAAATCCAAAATAAAGTTATAAAAATGTTTTTTTTTTTAAAAAGCAACTGAAGTGATGGAGGTCATACAAAAAAAATAAACGACTATATTAATAGTTAGTTGCAGCCCTACAGCACAGAGGAATACAAAAGTTATTCATTTAGCTGCTCCTCAAAGAGCTGAAAGCACTTTTTGGAGATGAAGGTACAAACTGTGCTCTGTGTCTACCGTCTCTGCCAGAATTACAGAACTCATCACTATGCATCATCACGGCAGCAGACCTGCACGCTAATTGATTGCTTTCCATCTGCTCCTGTCCTGTATTGCTGCAAAAACTACGTTCTGGAGTAAAAGGTTTATTACTGAACACAGCAAGCAGAGCAAGGGACCCTAGAGGCCCTATCTGCTCACAGAGCTGCAAAGAGGTACATAAATGCTTTATTGTGCTTTAAATGTGAGAGTAGTTTGTCTTTTACGTCGTTGAACAATCCACCTGTTCTTTTGTAGCCCACATACCACCTGTGAAATGTAGAAAAACTCTATTATTCTGCCTTTTTAAGACTTCTTCCATTGGCTGTTGGGCCTTAAGCCCACGTTAAACACCAGCATTTTATCCATGTATAACGTCATGGGTATAAACCCAAAGGGACGGCGCAACACATTCACAAACTCACACAGGATGCAACCAAGGTCGGTCATTTGCTGACTCTGCAAAGCTGAATGCTGCAAAAGCAAACTTTTAATCAGAAGCAGAGGCCGCTGCAGTGCTCCCTAAAGGCCCGAGCCTCTACCGACACCCTCGTCTCTCCTTACATTCAGTAAAGCCCCACCGTACATGGAAGCCGCAGTGAGTAAAAGGAGCGACGTTCGGCTGTTTTACATCTGAGTTAAGTTATCGATGCACGTTTTTCCCCCCCCTGTCTGCAGCAGCATCGATTCTCAGAGAGGGAGCAGCAGCCGAGGCTTCCTGTGGTGGCCGGCCGTCAGCAGACCGGCGCAGGCGGAAGAGTAAAAGGGTATCGATCAGCGCCCTGCCCTGCAGACAGTGTAGTCATCTGAATACTGTGGCTGGGCGCAGCCGTGTCAAACACCCCGCCACTTAACACTCCCTAACCCCTTTCAAAGCCTCGTTGGCGCCACTCATCAGCCGAGCCCAGGGGGAAACGGATCCATCAGCTTCATGACGCCGACGGTCAACGTTCCTCTCTGACCAACGACCATCAATCCAAAGTTTTTAACAGTAGCGTCCTCATATTCACTCTCTGCGATGTGTAAGAAACTGTCTGGTTGAAATGAGTCGCTGTTCAGTAGGTCACACGCTCCTGATCAAAATCTTAAGACCGGTTAAAACATTTTAATTACTTCCATTTTGCACTGTTGGATCTTAAGACGGTTCCAGGTAGAGCTTCAAAATGCAAAAGGAAGAAATGGGAACAACAGACCAAAGGTTGTGAACAGGCAATTTATTGAAAACAACTATTTAACTCAAGGCTGTTCATCAGAAAAAAAAAAAAGCCAAAAACCTCCTAAAAACGGAAATTAAAGTGGCAAAAACTGACTCAGTAGTGAGTAGCTCCACCATTATTGTTGATCACTTCAAAAATTTGTTTCGGCATGCTCGATGCAAGTGTTTCCAAAAGGCCGGTGGGGAAGTTGGTCCAAGCGGTGAAGATGGCTTCACTGTCTGGGGCTGATGTCCATTTTTGTAAACCTCCCCAAATGTTCTCAATTGGATTAAGATCAGCTGAACACGCAGGGTGGTCCAGAGGAGTGACGTTATTCTCTTGGGAAAAAAAGTCTTGGTCAGACGAAGAACCCAGTCAATACCACACGGTCGAGGCCCTCAGCCATGAAGGACGCCTGCTGAAACATCTCCACACAGCCAGCTGCTGTTTGACGCCCTGCAGAACCTGGAGCGCCATTGTTCCACCGAAGGAAAAAGCGCCCCAGGTCATGACGGCGCCCCCTCCACTGCGCCGCGTTGAAAACACCCCAGGTGGCTTCTCCTTGTCATGCCAGTAACGTTGGAAGCCACCAGGACCATCAAGGTTAAATTTTCTCTCGTCTGAGAATAAAACTTTTAACCTGGTCAGCCAGATTGATGATGTGTAGCGCTCTAGTTCTGCACATTATCTATCTGGGTCTGCTTCCATCGAATCCGTTTGGGGAAAGCAGGGACAATCAGCAGAACTCTCTGAGCTGATTGGGTGCAGCCACACCTAGTGCCCGCCTACCAAAGTCTGGTTTTAGCCAATCACGGTATCAAAATGTAAGCAGCAGCCGTGCTGGTTCGGCTGTGGGTTCCACCGCTCTTGCTTTCGTCGCACCGGTATGTCCCGCCTTAAACCCCAATACTGCGACGTGATTGGCCCAAACCGTTTTTTGGTTCAGACACAAACGGTTGAAGAACGGAGCGATACAAGATGGATTCTCGTGTGTTTCTCACACAAATACCGCGAGAATCCATCTTGCAAGCAAGGTTATAAAACTTTCTGCCACCTCTGAATGTCCCATGTCTGGTGCTCCCTTGCGAAGTCCTAGACGGGCAATATTGTGGCATTAAAGGAGACGTGGTTTTTGAAGACGTTTATGTGTTTGAAGCCCTTCCTTTGCAGATGTTGTCTGATGGTTTTTGGGCTTCAGTCGGCACCAGCAATGACCTTAATTTGGGACGAGGATCGTCCGTGTCTTGACGGACAGCCATTCGGACCCTCCACCTCAGCGCCGGTGAGAGTTTTCTGGGTCTGTCCCTTGATTTTTTTTAGTTTCATAACCCTGAGGATCTGTTTAAAAAATACAAAATGACTTTTCTTAATGTGTCCAACCTCAACAGCGACGTCACGTTGTGAGAGGCCTTGTTATCGCAGCGCAACAATCCTACCAGGTCCAAAGACGGTGAGACTTCCTGTTTGCGGTAAGGCGTATTGTGTCACTTCCTGTTGTTGCTGTGTGAACGACGGATTTCTGCTCCAGGCTCTCTCGCTTTTTATCTTTAAACCTCTTTGCTGTAACATCTGTTTCCAAACATAAGCACTTTTAAAACATTTTCTGTGGCTGCTCATCACGTTTGGGAACTCCTTGTGTTTCACACGGTTTGTTCTTTGGCGTGATAACAGGGCGCTAGCCTAGCTTTAGCCTAGCGTTCGCCTAGCGTTAGCCAAGCCTTAGCCTCATAATGGCTTCTCCGTCTCTGACTAAGTCTCCTATCTGCTGCTCTCTGTGTCAGATGTTCAGTTATTCCTCTGCCTCCTTTAGTGATAATGGTACATGTAATAAATGTAGTATTTTTGTAGCTTTGGAGGCGAGGGTGTCAGAACTGGAGACCCGACTCCGTGCTGTTGAAAAATCAGCTGATAGCCGCTCCTTTGCTAGCGCGGAGCCACAAAGAGTAACTTCACGTAGCAAACACACAGCCGCACTCGAACAGCCGGTTAAGCAGGCCGGCTGGGTGACGGTTCGTAGTAAGCATAGCTCTAGATTTCAGCCCCCAGATCACCACCAACCCATCTGCGTTTCTAACAAATTTTCCCCTCTGAGCGACAGTCTCGCCGAGGAGCCGACCTTAATTATTGGCAGCTCTGTATTAAGAAACGTGGCACTAAAGAAACCAGGGACTATAGTTAAATGCCTGCCAGGGGCCAGAACGGGCGACATAGAATCCTACCTAAAACTGCTGGCTAAGGATAAGCGTAAATACCGCAAAATTGTTATTCACGCTGGCAGTAATGACACCCGGTCACGCCGATCAGAGGTCACCAAAGTTGGTGTTGCTTCGGTGTGTGAGTTTGCTAAAACAATATCGGACTCTGTAATTTTCTCTGGTCCCCTGCCTGATCTGACCAGTGATGACATGTTTAGCCGCATGTCATCATTCAACCGCTGGTTGTCTAGGTGGTGTCCAGAAAACGACGTGGGCTACATTGATAACTGGCAAACTTTCTGGGGAAAACCTGGTCTGATCCGGAGAGACGGCATCCATCCCACTTTGGATGGTGCAGCTCTTCTTTCTAGGAATCTGGCCGGATTTATTAGTTCTAAATGCTGACAACCCAGGGTCCAGACCAGGAAGCAGAGCCGTAGTTTAACACACCTCTCTGCAGGTTCTGTACTGTTACCCACCCATTACCCTATTGAGACGGTGTCTTTCCCACGGCCAAAACTTAACAGATCAAAACTGATCTAAAGGGAACAAATCATAAAAATCTAATAAAAATCAATACGGCTCACCTTGAACCAAAAAATAAAACAATTAAATGTGGTCTATTAAATATAAGGTCTCTCCCTCCAAAGACTTTGTTAGTTAATGAATTGATTTCTGATAATCAGATTGATTTGTTTTGTCTCACAGAAACCTGGCTACAAGAGGACTACGTTAGTATAAATGAGTCAACTCCCTCCAGTTATTCTAATTTCCACATTCCCAGATCTGTGGGAAGAGGAGGAGGAGTGGCGGCTATCTTTCAGTCTGGTTTATTAATTAGTCCCAGGCCGATTGATAATTACAGTTCTTTTGAACATTTAACCCTCAGTTTCCCTCATCCAAACTGCAAAGCAATAAAACCTCTTCTGTTTATTGTTTTGTATCGTCCACCAGGCCCTTACACTCAGTTTTTGGATCAGTTGTCAGATTTCCTATCTGATTTGGTGTTAAATACTGACAAGGTTATTATAGTGGGTGATTTTAACATCCATGTTGACACTGAATGTGATAACCTTAGTGTAGCCTTTAAAACTATCCTAGATTCAATTGGTTTTGCTCAAAATGTGCATAAGCCAACGCACTCTCGGCTCCATACTTTGGACCTTGTGCTGACATATGGCATTGATTGTGAAGAATTAGCAGTATTTCCTCACAACCCTGTCCTATCTGATCATTTTTTAATAACATTTGAGTTTAATCTAACTGATTTCTCCACCCCCAAAAGAGGGTTCCATTATAGTAGATCTTTATCGGATAATGCTGTATCAAAACTTAAAGAGTCTGTCCCCCTTTTAATATCCTCAGTATTGCAGAAATGCCCTGTAGATGGCAGCAATGCTGTTTCTTCCCATTCACAAATCGATGCCTTTGCTAACAGTGTGACTTCCTCATTGCGTTCTGCATTAGACAATGTAGCTCCCTTGAAAAAGAAGGTGATAATTCACAGGAAGCTGGCTCCCTGGTTTAATTCAGAGCTGCGTTCCTTGAAGCACAATGTTAGGAAATTGGAGAGAAAATGGCGCTCTACACCCCAAGAGGAATCCTACTTAATCTGAAGGGACAGTCTATTGTTGTATAACAAGACCCTTTGCAGAGTTAGAGCAGCATATTTTTCATCATTAATTGAAGAGAATAAAAATAATCCTAGATTTCTCTTTAGTACAGTTGCCAAACTTACTCAGAGCTGCAGCTCTGTTGATCCATCCATTCCCTTAGCTCTTAGTAGTAATGATTTTATGGGATTCTTCATAAATAAAATTGATGCCATTAAAAATAAAATAATTGGCATCCTCCCAAACATGATTACCTCATCCCCAGTAAGTAAGGCAGCATTGGAGGAATCCTTAGAACCTGCGCAGTGTCTGAACTGTTTAGAAGCTGTAGAGCTTTCTGAGCTATCTAGAATATTAGCTTCATTTAAACCTTCTACCTGTATGTTAGACCCAATCCCAACCAAGTTGTTTAAGGAGGTATTCCATTTGATCAGTGGTCCTATTTTAGACATGATTAATCTATCCTTAGTAAATGGATATGTACCACAGGTTTTTAAAGTAGCTGTTATTAAACCTTTATTTAAAAAACCTTCTTTTGATCAAGATGAGCTAGTAAACTACAGACCTATATCTAATCTTCTTTTCTTATCTAAAATTCTTGAGAAAGTAGTTGCTAATCAACTTTGTGAACATTTACAAAGCAATGACCTACTTGAGGTGTTTCAGTCAGGCTTCAGAGCTCATCATAGCACTGAAACGGCTCTGGTGAAGGTCACTAATGATATTCTCATGGCCTCAGATAATGGACTTGTGTCTATACTTGTCCTGTTAGATCTCAGTGCTGCATTTGATACAGTTGATCACAATATTCTCCTACAAAGACTTGAACATACTGTAGGGATTAAGGGGAAAGCATTAGGCTGGTTTAAATCTTATCTGTCGGACAGATTCCAGTTTGTTCATGTTAATAATAAATCTTCCTCAAACTCTAGGGTCACCTGTGGAGTACCACAGGGTTCAGTCCTTGGACCAATTCTATTTACTATATATATGCTTCCGATTGGCAAAATTATCAGACAGCATGGGATTAATTTCCACTGTTATGCTGATGACACTCAGCTATATTTATCCATGAATCCTGATGAATCCAATCAATTACTTCGACTGCAGTCATGTCTTGATGACATCAAAAGCTGGATGACTTTAAATTTCCTGCATCTAAATTCTGACAAGACAGAAGTTGTAATCTTTGGACCAGAGTCCTCAAAAAATAAACTTCTTAACCAATCACTTAATCTGGATGGCATTAACTTGGCCTCTGGTAATAAAGTAAAAAATCTTGGTGTTATTTTTTACCAAGACATGTCATTTAAATCCCATATTAAACAGGTTTCCAGAGTTTCCTTTTTTCACCTCAGGAATATTGCCAAAATAAGAAACATTCTGTCCAGGAGTGATGCTGAAAAACTAGTCCATGCATTTGTTACTTCAAGGCTGGACTATTGTAATTCTTTACTATCAGGAAGTCCACAAAATGCAGTTCAAAGTCTTCAGCTGATCCAAAATGCTGCAGCAAGAGTTCTGATGAAAATCAACAAGCGGGATCATATTTCTCCAATTTTAGCTTCCCTTCATTGGCTTCCTGTTAAATCAAGAATAGAATTTAAAATTCTTCTTCTAACATATAAAGTCCTTAATAATCAAGCTCCATCATATATCAGAGCTCTGATTACCCCGTATGTTCCTAACAGAGCACTTCGCTCTCAGACTGCAGGTCTGCTGGTGGTTCCTAGAGTCTCTAAAAGTAGAATGGGAGGCAGATCCTTTAGCTATCAGGCTCCTCTCCTGTGGAACCAACTCCCAGTTTTGGTCCGTGAGGCAGACACCCTGTCTACTTTTAAGACTAATCTTAAAACCTTCCTTTTTGACAAAGCTTATAACTAGAGTGGCTCATGTTACTCTGAGCTACCTCTATAGTTATGCTGCTATAGGCTTAGGCTGCTGGAGGACATTAGGGCCTATTTTTCTCACTCTACTGATTTCTACTGTTCTCCAGATTTGCATTGCATTACATTGAAATGACTGTTGTCATTTCAGCTTTTAACTTTTTGTTCTCTCTCTTTTTTCTTCATAGTAGGTACACCTGGTCTGACGTTCTGTTGACTGTGAAATCATCCAGGGAGGACAGATCACCGACTATTACCATCTAATGTAGAACAAATTACTAGATCAATGTGTGCTTCTGTGCTTTTTTTCTGTCTTGTTGTGTCTCTGCTCTGTCTTCTGTAACCCCCAGTCGGTCGAGGCAGATGACCGTTCATACTGAGCCCGGTTCTGCTAGAGGTTTTTCGTTCCCGCTAACGGGTGTTTTTTCTTTCCACTGTCGTTTCATGCTTGCTCAGTATGAGGGATTGCAGCAAAGCCATGGACAATGCAGACGACTCTCCCTGTGGCTCTACGGTTCCCCAGGAGTGAATGCTGCTTGTCGGGACTTTGAAGCAATCAACTGGTTCCCTTATATAGGAACATTTTTGACCAATCTGTATAATCTGACCCAATCTGTATAATATGATTGAACTTAACTTTGTAAAGTGCCTTGAGATGACATGTTTCATGAATTGGCGCTATATAAATAAAATTGAATTGAATTGAATTGAATTTCTTGCCTTTGCCATCAAGAGATCTTCACAGTGTGATTACTTGACAGGAAATTACATGGAATCCAAATTTTTACACAGATTTTGGCTTCTAAAGGCTGTGGTCTTACACCTTTGATCAGCTGATGAACAGCTTATTTGAGTTAAATTGTTGTTTTCAATAAATTGTCTGCTTACAACTTTTTGGTTCTTGTTGCCATTTCTTCTTTCTTTCATGTTGAAGCTTTACTTCTTTAATCTTCTAAAGATCCAATGGTGCAAAATGCAAATTCATGCAATTTTTTAACTGGCCTTAAGATTATGATCAGGAGTGCACAAAGATCTGCACAATTCAAGACTGAAATTTCAGTTGATTTTCTTATGGTAACGATGGACATTTTACATAATAAGAAGAAACTAATTCAAAGAAATTGTCTATAAAGACACTAACCAACAGAGTGTGGCACCTTAAAGGTTATTTATTCCCTTCTCATCAATTAATTATCTCTTTTTATCCTGTTATTTTCCCATACATTTTTATATTTTATCTATTCTGTCTCAGCATCTCTTTGTTTGTATTTTGGCCAGTAAAGCACTTTGTGCACATTATGGATTGTTGAAAAGTGCTACATAAATAAAGTTTGATTGATAATGGAAAAGCTTATTCTGGCATTGCAGCATTTAATGCTTCCTTGTAACCGCTGACATGGCTGCATGTCTCCAGTGGTGATTTTGACGAACTAGGAAGAGGTCTTTGAGGTTGGAAGGCCACTTATTGTGATTATGTCAGCTACAGCCAGCCGCGCGCCGGAGCCAGTTGTTAACAATCTCCGCCTGTTTTTTTGGTTTTGGGTTGCAAAATTGCAACACAGTTCGTTGACCGAATCTGGATTTTCGAGGCTTTTTCACTCTGCAGTATAAACCTCAGAGAAAGACAGACGCTGCAGACAACAGCGCTACCCACTGCGCCACTGTGCTTAAAATAGTATTTTTTTCCACGTGTTTTGAAAATGCAAAGATGTTTTCACAGCTATCAAACACCTTCGGTCTAAATTTGCGATCCATGCAGCCAGACTTCCTACCATCTTTATAAAAAAAACGAAACGTGACGCATTGATGCATCCGAGTCCCACAGGACCTGAAATGCACTTTAAACTAAGTCTGAAGGTGGGTGTGCAGTATTTAAAACTAGCTTTTCTCAAAAACCTCATTAAACTTTAATGGTTCTGAGCATTTGAGTCCCTCAAAGGCACTTTTCCCTTAAGTAGTTTAATGTCTAACTTCATTATCATGCACTCCCTACTGAATAATATAGTGGATTGAGAAGGAGCTTTTTGTGCCTGTTGGGAAGAAGAAAGGAACAATTCAGGACCTGTATGTGCTTTTCCAGCTCTGGTTTTGGTAAGTTAAGGAGCACAGATCACTCATCTTCATAATTAGGAGTTGTTATAATTAGGAGTGTCCCAATACCAGTTTTTACCAGACCAAGTACTTCAGTTTAGATACTTGCCGATTCAAAGTATCGATACTGAGTACTTAATAAATTGGGACTTATAGATCACACATAACTTAATGATATCATTTACCACTGAAAACGACTGATCATCAAGGCCGATTAGGTCGGTAAGAGCTTCAGGTATGTTTCTCGAGTTCTTGTTGCAATCTTGGTTGTGCTGCAGCAAACTCTTTGAATTCTTTGTCATGTTTAGTCTCGAAATGCTTTGTCTAATTTTTGTGTTAAAAGGCGCCTTTTTGTCCCTCTTCAATGCACAAAATACAAGATTGGTATCGGTTCAGAGTATCGGGTTGCTTTTACAAGTACGAGGATGAGTACTTGACGCTGGTACGGGCCCGATACCGATACACCAATAGTTATAATGCTGTTTCAGGGTCTACGAAAAGGACTAGGAGACGTCTGTTAGAGGTTTATATCATCATTCCTGAAAACCAAGACATCCTGTCAAGGTCAGCGTCTCTTTTCAGATGGTTTTAACCTTCACACAGGACCACGCTGCAATAAAATACAGTAAGTTGCAGCGCTGCAAACAGCAACACAAGCAGGTAGGCCTGGACGATAAACGAAATTTACGACAATAACCAATGTCATTTTGCCAGTATTTTCGGCATTCAAAAAATTAAAGGAAAAGTTGTTTTTATAGGTAAAGGTAGGCTGTCCCTTTAAGGCGCTGTGCTACAGGCTGTAGTCACATCACTCCACCCCATCCAGTCTGAAGGAAGCGTCCAGTTATCGTTATCGAGGTGAACTGCTCAATATATATGATTTTAGGCCAGATCACCCAGCTCTACAAGCAGGAGCACTGAGTAGTCAGCAATGCAGTACAGCTGGTTGCTACAGGAAGTTATAATTTTACCCAGGCTCACATCCTCCATGTACATTAGATCTGAAGCAGGACGCAGTGGTGAAATCAGCAATTTTCTGCGTTTTCACCAGTAGGGTAGAGGACTGATGAATCATAAACTGGGTTTTAATCAATTTCTGCTCAGTGTAGAGCTCTCCAGTTAAGGTTTGATTAGTCGGTAATATATATATATATATATATATATATATATATATATATATATATATATATATATATATATAATAACAATAATAATGATAATAATAATAATTCTTTTTTTTTTTTGGACACTCAAATACGCTTTCAAAAACAAAACAAAAAACAAAAATATACGAAAAATCATATTACAGAAAGTGGGTTTTGAGATGTGATTTAAAGTTTTGTATTGAACCTGAGTCCTGATAAAAAAAGGAAACATTTTACATTAAGCACCAAAATCACATACCAACTTCATTGTTGTCTCTTACATTTTTTGGTTGTCCCAAATAAATGTTTAAAAATCCTAAATTGCGGTTTAACAAATATCTAAGCTTGGTAAAATTCAGGTTATTCCAGCGAACTAATGCAGAGCTGTGAATCAGACACCAACATTAGCTTCCTCCCTTCATGGCAAAGCCTCTCTGTGACTCTGTTGGCCTTTAGCTTTCTGACTGATACCCAATCTATCCATCTGTGTAATGAATCTACATGTGAGTTAAGCATTTTGAATTTATGAACTGAAATAAAAATAACTTTTCAATGATATTCTACATTAGTGGGAGATCCTGTATAATCCAGAAGAGAAGAAGGGATTTTGTGATAGAGGCAAATGTTTCTTAATCCAACAGGAAACCATGAATGTGTGCACAAAATTATGCTGATGCTTCACAGTTCTTCCTTCCACTCAGTTTTCCATTGATGTTCTTGGATACAGGACCAGGTTTGTTAGCCAGGATGAATAAGTGGACCAAAACATATTTCTTTTTAATGAGGAATTGAATTCTCTGTTTTCATTTGCTGGAAGGCATCATCATTATCATCATCATCAAAATTCAGCTAAGTGCTTGAATTATAGCACTCTCTTGAGTAATCGATCAATATTTTTCCAAGTATGTTATGCAAGTACAAAATAATCATTAACTTGTGCTTTGAGAACATCAGTTAATGATGGTTTTATGTAAAAAACAAAACGTCTGGAACTCCAGCTCGACAAAGATCCAACAAATTGTCCTTTTTCGGGGTCTTCCTGCCTCCAGGCACACGTGACATCATCTCCCGGCTAAAACCTAAAGGATGCTCCTCCTGCTCGCTCTCCTTTCTTCCAGCCTTACGTCTGCATGACTGACATCCGGGCGGACCAAAACGTGTAATCTGCGTGACCCAGTTTCCATGGCGATGCACGTTGGCAGAAGGAGGTTACACCATCCAGAACCACGGCCTGCTGTGCAATGGGGGGGGTGTAACAGCGGCAGGGGACTCAGCTCGCCGAGTCCTGAGGCGCTGCATCTGATATCATCCACAGCTCCAACACATCACCGGCTTACACAGGAAGGCCGCTGCACGCGGAGAGGAGGGCGCAGCGGAGCAATTAGCGATTCTGCTGAAGTTAGCGGGGAATTAAAAATGATTAGTCATGCTGTAGGAATAATAATCTCCAATCCTGCAGGGACTGATAGCTGACTTGATGCTTTTACGAGGGACAAATACTCGCAGGTGTCTAAATCTTTCCACGTTACCTCTCCTCTTTCAAACGTCGGTTTCACCGACGGGAGACTCGGATGCATCAATGCGTCACGTTTCTTTTTTTTTTTTTTATATATATAAAGATGGTAGGAAGTCTGGCTACATGGGGCACAAATTTAGACCGAAGGTGTTTGATAGCTGTGAAAACGTCTTTGCATTTTCACAACACGTGGGGAAAAAAATACCATTTTAAGCACAGTGGTGCAGTGGGTAGCGCTGGTGCTTTGCAGCAAGAAGGTCCTGGGTTCCAGTCCTACCCTGGGTCTTTCTGCATGGAGTCTGCATGTTCTCCCTGTGCATGCGTGGGTTCTCTCCGAGTACTCCGGCTTCCTCCCACAGTCCAAAAACATGACTGTTAGGTTAATTCTCCTTAGGTGTGAGTGTGCGTGAATGGTTGTTTGACTCGTTTGTCTCTCTGTTTTCCTGACTGGCGACCTGTCCAGGGTGAACCCCGCCTCTCGCCCATCGACAGCTGGAGATAAGCACCAGCACCCCTCATGACCCTAATAGGGATAGACGTGTTAGAAAATGGATGGATGGACACAGATGCCCTTTCAGGACATTAAATACTTCTGCAGCCATTTTCATAAAATGAAAGAGGGGATTTTGACTTTAGTCTTTCTTCACATCAACAGTGAAAAAATGCCCAAGAAAGACATTTTTGTTCTGCAGAGAAGGCAAAACTTTAAACAGCTGCACCAACCTAACTCAAATCCATACAAAGAACAATCAGTACTTGCTAACTTCCTATAACCAAACGTTATCGCAGCATATCTCAAGCTGATAAAGACCTTAGAGCCTGGATGGAAAAGAAATTGAACGTATAAATCAGATTACAACATGTTTGAGGAGGAAGAAGACGAGAAATGTCCCTCTTGTTGCTCCCCTCTGTATGTACACAAGTAGGACTATTATCACTTTGGTAAAAAATTATTCAGGATTTGGGATCTGAGCTGCTTGTTCAATAGCTGAGATTAAAATAATTTATGCCTTGCCCAAGTAATCAGGAGAGATCCTGCTCCTCTTCCCTCAAAAAGTCTGCAAGCCAACCAGCTGATGATGCATCTGCAGTAAAACAACAGAAACGGTTGTGTGAAGAAATTCTGGCTGTTTGTTTTTCTGACGTAATTAAACATGTGGATATTTAACCAAATTTACTAATACTGAAAAATGTAATTAATTTAATAAATTAATTTTTATGGAAAATAGTCAACAAGTGTTTCTCAGCAGAAAGAAACCACAGGACATGAGAATCATCAGAAACGCATAAGGCCTCCTACTCAGTGACAGGGATTATGCAGGGACCCATAAAATACGTAAAAAAAAAAGTTCCTTAAAAAACAAAATGAGCAACTAAATAGCAGAAATTCAATTGTACCAACATGTTTATTTCAGAGCAAGTTGCAATCATGATGCAACTCGCAGACACAAAAGACATGCAGCAATTTAAAAAAACTTAAACAGTTGACATTTATCAATTTTGTAAATGTGTTTAAGTTTTTTGTGTGTGCTGCTGTTAAATTTTTTGTACAGTTGAAAGATGTTTGTCTGTTAGATGCACAGATGTAACACAAATATTGTCTTGCAGTGCTATAAATGATCTTTGGACAGAAAAATAGTGCTGCTGGTTCACATCACAGTGCAGTGAGTCGATCTGGACCCTCTATTGACAGGCAGGGTATGAGATGTGCAAGATATGCACATAAGTTATTCATATTAACAGTTTTTTATTAACATCCAGCTGGCTGCCCAAAGAAGGCTGGTATGTATGTTTATGTATGTTCTGCACGGAAATGAGACGTGCAAACACAACGTCTGCAGCGTTTATGCTTCGTACAGCTCCTCCTCCGGAGTAGCACTATTCTCCTGGACTCTAGAGGGCAGAGTTGCGCTCCTACGCCAAGCGTATTACACCCCATACACGTAGAAGTAGAAACACAGTTGTTTCCAACATTTAAGCCTTTTTATTCCAAGAGTGACGGCGATTTCTGTCCAGGAATTGTTAACAACTTGTTGATCACGGTGATATTTTTGGGCCGATTCATAAAGATGTTTATATTTACAAACCTCCACCAGAAGGAGCTCTTGCTCGTCTGCCATGTTTTTTTTCCGCGTTGTTAGGAATTTTCCCAGAAGCGCGGAGCAGAAACAGACCGTGTTAAGCTGGGCGCACACTGTACGATTCCTTTGCCCTTTTTGGGCCGATTCCTCAGTTGTGCGACAATTTCTTTGGATCGGGCCGACTTTCAGCTGCATGGTGCGTCCTGCGTCGTGTCGTATACGGGGGTAACGAGGGGTGATTCGCCTCTCACCATCACCTCCGGATCAGGAATCGGATGGTCGGATGAAAATTAAACATGTTTGAAGTTCAGTCGGCCCTCCTGAGGTAATGGTGAGCGCCTCCTGCTGGTGAAGCAGAGCTACGAGCCGATTTCCCCAAACCTCGCACACTGCGCACACGCAAACAAGGGAATTCTTCTTCTTCTCAGATGAAAACATAGGAACAGAGAGAAGCATGGCGGCGGTACGTGTGACATGGAGTCAAACTAAGGAGGAGCAACTCGTAGAATTGCCAAAGCAGCGCGTTTCGTTCCAGTGAGCCTCATATTTAACAGTGAGCATCGACACTTCCGCCTTTTTCTTCTTCTACTGTTGACATTTGGCTTCCGGATAGACGAGTCCGACAAGCGCCATCTCCCTACGGGGCTGAGTCCTACGTGGTTTTTAGACGTACAGTGTGAGCAGTTGGATCACATCAGAGCGTCGGACCGTACAGTAAGAACAGAGATGGAGAGCTGAGAACTTTTAAATCCTACGGTTTCATCGTACAGTTTGAGCTCTGAGTACAACGATTGAAAATATCGTACAGTTTATGCCCGGCTTCAGCCACAATGACGTGATATGTCTGCGCGGACCTCGCGGATCCGTCAAGCACAAACCAGCCTTTATTCTACAGAAACTTTGAGGCCTGTTTTCTCACCAATCTTTGCAGAATGCCAACATTCAAATGTTCAAATCTTCTTCAATTATTTTTTGATTTCCTTCATTGGAAAGCTTAGATTCCACTCTTTCTGGATCTGTAAATAACACAAAAGGACCCCGGGGAGACTTGTGGCCCGTCACATTTTCTCATCAAACCCACAACATTTAGGTCACGTGTGAATCTGCACCGCTGTAGGTTATGGATCCAAACCGGCTCAACCGTTTTACTTTATATTTACGCTGTTCATTAAACACACAGCCCTTTGTTGATTAAGTTGGGTTCACAGTCTGCTGGGAGGTCCTTTTAAAGCAATTATTGTGCAATAATTTAGCTAACCAACAACGGTTTGCATCAGTGGTGCGTTCTTGTTTAAATCTTCGAAATCAAATAAATAATTCCTTACACTTCACTGTTTCCTAGGTTAACAGGTTCGGCATTTGATAACTCGTAAGATTTGAAGAGGTGAGCTATTTGGACTCAGTGAGGGTAAGAAGGAAACAGTCGGTCAGTCATCTTAAAAAACGCAAATAAAACTCATGAAGAGCGCCTGAGAGCCAACTCACCCGCGGCCTCTTCCAGACGACACGTCCGATCCTGTTGCCCTGGTAGAACAGGGAGTCATCGTAGGCGGGGAAGCGGGGGTCTTCAAACAGGAGGCCGCTCTGCAGGCACTGCCTCTTCAGGGTGGAGTACTGCTGCCCCTCAAAGGCCTTCACCGTGGTAAACATCCTTCAGCCCTGATGGGAACCACCCAGGAGACAGAGAGGTGAGATCATTTCTGCACAGCACATCCTCCACAGACTCACACAGCAACCCGTCGTCCTCATCACGGCCTGACAGCTGCCTGAAATACCTTCACAGAGAACGGCGGAAACAGCAACCCAACGTGCGCTGCTGCCCTGAGCGCAGCCTCGATTCACTGGGTTAAACAGATTAATCTGTCGATTCAATGACATCCTCTGGGGCCTTATTACCGCCGCTATGCGTCGAAGGAGCTATGCACACATTGATCAGCTTAAGGCACGCAGAGCGGCCGGAGAGGCAGGATGGAGGCATGGAGGGGATAATCGATACGGAGGCATTGGATGAATGACAGAATTTGCTATGGAGAGCTTCTAGCAGACAGACAAAGGCCATATTTACACTGGCTGATTCCACCACTACATGCATTTAAAGGTCAATACTCCAGGGTAAACATCCCGGTTGTGCTTTTCATACAAACAATATCTTCTTTCACTTGCTCCACAGCGGGTCACCCTCCTCCGTCTGTATTATCAGCCCTCTTCCCATCCATCAGCCTTCTCTGTGGTCTTCCTCTGCTCCTCCTCGCTGGCCGCTTCGTATTCAGCGCCGGTCCAATAAATTCATCATCCCTCCTCTGTGCACGTCCAAGAGAGAAGTAGGAGGTGTAGCATGACGAGGTTAACGCCACAAAATCCACATCGGACACACTCACACAAGCCTTTCAGGGCTTAATGTGACAGCCTGCCTAACTTTGACTGATGCGCCGAGGTTAAAATTCCCAGGGTGGCGATTTATTAGCGCGGATAACCTGGAAAAATTATTAACTTTATGCGATTACAGCTGGGCTGAATAGACTCCAAGGAGGACTTGAACATATGCAACCCTAATAGCATGACTACTAATGGGGTACAAGCAGCCAGAGTCTCTGTCCTTACCGCTGGAGGCTGCAATTGGTAGTTTTTGTGCTACAACAGCTTGGCGCTCGCTTGTTTTAAGCATGGCTCGGCTCTAAACGGGAAAGTGAGGCCGGGGAGCCGTGCTCAGATGATGTGGGAGGACTCGTCCTTCCACAGCGTTTAAAGCTCTTCATGGACCTCAGATAAAATGTTGCAGTGATGAAGTTCGTCTGAGAGACGGACCAGAGCGAACAAAACCACCTG
Source organism: Fundulus diaphanus (assembly GCA_037039145.1). Classification (NCBI taxonomy): domain Eukaryota; kingdom Metazoa; phylum Chordata; class Actinopteri; order Cyprinodontiformes; family Fundulidae; genus Fundulus; species Fundulus diaphanus. The sequence goes on from CM073136.1 coordinate 48,611,506, forward strand.
AAGAAGTGGAGCAAAAAAACACAAACACAATTTCTAACAGTTAAGAACAGCAGAACCAACCTCTAAAGTATTACAGGTACAAACAACCAACGCCTTGATACCATCACTGAGAAATATACAGTAATAATTAATACGACATGTATAAAGTGACAGCTGAAGATAATAACAGGGGTTTTCTGTATAGAAGTGAGTCTGTAAGCACCTGGATCCACCTGTAGGTGTTTGTGAGAGTGAACTTGTGTCTGTGAGGTTTATTGATAAGAAAAATGCTCAGTAGTGGTTGTGAGGAGCCAAAGACCCCCAGAGCACCGAAGCAGACACCAGGGGAACCAGAACCCCAGATACCCGAAGGGAGCCCCAGAGTAAAGGAGCCCAAGAAGGACCATCACAGGGAAATGAGCGGCATTAAGAAGATCGAGAGAAGATCAAGAGATCCTGATGTATGAATCTTTCACCTACAATAATGCCACTAAACTTTAGGAATTAAGCTGCTATGAATCGACACATTACAGACAACCTTTGCAAAGAATGAATTTCCATTTGGATCTTTAGGCCTTTTGTTTCTGACAACATTTAATAAAGAAAATAATTTCTACCCAAAGAAAAACTTTTTTCAGAAAGCTAAAATCATCTAAGTTAGTCTGGCTCCTTGGGGAAAAAAAGGTATAAAGTAAAGTATAGTAAAAATGTTCTGATCAGGTATTTCCCCCAAATTAACAGGAATGTTTGGCTACATTATGGCTCCACTTTGCTTTTCAGGCTGTATTAAAAACATCAACCTTTTATGACGACATCTTCACCTCCAACTGCACAGCGATAAGCAACCTTCAGGACTCGGCTGCAGTTTGCTTATCGTCGTGAATAATACACCTGCTTCAACAAACCCACTGTCATTTAGACAAGGCAGGCACCGCTGTGGTGATCACGTTCTTTGATTTCTCCAGTGCATTTAACACAATTCAGCCTGGTTTGCTTTTTTCAGAAACTCCAGAAAACTCAGGCGGAGGCCTCAATCGCCTGGATCAGAGACTACCGGACAAAGACCACGTTTCTGGGGACCCTGCTAGAGCCTCTGGAGACGGCCGTGCAAAGATGGATTCTTCATAAAAAGAAGAACATTCTGGATAACCGCGAGCATCCTCTACGTCAGTCAACCACAGCGTCTTCAGTCAGAGGCAGCCATCAGCATCCACAACAACTCGCTGAAGAAACCCATGAGTTACACCATCTTTGGGATTAGGAAAGTATTTTTTCCCCATTCAGCAGCCAGTCCTTATTGTTAGCATTAGCAGATACCTTCAGTCTGCTGTGTTTGACTTTAATTAAAGGAAATATCCAAACAGTCCAGTTCAGAGAGTTAACGAGCTAGCCGACCTGTGAGCGAGTGATAAAGTTAATTCCTGGTGGGGGGGGGGGGGGGGGGGGGGGTTGCAGTTGGAAGCTAAATCTGACAGATGGCCTTGCTGTCTTGGCTCAAGACTGCGACAGGGGAAACCATGCTGTCATCTTTCCTCTGTGGAGAGCCAACAGCATTAGCTGCAGAGAACGAATCCTCAGCATCTATGGGGCTTCATGGCCTCTGTGCCGTGGCGAGCGCAACAACAACCACCTCTGCTGTAAATTAAACCTGAGAGTGAAAGGATGAACTGTCAGTCGATATTGTAATTAACTCAGCTCTTCTAATGAATCTTTGTGTCTCAGCTCCTCTGGTCCTTCGGTAATAACCGGCAGTAACAGCCAAACAGCAGCGCTCTGTGGGTACTAAGCTAAAAAGAGGGCATGTTTCTCTTTCAGTTGTTGTACAGAAAAATTCAAGACTAGGGTTGCACGATGTCAGGAACTTATTTAACTGTGATAAAGATATGAATTATGATTACTCTTCATCTTCAAGATACTCGTCTTTCTTCGCCATCACACAATGTCCCCATGAACCCTAGCACCGCGCCCGAGGAAACACTACTGGAGCGGCATTAAGACATCTGTTGGGAACTATTGCCACATAAATAAAGTAAACTGAATTGAATTTGGGGACATTAGATGTAACATAGACATGCAGGAGCGTGAATGCATGGCACTTAAAATACTATTCGATAACATCCAAATATTGCAATACGGCACATGCTGATAGAAGGACTAAGTTACTACAGCGATTCAATACCATATTTTCGGACCATAAGGCGCACTTAAAATCCTTAAATCTTCTTAAATATATATATTAAATAATATACGCCTTATATATGATCACCTTTGTGCTTACTGACTGATTTTATGTGGTACAATGTGCTCAAAAATCTGTTAAAATGTGTAACTATGACTTTGGTTAGCAAAGAAGTCGCTCCACTCAATGGATATTAGGAGCATTACGGTACACTGTGTCACTACCTGATAGGACCCCTGAGCTGTCTACCAGACTGCCTGACTATAATGTCTAAACTAGAAGTTCATTCATGTAAGGCAGCCTGGAGTACGCGCTAGCAACAATAAACCTAGTAAGTTAATTAAATATAAAAGTCACGTTTATTTTGGCCTTATGTCAGAAACAGGGCAGTGTAGTCCAGCTACTCTGTCCTCCTGACAGATAGAGAGCTGTGGACGTGAAGAAGCGGAGGGATATCACACACTTGGGAAGAATATTTAATGCGCCTTAGGGTCCAAAAAATACGGTATATTGCGAAGCTCCGTTGAAAATTTTTTATGACGTTGAAGACCCCGACATTGAGCCAGTTAACTTTGCCAACAGTGAATTTCAGCTTTAGAACGAGGGCCAACGTGTTGCAAGATCAAGAGACGAAGCTGCAAAACCTTAACCAGTGCATAAAAACACCCTGTGGGGGGAATAAAAAGCGCTGCTGGAGGGCAGACAGATGTTTGGGGGGTTTTGACCTATGATGATTTACGACTTCAACTTCAAGGGAAAATACAACAGACGGGAGAATATTTCATGGGAAGTTGGTAAAAAATGGCTCCACTGACAGGACCTCAACAAACCATTTGAGATCAGACACATTCGATTTGTGTCGCCTCGACCGAATGACTCCCTTCTGTGCTGTTTGTTGTTGATTTCTCGTGGCTGTGATTGTAACCTAAAGGAGATGAAAGTGGCTGGTTCTACAGAAGAGGGTAACACACGATAAATAACGGTTTGAAAGACGGTTTGGCAGCAAATACAGCCCTGAAACTAGGTCACCGTTACACTGTTACTGTAAACTCTTGATCTCTGACAACATAACTACTTGTCCACTTTCATTTCTCCTATTATTTACTCAACTATATGAGAAAAATCTCCTCTCTCGAGGTCAGAGTGCAGAAGCTGCAGCAGTGCTCATCAACCAGCTGCCCACCCAGACGAAGCACAAACATAAAAACTGAACATGAGCGTTAGAACCGTCAACTAATGGCAGTCGCTTCGTTCGTTCCTGGCTGCTGGTTAGCAAACGCCGACACTGATCTTATTTAAGTGCCTCGTTTTGTGTCACATAGCAGGGGTACCAGTGTAATGATATTTGACAAGTGAATGCTACAATAATAATACAATCTGCAGTGTCTCCCAAAAGTATTCATCCCCCTTGAAGTTGTTCACATTTATCACATGTCAACCATAAACCTTTCTGTATTTTATCGTACTGGACCGTCACAAAGGAGCGCATTAAAACCAAACATAAACTGGTATCCAAAAGGTTAAAATCCTAAAAGTGAATGATGGTCTGGTATTTTTTTAATGTGTCCTGTCTGGCAGTGCAGCATTAGGAATTGTTGTCTTAATGCCAAAGAGAGCCCAACAGATTTTACTTTCACAAGTGGAGAATTACTGCTTTCACCATAGTGCTCCGCTTGATTTATGTATGTAAAAAGCTTTATTAGATATTATTTGGGGAATATTTCAAGTTCAATGGACACATAAAAGGAAAAAGGTAAAAGAGAAAGAAAGGAAGAGAAAAAGATGAGGCAAAAAGTTAAAAGGGATAAAAGGTGAAAAAAAGGAGAGGAAAAGGAGAGAGCAATACAACATCCTCAGTCTGCTTCTACACCTGCAAAGAGAGATATAAAAAGAACAGCAGAACCAGCTGATAAAGTATTACAGGTACAAACAACCAACGCTTTGATACCATCACTGAAGAATATACAGTATTATTTAATACAACATGTAGAAAGTGACAGCTGAAGATAATAACAGGGGTTTTCTGTATAGAAGTGAGTCTGTAAGTACCTGGATCCAAGCACCTGTAGGTGTTTGTGAGAGTGAACTTGTGTCTGTGAGGTTTATCCATGAGAAAAATGCTCAGTAGTGGTTGTGAGGAGCCAAAGACCCCCAGAGCATCAAGGCAGACGCCAGGGGAACCAGAACCCCAGAAGCCTGAAGGGAGCCCCAGAGCAAAGGAGCCCGAGACGGGCCAAGATAAGATAAGATGCTTTTATTTGGCATTATAAATAAAAGGTACATACAGTACAACAAGATTTCATAGATTAGATGGAGGGTTAGAGTCTCGGGGGGGGGGGGGGGGGAACCTGGCTGTTCAAACCCAACCTGACCCAGCCTGACACAAACCCTAGTGCTCCCACATGCAAACGCTCATAATCGCTCAAAAATAAAAATAAGGGACGCTGTACACAAACTCGCACTCAGCATACACATCCTATACTCCCAGGTCCAGGTACCAGAACCCCAGAGGGGTATCCAACCCTAACCCCCCCTCCCTGATCCCAGCCCCGACGATACCAAGCCTGCCTCCGCCTGCTCAAATGTTGCGTTGTTGTGAAGGTCTGGTAGTTTGGAATAAGTTTAAACTTGTTTAAATAATTTATGAAAAAAAAAACATTAAAAAAATGATCTATCAGGATTTAACGTCCGATATTTAGCTTTAGTAACACAGTTGAAACTTTCTCTGTCAAGCTTTTACTCACTGATAAAGCAGCCTTTTGCAAAACATCCCTGACATGCACCATGGCTCAACTTCCTCACTGAATTATAATAACTTTACTTATAAAGCACTTTCAATCAAAGTGCTGAACAATGAATAATAAGAATAGTAAAACAATAAGCAAAACAATACAATTTAAAAACAGGTAAAATACATAAAAACAAAAGGAAAAACCAATTATTAAAACAACATAGTTGAACCACAAGGTGGCACTAGTGAGCCATCTGAGCAAAAGCTTTGCAGAAAGTGAGAAGTAGCACCACGGACAGCTCCTGCCTGATAACTGCTCCACCAGTAAACTTTAAGAAAATCCAACACTAACAATCACTAAAAACACTTATTCTACATCTGTTTGTACTTTGTTCCACTAAATAGTTTTAAACCCCAAGATATTTTATGTTTGTCTCAACCACAGGCATTTACACCCAACAGAGACCGTACTTGCGGCAACTCAAGAGCTGCTGGTCATCTTCTCCACTGCCATCTAGGGCTGTCATAAACGATTATTTTAGTTAGCGATTATTCTGACGATTTATCGAGTAATCGGATTAAAAAAAATTGACACATTCTTCAGATTTTTCACATAATTACATAAGCTCAATTTACGACCAACAGAAATAAAGGGAAAATGCTAATTAATGAATAATGCCATTCTTTTTGGAACAACAAGGAAAAATCTGCAGCTAAAACGTTCTAAGATCAAAATGTTAAAAGCTCAGCCCTTTGTGGTTGACTTATCAATACAGTGCTTGTGCCTTTGTAGTGAAAATTCTATTCATATATTAAAAAAATCACTTCTAGAGTTTAATTTAAGGACTACGTTAAACTCTTAGTTTTTTTAGTCCACAAATAGACAATAAAATAATTACACATTTATCAAAAAGGTTCAGGTGTGACAGTGGCAAGAACATTTAAAGTTAAACTGTACAGCAGAAGAGAAGGAGAAATACTGTGTAATTATTAATAGATAGAAACGCATCTTCAGATGAAAATTAAGTGTTGAAGTTAATGTAGGAAAAAAACATCGGTTGATTTACAGAATGTCATATTCTAGTCAAAGTTTTCTGTTGGACAAATTAACAAAAAAGAAAATGCAGACATCCACTGAATAGCACCAGAACCAAACTTTCCTCTAAATACAGTATATATATATATATATATATATATATATATATATATATACTACCGTTCAAAAGTTTGGGGTCACATTGAAATGTCCTTATTTTTTAAGGAAAAGCACTGTACTTTTCAATAAAGATAACTTTAAACTAGTCTTAGCTTTAAAGAAATACACTCTATACATTGCTAATGTGGTAAATGACTATTCTAGCTGCAAATGTCTGGTTTTTGGTGCAATATCTACATAGGTGTATAGAGGCCCATTTCCAGCAACTATCACTCCAGTGTTCTAATGGTACAATGTGTTTGCTCAATGGCTCAGAAGGCTAATTGATGATTAGAAAACCCTTGTGCAATCATGTTCACACATCTGAAAACAGTTTAGCTCGTTACAGAAGCTACAAAACTGACCTTCCTTTGAGCAGATTGAGTTTCTGGAGCATCACATTTGTGGGGTCAATTAAACGCTCAAAATGGCCAGAAAAAGAGAACTTTCATCTGAAACTCAACAATCTATTCTTGTTCTTAGAAATGAAGGCTATTCCATGCGAGAAATTGCTAAGAAATTGAAGATTTCCTACAATGGTGTGTACTACTCCATTCAGAGGACAGCACAAACAGGCTCTAACCAGAGTAGAAAAAGAAGTGGGAGGCCACGTTGCACAACTGAGCAAGAAGATAAGTACATTAGAGTCTCTAGTTTGAGAAACAGACGCCTCACAGGTCCCCAACTGGCATCTTCATTAAATAGTACCCGCAAAACACCAGTGTCAACATCTACAGTGAAGAGGCGGCTGCGAGATTCTGGGCTTCACGGCAGAGTGGCAAAGAAAAAGCCATATCTGAGACTGGCCAATAAAAGAAAAAGATTAAGATGGGCAAAAGAACACAGACATTGGACAGAGGAGGACTGGAAAAAAGTGTTGTGGACGGATGAATCCAAGTTTGAGGTGTTTGGATCACAAAGAAGAATGCTTGTGAGACGCAGAACAAATGAAAAGATGCTGGAAGAATGCCTGACACCATCTGTTAAGCATGGTGGAGGTAATGTGATGGTCTGGGGTTGCTTTGGTGCTGGTAAGGTGGGAGATTTGTACAGGGTAAAGGGATTCTGGATAAGGAAGGCTATCACTCCACTTTGCAACGCCATGCCATACCCAGTGGACAGCGCTTGATTGGAGCCAATTTCATCCTACAACAGGACAATGACCCTAAACACACCTCCAAATTGTGCAAGAACTATTTAGAGCAGAAGCAGGCAGCTGGTATTCTATCGGTAATGGAGTGGCCAGCGCAGTCACCAGATCTGAACCCCATTGAGCTGTTGTGGGAGCAGCTTGACCGCATGGTACGCAAGAAGTGCCCATCCAACCAATCCAACTTGTGGGAGCTGCTTCTGGAAGCGTGGGGTGCAATTTCTCCAGATTACCTCAACAAATTAACAGCTAGAATGCCAAAGGTCTGCAATGCTGTAATTGCTGCAAATGGAGGATTCTTTGACGAAAGCAAAGTTTGATGTAAAAAAAATCTTATTTCAAATACAAATCATTATTTCTAACCTTGTCAATGTCTTGACTCTATTTTCTATTCATTTCACAACGCATGGTGGTGAATAAGTGTGACTTTTCATGGAAAACACAAAATTGTTTGGGTGACCCTAAACTTTTGAACGGTAGTGTATATATATAGCTCTGATATATCTCTGCAGGTTTGTAGTGGAACCTGCTATTAACATTATTTTCATCCTGCAGTGAAGCAGCTCTGCTTTGTTGTACAACATCTTTAAACTAAAATCCAGATGCTCTGTTTTCTCCCGTCCCTCAGAGTTAATTTTACAGGACGACCTAACAAACTCACCCTCTACTCATAGCTGCACCCCTCTCTGTTTTCACATATAGGTATAGCCTTCACGTGATTGGCCGTTTGGCCGCCATGTTGACCAATCAAAACAAGCTCAGGAGACGAAAGAGAGGAAAGGTGGAGGCTTAGCGGCGAGAGAAGCGCTAATCTTCGTCAGCTAGAAGCTCAGTCGATACCAGGCAGCTCGCTGCGCAGTTTTCTTTTCTGGTAAATTTAAAGTGTCCCTACATCTTTAAAATTTTAGGTCTCTCTGTGCGGCTTTTTGCCCGTTGCTTTCTGTCTCCATAGTGGATATCCACACCTGGCATCCATGTATTAGGCTAGGCTAACATTAGAATCAATTTTATGAATCGAGGTCCTCGAATCATTCGAGGAATCGTGACAGCCCTACTGCCATCCTTCAGTCTTCCTTGTGTTCATCCATCACTGTGTGGTTTGGCTCATCCCAACTGCAACAAACAATCAGGTCTGCAGAGAGGATCATCAGCTTTGCTCCCTCCATCTGGGGGTCCGGGGTCAGGAAAAGGGCAGCTAACATCTCTGCATATTCTAGACATCCTGCACACAGGCCGTTTAGACTTACCTTCAGGGCTAGTTGCAAAAACCAGCCACCTCAGAGACAGGTTCTCCATGCAAACTGTCTCTCTGATGAACACAATGAACACCGTACAGCCTGAGCAGTCAGCTGCATTTGCACTTTCACAAACTCGCGCATTTCTTTTCTTTACAGAAAACAGACTGGGACCGGACCAGTTTAACAGTACTGAAACAAATGATTCAATGACATCCCATTCCACAAGGATTACTTTGACAGATAAATCTAATTAGGATCTTTGTAGTTGGATCCAGTTCTTATTTTGGTGAACTCAACTTCACTCTGTGTCTGCCATACCTATTTATGATGGTTTAAGGTTATCCCGGATCGACCTGGTAGCTCACAGTACGCACCGCGATATGAAATGCAACAACAAATTTTAGCAAGGGTTTTTGTTTTTTTTGCACCCTGACTCTTGTGACTCTCTTTAGTACAGCAGGTGAGGAAGGTAAATGTATTTGTTTTATATAAAGCTTTAACAGCTGTCCTTTGGTTCTCTGCTACCTGGGGGTCCCATATGTTTGAAAGGGAAGGCTCATCTCTGGCCATCTATATTCAATAGCTCTCAGAGATAATGTCTCTGTCTCAGTTTTGAAAAGATTCATTATTCTAGGCCGAGTGTGTGGCTGGAAAATACAGTAACTGGATGCATTTCTTCTTCCTGATCTGTTACACCAAACCTTTTAAATATTCTCCCTCACTGCTTCCAGGAACCTTTTATGTGGTTTTGCTCGGTTCCTTTTGCCAAGCAGTTCCACATTCAACATTCTTTGTGCAATAAATCCACAATTCCTCCTCCACCAACCATCTCACTCTTTGGCCTTTAAAGCTGTTGCCAAACTCTTCACCCCTACATACTGATTTCTAATCTTCCCACCCAAAGAAAATATAACCACGCAGGTTCCGCCTCATATTTTTTTGTCCCCAAACCATACAGGTCTAAAAGGTCTTTAATCACCATCTTGCAAACTTTCCATATCACGCTTCTATCTATTCTCCTGTCGCAAATAATCCCAACACCCGTTTCTTCCTCTCTGTCGCGCCCTTCTTGTTTTGTATGGTAGAACCCAGGTACTTCAACTCCTTTAGTCTTTAGTACCTCGACTCACTTCCACTGGCCTTTATTCCTCAGCCTTCCAGAAGATACCTCCACTTGTCCAAGCTCTCTTGCACATGCGGTCTACTCTCACTGCAGATCACAAAGTCATCTGCAAACGCTCTAATCCAGGTCTCTTCAACCCTGGTCCTCAGGACCCACTGCCCTGCATGTTTTACATCTCTCTCTCTCTGCTCCACCAGAGCTAAATCAAATGATTGCATGAGCTCCGTGGCTGCCATCAAGGGCTGCAGAGGCCTATTTATCACCCATTTACTTGAGTCAGGTGTGTGGAGGCAGGGAAACATTTAAAACATGCAGGACAGTGGGTCATGAGGACCAGGGATGAAGACAACTAGCTGGACTCCTCTGTCAGCTTCTCCATCCTCAATACACACAAGACTATTATTCCTACTCCCAACGTTAAACCATCTGTCACTCCTACCACACACCTCACGGCCGTCTCCCTGTGCTTGGGTCGTACTACACCCTCATGCCTAATTACTCCTTACAACAAATTAGGACAAAACATGAAACACTGAGTTTGTGCTGTCAGGAAAAAAACAAAACATAAAAGCACAAATACAAAAGCGGCGTGGTGTAGCAACAGTACAGGCGCCCCATATCTTCAGGCTATTAGGTCCTCAACACAGCAGACTGCGGTTCAGACCCGGGTTTACCGTTGCTGCCGTGTAATTGCCTAATGCACCATTTTCCCTATCAAGCAACTGGCCAGACGTACCCATACAGTGGTCTGCAGGTGTTATTATCCAGAATCACGGTTTGTTTCCTTCCTTCTTCCTGCTCCTTGCTGTTGTTGTCGTTGATAGCAATGTGTATTTATCATGTTGAGCCACACTTCTTTTAATATTGGGATTGTTTTTGCCAAAAAAAAAAAAAAAAAACGGTCACAAGGACAGTAAAGCGACTGAATCTACACAGATGTAGCTGGACTTCAGTGGTTGCTTTAACTGTTGTATTCTGGGTACAATGCGGCCATGTTGTTGCTAATGTCTTCAGGCGACTCTGTGAAGTGACAGCCTCGGCGCTGATGTACAGCGAACATGAAGGACTGAACCCTTAAGCTGTCTGAGCTTCAGAGCGACAACAAAACACAAAGAGCAGAGATGATGGGATGTGGTGGAACGCTGCTGTGTGTCTAGCTGGCAAACTGCAGGTGAACTGGCACAAGGAAATCTCAACTTTAACGTTGAACTGCATTACAGGTCGAATGAATAATGCAATGATAAACAGGGTTATTATAGCCTTTTATGTTGAGGTCGCCATCCACAATTTTAATGTGTAAATACAAAAGTTATGAATTTATGGCGAATTCTAGTCAGGCTTTAAATATTGAACCTACAAAAATCCCACAGTGTGGGTAGGTAGGTAGGTAGGTAGGTAGGTAGGGTTGGTGGCTGGCTGGATACACTGCAAAAATAGAACTATAAATAAGAAACATTTTCTTGAAATGAGAGTATTTTTCCTTTATTTGAGCAGGTAAATAAGATTATTTGCCAATGGAATAAGATTTTTGCACTTAAAATAGGAACAATTCATCTCCGTCATCTTATTTCAAGTGCAGTATATCTAATTATCTTATTTTAGGGGTAAAAATACTCATTCCATTGGCAGATAACCTTATTTACCTGCTCAAATCAAGGACAAATATATATGTATGTATGTATGTATGGACGGACGTTTCAAACATTGGGGAAGCACTTTTCTTCATACACTCCATTTTCTCCTTCCATACTCCTCCAGACCTGGATACCCCACAAATCAAGCTCCATACGTCCTCTGACTTTTTGTCCTGACTGTGTAGGAACCCTGGATGAATAAGAAAAGCGTGTTCTCCACACTCCGAGTCACTTGTTGTCCCGACTAACATATTTTCCCCTGCGAGAAACGATGATTATCACTGTTGACAGAAGCGATGCGTGCAGCAGGAGGCAGCTGACTGTGGCAACGTTCTGGTCAGAAATCAGAGGAGTGTGTGTTCTTGTGGTGGTGGTGGGGGACTTATTGAGTCTGCTGCTGCTGACAGACTGATTACACTCAGAAGTGAGCAGGGAGCAGTAATGCGCCAGTATACCACGGACAGGGAGGGAGGAAGGGATGGGTGCGCCAGACCAGCCCTCACCCAAACCACCACAGCCACCACCAGCAACCCGCCCACCCCCCTTTCTACCTCCTGCATCAGGGAGGAGGGCTATCCCAGCTTCCCAGCATCGTGATCTCCCCTCTGCAGTGTCTCCTGGTGTGAGCTGCCAGGGCTTGGCCCTCACTGCCAACCCTCAGGTCCCCTCAGCTGACTTCTTTAACTTTCCCACCTATTATTCCCATATCAGTGCTGCTGCAAAATACCACAAACGGGTATTTATTCATGTTTATGTCATTTTGTGCATGTGTTTTTTTTATTTACTGATGCACAACATATACAAAATAGGAATATGTTGCTTAAGTTTTAATATCTACAAGTTTTCTGTGGGTTTTTGTAGGGTTTAAGCCTAAATAGCATAAAGATGATTACCACTGTAAATTCCTCCAAGGTTTATTAAAACTCTTCGTATCTGCACCAGCGTCTATCTCACACTTGCACAGAGCTCAGGAATAAATATCATCACTCTGCAGAGCAATAAACCTCGGAACCATAAACCCATAACACTTCTCCTCGGTGTCATTTGCAAAGTTCCACTTCCAAGGCACAACTAACCAGGTTTCATATTTCTCCAAAAAAACAAACAAAGACCATCATTATAACAAGGCTTCTGTAAACAACTGTAGCAACAGAGGGGTTGCTTTAGCAGTTAACTATTCAGAGTTTCTATATTCTGCGTATGACACCGAATATAGAAACAAGGCGAGCGCAGCACGGGGGAAAGACAGCAGAGGAGCTCTGGGAGGTTTTTCATGTCCAGGATGTAGAATAAGTGCCGCTATTTTTGCGCATCGTAGCGCACAGCCCCTCTCACGCCAGTGGAATGGGGAGCCGGGATAAAGCCCTCCCACCACCACCACCACCCCAACCTGCACCTTCAGTTCTGGCATAGCAACCCCGGAGCAGAGCGCATAAATCAGCCTGCTCCAACATCTCAGGTCTGCAGGGGGTTTAACGAGCCCGCTTCGTGCGGCTCACCGCCCGCCGCCTCTCTCCATCTCCGGCAGCCCGCTGGAAAGCACCTGGCTGCCCGGGGAAAAGCAGCGCGGACCGCACGCACTGAACGGTTACCTGAACCGAGGCCTCTCCCGTGGCAACGTGGGTCTCTCTCGGGTCCTCCTCCAGGGGTAGGGGGGGAGGGGGTCCAGCCGGTCCGGCTCTCGCTCTCCGGGGGGGCTGCTGGGATTCCTCACCACGCTCTCCCTGCTCCTCTGACGGGGCTCCACTCCAGCGACAAGCAGCGGGGGCCGCGACAGGAAGTTCATCCAGCCTCATTTCAAAATAAGACACACTTTACCGTTTAAAAAAAAAAAAATCTTCATTTTAGTTGTTAATAAAAAAAATTAAAAATTATTTAAAATACAAACAAGGTCGTCAACGTCAACACAAATGCTAAAATAATACAGCTAATAAAAACTAGCTAGCCTACTGGACCAGAATTCTATTTTCACAGGGCTTTTGTAGACATAAGTATATAAAAATAAGTTTAAAACATTGCCTTTGCTGACGATTTTAATTTCATGAGTTTACTAGTTCAAAAAAGTCAACAAAAGTACGCAATTTAGCAAAAAATTACCGGACAACAATGGCAGAAAGCTAACCTAGTTTAGCAAAAGCTAGTGACATTAGCACAGCTAATTCTGGTGCGTTCAATTGATGTCGGGTTTTCTGCGTTTTCAAGTTACATTAGCCAGATATTAGGGGGGAAAGCTTTTAAAACTCTGAGGTTCTTTATCAAAATTAAATACAGATGAATGTCAGTAGTTGAATTATATATATATATATATATATATATATATATATATATATATATATATATATATATATATATATATATATATATATATATTCATACATCTCCCAGATGTATTCATTAAGTGATATACACTATTTCGCTAAAAGTATTTGCTCCTCTGCCGTGACTTGCATGTGAACTTAAGTGACATTCCACTCTTAGTCCATAGTGTTAGATATTATGTTGGTCCACCCTTGGCAGCTGTAACAGGTTCAAGTCTTTTGAAAACGCTGTCCACAAGGTTCTGGAGTATTTATGGGCATTTTTAACCATTCTTCCAGAGGTCCATTTGTGAGCTCAGACACTGATGTTGGACAAGAAGGCCCGGCTCTCAGTCTTCGCTCTAATGCATCCCAAAGCTGTTCTATCATGTCGAGATCGGGATTCTGCAGGCCAGTGAAGGTCGTCCTCACCAAACTCTCTCCATCAGGTCTTTATGGACCTTGCTTTGAGCTCTGATGCTCAGTGGTGTTGGAAGAGGAAGGGGCCATCTCCAAACTGTTCCCACAAAGTTGGGAGCATGGAGTCAACATCTCTTGGTCTGCTGAAGCGTTCAGAGTTCCTTTCACTGGAACCGAGGGAACAAGCCGACCTCCTAAAAAAACAACCCCACATCAGAACCCCCATACACTCGGCACAGTACAGTCAGTTGTAGGGTGCCATTCTCCTGGCAACCCACAAACCCAGTCTGGTACATCAAAAATAAGTGTCAACCCATATATCATTAGATGGTTTCACTCATTCCTTATTCCTCGTTCCCAGCAGGTCAGGGTGAACAGGACCTTATCTGATCTTCTTACCATAAGTACTGGCGCTCCCGAGGGGTGTGTCAGCTCACCTGTTCTGTTCACCTTATATACCAAACAATTTTATGTTAAAATTTGCTGATGACAGCTATTCTCTGCCTCATTTCACATTATACTTAACTAGTTAAGGACAGCAGATTAAAACTTGTGTTCAGTGGTGTGAGGAACACTTTCTGACTCTTAATGTCTGATCTTTGACCCGAAGGCAATTGGAGACCACTTTCCAGTGATCATCCATAATCAATTAATTGCCCAGGTAGATTCCTACAAATATCTTGGAATACAAATTGACAAAAAACTATCATGGATTGCTCAGGTTGACTATGTCTGCAACAGGGCCCAGCAGCTGTAACACATGTTCTGCCCAGGTTGAGGGCCTTTGGTGCATGTTGCTCTTTTACCATGCTGTAATAGAGAGCATCATTAGGAACAACATTTCTGCCTCGTTTGGTAACCTGTCTGTCCAAACGAACAGTACTTGTATTACTCTATGAAGTCGGGAGTCAAACAGCACCCCCCCACTTCAGACCATCTTGAATGAAACAATAACCAGACAGGCCTAGAAAATCATCTCAGACCACACTCATGGGGTCTGTCTGTCTGTCTGTCTGTCTGTCTGTCTGTCTATCTATCTATCTATCTATCTATCTATCTATCTATAATTAGCCAAGTTTATCAACTAAAAACAGATTATCTGGGATGTTTACTTTTAGTAATTTTCTCACCACGGGCAGCATAAACCTAACTGGTCAGAATAAGCGTTTAAAGGAATATATTTTATATAAATTGAGTTTATAACAAAAGCAGGAAACAAAAAAATAAATGTAAACCAAATAAAAAGTCTAAGCTCACATAAACGTTTTATTACAGAGACTCACGCAGGAAGTCCTCTACATGCTCTGCCTGAACTTGACGTAGGTCCTCATCTCAACCATAGAGGATGTTGCTGGGGGGGTGTTTAAAGGATGGATGGTAGGATGCTCACTGCGCATGCGCTCATCTCACAGGCCTGCCGTAATCCCCTCTGACACAAACAACCAGAGGATGCAATATGCTGTAATTAAGGAAATAAAGTATCCGTCTAATTACAGTCTTCCACGTGCTTTACCTCCATCTGAACGTAGCATCCGGGCACAAATGAATGAAAAATAAACACAAACAACAACAATGGCAATCACTAGGAGATAAAAGTGAGATACAGATACAGTGCTACATCATTAACAGTTATAATTTAAAAATCTAAATATTATTTAATATTTTTTGACCTCACATCTCCAAATGAAGCCTTTAAATTTCCCTGTTTAAAGCGAAACAGGACATATTTGAGTTCTTTATGAGAAATACTTTTAAAGCAATATACATTGTTTCTACATTGCTAGATGGATCACTGCATGAATAACTGACTCACATTTGATGTAAATATTAAGAGTTTTTTGCCATTTGATGTGACCCACATTATGTTTGGCTGTAAAGCTTTTTCATGCTGTAAGGATTTTCTCCTCAGGCCCTTTGGTGCTTTTGCCCAATTTCTTTAATACAATTTATTTCTGTCTTATTACTTTTTTCCCCATGTACTGTCATGTGCGAGGGGTTGTTGGCAGGACCAAATGCTGCTTGTCGGGACTTTGAAGCAATCAACTGGTTCCCTTATATAGGAAATTTTTGACCAATCTGTATAATATGATTGATTTTGACTTTGTAAAGTGCCTCGAGATGACATGTTTCATGGTGCTATATAAATAAAATTGAATTGAATTGAATTGAATTAAACCCAGAAAAGGAAACCCCTGGACCGAGTCAAAGCCCAGATCCGCATCCTTTTGCAAAGCTGTGGGGTGACATGAAAGGCGCTGAATGTCATTTAACAACTGTCCTCATTTTTTCCACCACTGTACATCATTTCACAGATTTCTAAGTCATCGAGTAGGACTAAAATGCACATTTTTATTAACACACAAATCGCTTAAAAGTTTTGAATTTCCTCATACACAATATGATATGTCACACATAGTAGAGAAGTAGACCCATAGTGCTTCATTAAATGACAAAATGTCAGGAACATTCTGACAACTGCATCTACTGACTAGATCTTTATGGAAACAGACGGTAGGGATGTTAGAACGTGTCAAGTGCAGTTCTGCCCATCATTCAACAGGAAATCTGCTGAAATGTGTAATTTTAGTCTTCCCACTGTCTGCAGCATAGCTCACAAGAGTGTTTGCTACAGTTTTCCACAACACTACCAACACGGCCAACCTGAAGGATACAAAGGAGTCAGAAACGTCTGCATAGCGAAAGTATCCATTTTGCTTAAACCTTTTCACATTTTATTCCATTACAATCACAAACTTTTAATCTTTTTTATTTGGATTGTTTTGTAACAGAGCATCACAAAGTAGTGCATAATTATGACATGGAAGGAAAATAGTTGCATTAAAAAAACAGAGCAACCTTTTTAGTAAGCAGAGTCCCCCTGTGTAATTTAACTATGGTATGGGTGTAGCTGTTCTCTAAAGGCCTCAGAGGTTCTTCAGAGAACATTAGAGAACAATCAGCATCACAGAGACCCAGAAACCCAGCAGACAGATCAGGCGGACAGTTCGGGTCCAGTTTAAAGCAGGTCAGGTTCTAAAACAATCTCTCAAGCGTTGAACATCTCCCAGAGCTCTGTCATGTTTGGCATCCGGTTTTCTTTTGTGTTCGTTTTCATCCTTTTCTTGTTGTTTATTTATGTTCAAATGTTTTTGCCATAAACAAGTTCATTTCCCTGTGTTTGTTATTGTTAGAAAGATGTTGCCATATACGCTTATTCTTTTAGGTTTAGATTTTTAGTTATTTTTGTGTTCTGTTTGGTATATTTTAGTTTATCCTGAAGACCAGTGTTAGCCTATTTCCACTCTTTGTAGATTCCTTTGCGTTAATTATAAACCTTTCACCAGCCCTTTGGTTTTGATTGGCTCACCTGCATCCAATGTCATTCTCCACCTTTCCCTCTGCATACAAGTTCTTCTTTTGTCATTAATTGCTGGTTCTCCACCCGTTACTCTGCCCATCCTGTTCTCCTCATGCAAGTTCATGCAAGTTTTCCATTTCAATTATCAAATTTTCTCCATGCTTATCCCAAGTTCCTGACTGCATGTTGGTCCTACTCTCAACATACAAAACATGACAGGAGTTCAGGGGGGAGAATCAGTCAGCAGGACAAATTTTAATTGCACACTCCACAAATCGGGTCTTTATAGGAGCGGCAAGAGGAAAGCCAACGTTGAAAGAAAGCCAAAGCATTTCCTTTGGTCGGATAAGAAGAAAGCCAAACTAACTAATTCCACACAGGTCACCCTGAACACGCCATCCCCATGGTGACACATAGTGGTGGCAGCATCATGCTGTGGGGATGCTTTTCTTCAGCAGGGACAGAAAAGTTGATGGGAAGATGGGTGGATGGAGCTAAATACACAACTATCCTGGAAGAATACCTGCTAGAAGCTGCAGAAGAGTTGAGCTATGGATCATGGAATGGTTTAGATCATGTGCTAAAACGGCCTAGTCAAAGTCCAGCACTAAATTCCATTGACGATCTGTGGCAAAACCTGTAAATTGATGCTTAAAGACAATAAATATGACTGAGCCTGGGTTATTTTGAATTGATCAATGAGAAAAACAACGCCCTTTCTAAAAGCTGATAGAAATACGTCAAAAGACCCGCAGCTGTTATTACTCCCACTTTATGATTATTCAATGCTTTGTGTTGGTCTGTCACATAAAATCCCAATAAAACACCCTGAAGTTTTTTAATTGCAACAATTGAAAATGTACTTTTGCAAGGCACTGTACAACAGATCCTGGACAAATTTGAGTTCACAAAGACTCGAGTTACTTTTGCATGAATCCGGGCATCAAAAGGACCGGCTCCTTTGTTTTGCCTGTTGAGCAGTTCATGAAGTTTCAGATACGCTTTGGGAACAGGCTGGGTGGAGATGCATCCGACAGGACAAGAGAATCTGTGTACTTTGGGTAGGTTGTGTAGGATGGAGGGTTGTCCAGTTCAGAGGGAGACCCAATGCTGTTGCTGGAGGAGGAGTCTATGGAGGGATCCTACAAGACAGGAGGTCAGTGGTTAAAAGCATTTTACCTCTATCATGTGGAAGGTTTTTAAATATATATTTTTACTTTACTTTCACAGAGTATTATTTACAAGCCCAAACAAGACAGTTGAAGTTGACAAAAAGGCAGGAGGTGGAGCTGAAGATGTTTCCCAAAATGGACAGCGTTAGAAATGAAGATGTTAGAGGAAGATGATTTGGACCTGAGCCGAAGATCAGAGAGAGGATGTGTAATATGAACTCTAAGGAGGCCCAGAGGTGTCACAATAAAACAAGTAAAACATGCCGGAATGGTTATTTAGATGTGTCTATAATTAAATATATATAAATACATATTATAGGAAATATTGGATTAACAATTGTTTACATATAATTACGCAACTACTTATTTCGTTGTCTCGTCAGAAGTAATTTATGAAACCAAAAAGCCATTTCATCAAGTTGTTGTTTTGGGTTTGAGTCGTCAAGATCTCTGTCATGTTTCCACGAGATTTTAATTGTTTTTACTCCAAATTTATCCATCCGTTGAGTCCAGTGACTGCTTGTCTGTGCCGAGTCACAGGAGAACCTGGTGCCTCTCTCCTGTAGTCAGAGGACGACCATCCACACACTCACACGTCACTAAAGGACAATTTAGAGCAATCAATTAACCTGACAGACGTGTTTTTGGACTGTGGGAGGAACCTGGAGCACTGAGAGAGAGAACCCAGGCATGCACAGAGAGAGAACATGCAAACTCCATGCAGAAGGAGCCCAGACCGGGATTCAAACCCAGGACCTTCTTGCTATAAACATCAAACTTGTCATTTTTAATTTACATTTCCATTATTTATTTTATTTTACCCTTAATTTATTTTTTGAGTGCCATGTTTTCAATCTCATTCAATTAATAATCGTATATAATTGAAGCAATTAGAAAAACTTAAATACAACACATAGAGACTCCAGATTTTAAATTTTATATTACATTTGTAAGCTATTTAATAAATCATATTTTAATAAATCTAGATAAATTAAAACAATTATTTCTAGTTTATTTATTTATCTTTTTGATTATGACCTGTGAAGATTTACTACATGACATTTTTATTCATTAAATTGTGGCAGTTTTGATGCTCGTTAGAAAGCCGTTTCCATTGGCAACAAAAGCAAGATTTTGTTTTTGGGGGGATTTCATACAGTATTTGTTAAATCAGAAAAAGAAAATTTCACAATAAGAGAATCTGTGTTGTTACCGTGTTAAAATCTAATCACAGGAAATAAACGCAGAGTGGTCGTACCTTCTGTTGCAGAACGTAAAGGGAAGTTACCGCTTTTATCCCGTTTTGCTCTCGGATTTCAGGAAGCACGTCGTCTGTAAGGAAAAACACGTCCGACTGTTACTCAGCGGCGCAGTTTGTTTCAGCGCCGGGCTCCAAGAGGATTCATTTACCTCTCTGTTTCAGCTGTTTGTGATGCGACTGACCGTAAATCCTTGACTTTTTAGATTTCTGTCTTGACCTTAGATTAAAAAAAAGACATGGCTAAATATGCAATGGTTGTATATTTGCATTGTGAATCTGTTTAAAGGTAACATTGCTTTAGTTCATGCATGATTAAAAGGTAAAGGCTTACTTTTTAGAAGGAGTCCAACATGCACACACGGTCACCAGCGTGATGAGGATGAAGATTCCCCCAGTGGAAAGCATGATGTAGACAGAGCTTCTTCCTGGTGGGACATAAGAGTTAACGAAAAAACACATTTACACACGTAAACCTCGTTTACTATGTTAGTAATTAACATTAGATCTGTCAATAGTATGCTGTGTAGGCAAGGCAAAGCATATTTATCTGTAACCCGTATTTCAGTACAAGGACAACACAAAGTGGTTTATATGATTGAAATATAGGGAAATAAAAACAGAATAAAAGCAAGTTGGAATAAAATGTAGAAACAAAATAAAACATGGGAAAATGAAAACTAAAAGCAAATATTAATGGTTTTAAAAACAGTTGGACTACAAAGTTGAACTAATGATGTTTCAGTAAAAAAGTTTAACAGTTAAAATCCTAAACAAATGTGTTTTTAATCTTGATGTAAAGGAACTCAGGCTTTCAGCACTTATCCAGTTTTCTGGGAGTTTGTTCCAGATCAGTGGAGCATAGGAACTAAATGCTGCTTCTCCATGTCTGGTTCTGGTTCTGGTTCTGCAGAGCAGGCTGGAGCCAGAAGACCTGAGTGGTCTGGAGGGTTGATGCACTGATAACAAGTCTGTGATGTATTTAGGTGCTAATTCAGGGATTTATAGACTAACAGAAGGATTTTAAAGTCTATTCTCTGAGATCCAGGGAGCCAGTGGAAGGACTTCAGAACCGGGTCCATGTTCTCTACGTTCTTAGTCTTAGTGAGGACTTCAGAACCGGGTCCATGTTCTCTACGTTCTTAGTCTTAGTGGAAGGACTTCAGAACCGGGTCCATGTTCTCTACGTTCTTAGTCTTAGTGAGGACTTCAGAACCGGGTCCATGTTCTCTACGTTCTTAGTCTTAGTGAGGACTTCAGAACCGGGTCCATGTTCTCTACGTTCTTAGTCTTAGTGGAAGGACTTCAGAACCGGGTCCATGTTCTCTACGTTCTTAGTCTTAGTGAAGACTTCAGAACCGGGTCCATGTTCTCTACGTTCTTAGTCTTAGTGAGGACTTCAGAACCGGGTCCATGTTCTCTACGTTCTTAGTCTTAGTGAGGACTTCAGAACCGGGTCCATGTTCTCTACGTTCTTAGTCTTAGTGAGGACTTCAGAACCAGGTCCGTGTTCTCTACGTTCTTAGTCTTAGTGAGGACTTCAGAACCGGGTCCATGTTCTCTACGTTCTTAGTCTTAGTGAGGACTTCAGAACCGGGTCCATGTTCTCTACGTTCTTAGTCTTAGTGAGGACGCGGGCAGCAAGTTCTGGATCAGCTGCAGCGTTCTGATCCACTTTTTAGGCAGACCTGTGAAAACACCGTTGCAGTGATCAGTTCTACTAAAGATAAACATGGATTAGTTTTTCCAGATCCTGTTGAGACATCAGTCCTTTAATCCTGGAAATGTTCTCCAGGTTCTAGAAGGTCCACTTTGTAGTTGTCTTTAGATGGAGGTTCAGGTCTGAGTCCATCACTACTCCCAGATTTCAGGCCTGATCAGTGGTTCCTAGCTGAAGCAGCTGAAGCTGTGAGCTAACTTTTGATCTCTCCTCTATTGGTCCAAAGATTAGTACTTCAGTTTTGTTTTAATTCAACTGTAGAAAATTTTGGCACATCCATGCATTGATTTCTTCAAAGCATTTATTCAGCTCAAGCTGTGTGTCGTCTGCATAGTGATGGTAGCTGATGTTGTTTTAATGATCTGAGCTAGAGGGAGCATGTAGATATTGAATAGGAGGGACCCAGGATGGACCCTTGGGGAACACCACATGTGATTTTTGTCGTCTCTGATGTAAAGTTACCTACTGACAAAAAAGTGTTTCCATCTGATCTCAAAAACAGGAATGCTTCTGCAGGTGGATGTCGCAGACATTTCCCCCCTAATTCTTTTGACTGCTTTTGCATCTGACCAGGGTCAGAGTCACTCCTGGTACCATGAGGCAATACCTGGACCCTGCAGAGGTTGCACATGCAGTCAAACTCCACCAGGATGGAGGCCAGGGTACACCCTGGCCAGGTCCCCAGTCCATCACAGGACAACAAAGCAGAGGTTCCCAAAGTGGGGGTCGGGACTCCCCACGGGGGTCGATCCAGATGATCCAAATGATGCAAAATTTCTGACTATACAATATCTGAGACTTGATTTACTATAACAAATTTATGCATTTAGTAATGGAAAAACATTTCTCGAAAATGTACAACTTTTTGACATTAGAAATAATCCACGTTTTTTTTTTTCACACAAATATGTGAAATTCATCTCAAAATGCTTGAGTTTTTAATTCATTTTCTTTCTTTTACAAATGTTCTTCTTTTTCGAATTTATGAGAATAAAGTCATAATTTTAGGTGTACATGAATAAAGAGTGTTACAAGAATAAAGTTGTGATATCATGAGAACAAAGTCACACAATCAGTTCAAAGTCCTGAGAACGATGATAATCTGATGATAAATGCCGAAAAGATTTAGCATTCAGCATTTACCGTTTCCTTATTTGTGAAATTGATACCATAATATAAGTTCTCATAATATTATTTCTTTACTATCGCAATTATATGACTTTAGTCTCGTAATTTCCAGAAAGCAATAAAATGCGGCGCCTCCCTGAAGGGGCTCGCCTGTCTCTGGCGCTGTTGTTTTGGGGTTTGCTGGTTGAGAAGTTTGGGAACCCCTGCAGTAAAGAGACACAGGACAGACAACCACGCAAGCTCACACTCACCCAATTTAGAGACCAATTAACCTAACCAATTAACCAAAGAGTCGTGTTTTTTGGCCTGTTGGAGGAAGTACCTATAGAGAACCCACACATGCACAAGGAAACATGCAGACTCTATTCTAAAAGAGCCCAGGGTGGGATTCAAACCGACAGCTGCAAGGCAATAGTGCTGCTCCTCCACGGTGTGGTCATTGTTAATCCAAAAAACAGGGGAGATTAATGTGACAACCTTTCCAGTGGAGGGCGCCAAAAGCTTGCCAAAGCTGGCTGTGATCATGGTTTGAAAACGTCTCATTCAGATTTCCAGGCATTTTCCTCCTGAATGTGTGCAATTATGAGGCAGGTTGTACTTCCAAGGAATTTATTATTGAAGAATAGGATTCCTAAATGGTATAAACTCAGATCCAAACATTAAAGGTGAGGTTTTGACTTTCTAAGGAGTAGGCGCTCATTTTTCAGCTGTGGGGGGGAAAGTGGATATAAATGTGAATGTTATGGGATGCTTATAGATTTTATGTTTAAGTAGCAAACAGAGTTTCTATGTGAGAAACTTCCCGTGTGAAGAAATGCTGCGCAACTAAATAAAAATGACAATTTTCCAATATCATTTGTTCAATTTCACCTTTAATGTGACGCCTGTAACTCAAATGTATAAATTACACTTTATGACATTTAAAAAGTCATTCAAATATAAAGTCATCCTCCTTTCAGTACTAGCCCAAAGCCTTGTTGTTTGTCAGTTTTCTGCTCCACGTTTTATGCAGCAGCAACCGCAGCCTCTCAAAGGTTGGAAAATCTCCCAGGAAATCCCCTAAGAAGGATCTACAAGTGAGTAAAACCACACAGCGGATATGGAGCATTATCCTGGATAAAATTAATGCCCGCGTTGAAATATGCAGCTTTATTCTTGCAGCTCTGCTGGAAGAAAGTACATTTTAAAAACTGGCTGTTGGTTAGGAGTTGATTTTGAGTCCGCGTCTTAGCAGGAAGAAGGTCCAACCAGCTCATCTTTGTTTCTTACGGGTCCTGACACAGAATTTCAGGCGTAACATCCAGAGAAACCGGGTCCCTACATGAGCCAGGGCAGCTTTACAGCTGTACAGAAATAAGACATCTGGAGACGGTGCAATAATAGCTTGCAGCGTCTGCAACAGCTTTTTCCTCGCTGCCATCAGACTGTTGAACTGCTGAACTCTAAACTGGACTCTTCATCACACATGCACAGAACTGAACTTTATGGCCATTCCGCATCATCATGTTGTACTGCCAACGTTGCTGAACTTTTATAATAAATTTAAAAGTACACAACTGAACTGAACGTTTACTGCATTTTTGCACCATTATTATTTTGAACTTTTCAAATTAACGCCTTTTTTGCACCATTATGTTTGCACTATAAACATGGTTGAATATTCTTCTGCACACTTTAAAAAAAGAACTGCTTTTCTCCTGCACTGTACATTCTTAACTTTGCTGCACTCTATATATTGTAATGTTATTTTATTTCAATTGCAATCTCATTACATTGTCGTAAGCTGTATGCAACGAAATTTTGTTGCGTACAAAATGAAAATAAAGTTTGTCTAAGTCTAAGTTGATCTGGCATGAAAGCAGCTCATCTTGAACAATACCGGCCCATAATAGTATCCCACCTCCACCAAGCAAGTGTCCTTTCTGATCATGCTACTGGTCCGTAAATTCAATTCAGTTCAGAAATACTTTACTAATCCCAAAGGGAAATTAAACGCTGTTGGGACTCGTGTTACGTGGTTCCTTCACGGAGTCGCTGTAGATAGTGGTGGCTGCAGGCAGGAAGGATAAATAATCCTTCTCATCTCATCAGTACATAAAAACCTTTGATTAATTTCTGTCTTCAGTAATTATTTTTGTTTTATATTATTAGTCATGGCACAGTGGGTAGCCCTGATGCCTTGCAGCAACAAGGTTCTCGGTTCAAGTCCACCCTGGGTCTTTCTGCATGGAGTTTGCATGTTCTCCCTGTGCATGTGTGGGTTCTCTGGCTTCCACAGTCCAAAAACATGTTAGGTTAATTGGCCTCTCTAAAATTCTCCTTAGGTGTGATAATGGTCCTGTTTGTGTCTGTGATAGACGGGCGACCCGTCCAGGGTGAACCCCGCTTCTCACCCATTGACAGCTGGTGATAGGCACCAGCACCCCTCATGACCCCAATAGGGATAGGTTTGTACGACGGCACTGGAGGAGACCAGGTTTAGGGTATCTTCACATGTGTTTCGTTTCAAATCTTTGGCATCTGATTTCGTCTTTCGTTCTCAACAAATCCCTGCGACCACGGAGGATACTTTCAACAAAATGTTTGATTGATCTGTGATCATCTCCCAGTGCCTTGGCAATTTTACGAGTGCCACATACCTCTGAGAGACTATTTCATATTTCCTGACTACAACATTTGCTACCTCCTGTAGCAAATGTTGATTTTTTTTTTAACTGTGTAGTAACAGCATCCTGCCATTAGATGTCAGTTTTCACACAAAACCCAGAAATGTCTCCAAAAAGAGAAAAAGTGATGCAGAATGATGAGTTTAAAGTGTAACTCACTCAATATCAACTTTTTTTTGCATATAAAATGGGCCTAAGGGTGCTAATTTTATGTTACCATGCATTTTTACATTTCTATGTGAACTGAAATGAAATTATGAAATCAAAATCAATTTTATGAGTGCCGCATACCTCTGAGAGACTATTTTATATTTCCTGACTACTCAGAGTCAGTCAGTCTCTATTGTTAATCCCTTGCATGATTAATTGTGCAAACAGAAGGCTTTTTAAATCGTAGCATTTGTGTAGCTGTAAAAAACAACCTTCTGCCCATGCCACCGTGTCTATCGTAGCAGCGTAACTCCAGTGAAACCAGCGCCGGGTTACTTACTGTACACGGCCAGCCTGATGGGCAGGCTCGTCATGCTGCCCAGCGGGTTCTCCACCATGCAGCTGTAGATGTCCTCATCCGCCATCAGCACGCGAGCGATGGTCAGCCACTTCTGATCAGGTGACAACACGAACCTCGTTTCATTGGTCAAGGGCTTCCCACCTTTGAGCCACCTGTACGTGGTCCTGGTGCCGTTTTCATGGGAGCAGTTGAGGATGAAGTTTTCGCTGAGCTCCAGCACTGACGACGCCTCCATGTGGATGTAGGGCCTGGATATAGGCTCTGCGCGAGGGCAAGAACAAACACACCAGCATTCCTGAAATTAGGTATAAAAATGTGAGTAAAGCCAAAGACTACAGCTTGATTCACCCAGAGGTGGGTAGAGTTGCCCATAAGGATGAAGGATGAAGGAATCTTGGTTGTCCCCATGGGGTGATTAGTTTTACAGCTGGCAGTAGCAGGCGAACAATTCAACAAAAAACACTCAGACACAAAGACTCAAGTAAGTCACGGAGAACTCAGAAAAGATTGAGCAAAACATCTCTAGATGAAACTGATCAGGAGGGCCGGTGATGTTGTGGGGGAGGAGCTGGACACTCTGACAACCTGGCCCAGCAGAGGAGCTCCTTCAGCAGAAGACTCCTCTTACCCAGATGCACCACAGGAAATCATTCCTGCCTGTGGTCATCAATCTTTACAACGCCTCCCTCAGAGAGTCAGACCCCCCCCCCCTCTGTAATTATGACTCAAAATCATTGACATGTATTCATTCTTTTGCACATCGTCATTATCACTATATTTTAGATCTGTAATATATATATATATATATATATATATGTGTGTGTGTGTGTGTGTTGTTTGTATATCTGGAGCGTGTAACGAAAATAATTTCCCTCTGGGATTATTAACGTATTTCTGATTCTGATGCTTGTGGAGACACAACACAAGAGACCTGCAGCGGTAACAACAACAAAAGGTGGTTCTATGCAGTGTTGATTCAGTTGGGGGTTGAATAGTTTCCACGTTCTCATTTGTTTAAAAAAAATTAACACTGTCCTTTCAATTTAAATTCATGCACTACTTTATCTTGGTTTGTCACCTAAAATTCTAATCAAATACTCTAAAGTTTGGGGGCAAGCCTCTATATCACGTGTCAAACTCAAGGCCCACAGGCCGAATCTGGCCTTCAAGAGCAAACAAAGGCATATTATGTCATTAAGTAGAGACATATATCCTTTTTAAAGTGTATAAAGTGGCTAAAACTGTGTCTCCTGTAGTTAATGATGATTTTTTTATTGTGTAGTAACAGCATCCTGCCACTAGATGGCAGTTTTATCGGCAAAACATTAAAACAACCCAGAAATGTCCAGAAAGAGAAAAAGTGATGCAGAATGATGAGTTTAAAGTGTAACTCACCCCAATATCAACTGTAGAAACCGGGTCTAAGGGTGTTAATTTTATGTAACTGTGCATTTTTTTATTTTTTCTATGTGAACTGGAATAAAATTATGAAATCAAAAGTTTCATCTATACACGTGCAACCGGCCCTTTTAATGACTTCATGGTGCAAAAGTGGCCCAATATAGAAATGAGTTTGACGCCCCTGCTCTATATGTTCCCATTGACTGTCTTGTTGCATGTGCCAAAGACTCTATCATAACATTTAAAACCAAATTTTTAAAATGTCTCCTTTTTTAGTAGCAGAAATCTCTGCGAATGCATCTTCAAAACCTGCTGGTATTTCACTGCCGCTGTGGGTATTACTGAATTGATGCATCCGGAGAAGCAGATTTTGTCCCATCTGGCATGAAACAAGCTTCTCAGTGAAAAAAACATGATTAATGGAGCCCAGTGAAGTCACCGGATTCCTCGCATTGCTTATCCCTCCTACATCAAGACCAGAGACAAAAGCAAAATACCTCAGCGGACGTTCAGGGCTTTTAAATGAGAGGGGAAACATTAGATTTAGTTTCAGTACATCCGTTCAATAGTTTGGGATTTCGTATATTAAGTAAGGTTGCAAAAAGCCAACTTTGATTAAACACTCTTAAGATGATTTAGCAGCAGAAAATGCTTCCTTCTCTTCTGACATTCCTCCAAGCCAGGTTTGTGTCCACATCTGACCCTTTCTGTCTGCTGTTAATGTTTTGTAATTATTTTTAAATGAACATAAAAAGCTGTGATTAACTCTGTCGGTAAAGGCTGCCTCTGACCTTGGTATATTAAAGGGGACATGTCATACTTTTTTAAAATCATTCAGTTGTGGTCCAGCCAGCCACGCCTGTGATCTGACAGGTGATGATTACAGTCATAATCTGTTGTGTGAAGTTTGAGGGATAATAATAGCTAAACTGAAACATATCAAATACCAATGAAACCTAAAGGGGACATTTCACGCTTTTCAGTTCTTTTCACACTGAAATCATTCAGTTGTGGTCTATATAAACTGCAATGCTTTGGTCTGAATCACTCGTTCATTTCTGCTCCTGTTCATAGGTTCCCCCCCCCCCCCCCCCAGGTTCCATCAAGTTCCACTCCACCCTGTTTTTGTTGTCTGCAAGGGGACGGTGAATTGAATTGTGAGGGTTAAAGCACCCAACGACTGAACTTTTTCATCTATAAACTTGTAGCTTTGGCATCCTTCAGCTTGGACTACAAAATCCCAGCAAAAAAGGAAATAAAAAAAATGGTTGATTTGAAGTCCATGACCTTGTTTAGCAGCTCCACAGCAAATACCATGTTCAAAAAAACGTAACAGAGAATAGAAAAAAAACTTAAAAGCTTGTACGAAGCTCCTGGAGAGACTAAATTATATTTTCTGCATGTATTTAAAGGTGGATTTTGGATTATATGTCCCCTTTAAAAGGAACAGTAGGCTTTTATTTGACAGCCAGATGAAGGCTGTCATGAAATTCAGCGTCTTTTGGCTTCGTCAAGCGGCCGAGATGAAGCGCCACGCTAACAAAGAAGCACTTGGAGACAGTAGTCCATGCCTCTGTGACCACATGTCAGTGGGTCTCTAATCACACGTCTGCAGATGGGGAAAAATGCTGCTGTGCGTCTTAGTTTGAGCTCATTTCATCGGTTTAGGATTAACTTCACTGGCTGCCCGTCCGTTGGTCCATTTCAGGATTCTTTTATTTGTCCTTTGAACGGCCTCCTCTAGCTGTACATCTCTGAGCTTTTCCAGCCCCATGTGCTGCCTCGTTCTTTGCTTTAAGTGCTTTATAGATAAATAAAGCAGGAATCAGGCAAATTAATTAACTTACAATCGCAATAGAATACATAGATTTAATCAGGTTTAAGAGCGCATTGTGCTCATTTCCAGGCCTCTCTTGAAAAAGAGATTTTTAATTTCGATGGTGACTTCTTGGTTAGATAAAATAATTTTGTAACCTTGAAGATTAAAAATTAGCCTTACAACTGCTACCAATAAGGGAGAAAAATAAGCGCGCCCGACGTTCAGTCACTTGCAGAACCACCTTCAGCTGCATTGAGGGGACTTTTGTTACGACGTTACCCGTCTTTCACATTGTTGCAGAGGATTTTCTGGTCCGTTCTTCTCTGCAGCATTGCCTCGGTTATTGACTTTTGCAGAAATTCCTTCATGCACAGCCCTCCTCTGAAGTTTGTCTCTACTGCAGGAACCTTTACAGGGAACAAGGGTAGCTTTATGGAGCCGTTGCAGTAAGAAGGGCTGTAGTTAAAATCCTGGCCTGGTTTCACATGTTCTCCCTGTGCATGTGTGGGTTTTCTCTGGGTACTCCAGAATCCTCCAGAAACACAACTGTTGGGTTAATTTATCTGAATTGTCCTTAGCTTTGCGTTATTGTGTTGCTCTATGATGGACCGGTGACCCTTCCGGGGTGAACCCGGTTCTTGTGTGATAACAGCAGGAGGTTGCCTCCTTGTTTGATGGGAAACGGATGTAAATCTTTGTATTTTGGATTACAGGCATAACACTCAACCCCAGCGAGCCATGCTGAATGTAACAGTCTCACAGTGCCCTTATAATTTGATTAATAGAATCAGGTAACCTTGGTGGCAATATTAAATATTTTAAAATCACATGGGAAGGGCTAAAAACTCTCTTCGCAGTAATTTTTAGAGATTTAAATCTGTATTGTTAGAATATTTTGCAGCGTGTAGGAAAACTATGCCAGCCCCCAGGATTGTGCATCATCAACTCATTTTAAGTTTGAAACAAACAAGGCAGGTGCTGCTCTTTGCAGCCAAAGCTCCTCTGACAGGTTTATTGAAAACTTTAAAAGCCTCCTCTGAATTTGGAAAGTTTTTAATTCTATTCCATAGTCTAATCGCTTTGAAATCATCATTAATTGCGGCTGCAAAATAATAATAAAAACAGATTTTAATCCCAATAGAAAGCCGTTTAAAAGGAAGCCTGCTTTTGTTTTGCTGCAGCTACTCGTTTCAGTGCATCTTAAAGGTACTTTACAGAAACTATAAAGTCTAATATCCTTGACAGAAGAATCATTGGGGATGGTTTTAATGCTAAACATCTTGGCTTTTTCTCACAACAGGAGCATTTTTCTCTCCTACACACCTATGCTGGTCAGATTTGTTGTGATTCTAAATCAGTAACAGTTCCTGCAGGGGGAGCAAAGATGCTCTTAATGTCAGCAGACATCGCTGGCATCAACACGCAGTGGACATGCACACAAATTATGGTTAGAAAAACAAGCATCAGATCCTGTAAAATAGGAAGTTTTGGGGTGAAAAATGTTCCTTCAAAGCAATTTAATCAGGATGAGATCCAGACTTTAACTGGGTCGCTCCAGTAACTCAATTTGTTTTCTATTTCTGCCAATGTGTTTAAATTTTGCAGCTGTTTGGGACCATTCTCCTGCTTTCTACCCAGTTCAGACCGAGCCTCAGCTGCCAGGCAGACCGCCTCACATTTCACTCGTTAATATTGAGAGTTTGAAGCTGAAACGAGGCGTTTGCTGAACATGCTGGGTTTATTTTTCTCTGTATATGATGCTGAGTATCGCCTACCTGGACGTTATTGCAGACGTCTGGTGGTTCATTCAAGGGCAAATTTGAAACTGATGCATTTGATTAGCAGCATCTGGCATTTAGTTTCTTCTTAGATCAGCCAGAGTTGTTTTAGTTTTTTCCCACACTGCAGAAACAGAACTAAAAAAAGTGAAATTTACTTCACATTAGTGTATTTGTCCTTGATTTGAGCAGGTAAATAATCCTATCTGCCAATGGAATGAGTAATTTTATCCCTAGAATAAGATAATTAAATATGATGCACTTGAAATAAGATGACGGAGATGAGGTTTTTAAGTGCAAAAATCGTGTTCCATTGGCAGGTAATCCTATTTACCTGCTCAAATCAAGGCACATACACTCATTTCAAGACAATTTCACTTATTTTTAGTTCCGTCTTTGCAGTGCATGACTTCAATAGTAACGGTAAGGCTTGAATAAGTGATCCGCAGCTTTGCTTCCTGGTCCAGAGTGAAGCAGAGACAATTGGATGGTTTAAAATAGCCTTGACTATTTCTTTACAGATTGTAGAAGAGAAGCTTTACATGATCCTACCGTCCACAGTGAGGGTGATGCTGCCCTCTCCAGTAAAAATATCATCAGTGATGGAGATCTCCACCTCATAAGTCCCATCATCAGAGAGCCTGAGGTTGTGGAGAAGCAGGGTCCCGTTCTCAAACACCAGGATGCGGTCTTGATACTCAGGCCGTAGGGTCCCAATGATGGTGGTGCCGACGGACTGGACCACGGTGACCGCCTTTTCCCTCTGAAGCTGCCACTTGATGACGGGCAGGTCGAGGCTGATGCTGCTGTAGCGAACCGACAGAAGGGCCTCCCCTCCCACGGCGCCCCTGATCAGCGTGTTGGGGATGGTCATGTTGACTGCCTGCACCTCGCCTGCAGAACGGCACGGAGAAGAGGCTGCAGCATTAGATTTTCACCGGTTTATCTTCTTTTCATACATGTCTACGGTTTCCTGTCATCTGCAGCTTTCTGTTTCATCTGCGGTTATTTTAAACCTCGTTATAAATAAAGGAGGGTGTGGTCATTAGAAACGTTATGCAGAAAAACATTCTGTATTAGTATAGAATAAAAAAAATGTAATTAAAACAAATAATTAGTAAAAACGATCATTACATAAAGCAACTAATCTCCATTTAGTCGACCCTGTCACCAAACAAGCATAGGCACATGTCAATTAACAAGAACGTTAGAAAGTTTATTTATTTTGGTTCAGTTCAGGGAATCAAGCCATGTTTTTATACCACAGAGTGACGCGTTTTAAGGATTTATATTTATCACGAATGTAAAGCTAAACGTTTATCACAAAAGACAAAAAAATTATTTATTTGTTGTATGGAAATCTTGGTTCTACTGAAAAGACACAAAAGACTGACAAGAAATGTGACAGCTGTAGTCCTGGTCGTGGAGACGTCCATGTGCGGTGGTCTCAAACTCCAGCTGTACTCCACATCTGGCTCATCTCCTACAATCTAAATAGATGTTGGTTCTCAATCACCTCCAGGCTGTGCACCATTAATTTTTTACCACAGTTTTTCCTTCCACTAAATTTTCTACTGTTATGCCTGTCTGCTGGACAACATCAAGTCAGCAGCCTTCCCTATAATTATATAACACAGTTTGGTCTCATTATAATTATAGGGAACATAATTTATTAGCCTTGTGTGATATATAGATTTTGAAGGAAACAACATTTTGTTTTTAATAAGCTGTAAGCAACACACTGCAAAATCCTAACTAAAAATAAGTGAAAATTTCTTGAAATTAGTGTATTTGCCCTTGATTTGAGCAGGTAAATAGGATTATCTGCCAGTGGAATGTGATTTTTGCACTTAAAACAGGAACAACTAATCTCCATCATCTTATTTCAAGTGCATTATATTTAATTATCTTATTCTAGGGGTAAAATTACTCATTCCATTGGCAGATAGGATTATTTACAAATAATCACAGACAAATACACTCATTTCAAGAAAATTTCACTTATTTTTAGTTCAGTTTTTGCAGCGCAATCATGAACATAAACAAATATAACCACCTGAAATTCATAAATTTTTATTAAATAATTGATGTGTGAGCTTCTCTTTTTGAACTGAACCGCTGACATACAGTAGCTCTTTTTTAAAAAGATCTTAATTGCATCTTCCAATTAGGATTAAATTTTAGGTCAAATCGCTATACATTTTATAAGGATATCATGCAATAAACACAAATTAGTCACTAATTATTAAAGAGAAGTTGCTTTTTTTAGTTCTGAAGTTGCCTTCAGAAGTTCTCTATTCAGTGAAAAGAGTCACTTTGTGTTTTATGTGGTGTAAATCCTGGGTCAGGGGCTTTAGTTCTCACGGTGTAGCAGGTTTCTGGTCCGTTCAAATTTAACAACTATTATATTGTCTTTCTAAGGGGATCTGGGTGGCGTTTAATCATCACTGGATCAGAAAAAGTAAGATGTGCTCGCCCAGATTCATCCATAAGCTGTACAGAACCGTGGAGCTGTGTCACTCTGGAGCCCGATCGTATGCCAGAACCTCATTCCTACAGCAACAGCTGTCAGACTTTGAGATGGGCCCACACGGAGCAACAAAAGTGGGCCTTGTCTGTTCAGATTTCCCTCTTGGCAGTCCATGAAAAGAACACGGGGAGCAATCCAGACACCAGGCTAGCGCTGCAGAAACAGAGCAGCTCAGTGAGCAGGACATGATGGCACACAATCTGACGGCACTGGTTCTGGTACAGGCTGGAGAAGGAAAACAACAACATGCACACAGTCGGACACAATCCAGCAATCCCCCGACACCGTGACAAGTTAAAGTAATTAACCTGGAGGGAGCGGCACTGAACTGGACGCCTGTTGGCATTTCTTATCGTGTCAGAACGTTGCCAGCAAAGTTAAAATTTAACAAACTAAAAAAATTACAAACTAATTAAATTATTAGTTATCCTTTCTACCTTTCTACCGTCTGCCATAAAACTCCTCCTCTGTAGTTGCTGCTTCGGCTAAAGATGTGAAGGTGAACGTGCTCTGGCTCTGCTTTCATGCCACAGAACAGAACTAAGCAATATAAGCATACATTTAATACATAA
The DNA here is from genome assembly GCA_037039145.1 of Fundulus diaphanus. NCBI lineage: Eukaryota > Metazoa > Chordata > Actinopteri > Cyprinodontiformes > Fundulidae > Fundulus > Fundulus diaphanus. The sequence goes on from CM073136.1 coordinate 48,645,365, forward strand.
ATGAGTTTAGCTCTGAACATTTTAACTTACCCGGGTTTAAGAAGCCGAGACATACAAGTGAAAAAATGTGGTAGATCTTTCTGCCTTTGGAATGAGCATCCTTCTCTGTCTGCATCTTGAGGAAAAGGCTTTGTTTTTCTCACAGGCTGCCAGCATGATTTGTGCCTCTGGGCAGGACGGAGGACACAGTCGTTCATTCAGGCCGTGCTGGAACTGAGCACAAGTTGTTCTGAGGAGCTACTGTATGAGCAGCGACACAACTGTGTGTGTGAGAGCGTGCATCTCTGTCTTCAGGGCTCAGCTGGCCTTGTAATATGAAAATAAAGCTGCTTTTATGTCCTATGGACTGCATTTGACTGCTCTGACTGGAACGTGTTGGGTCGATTTGATGGTAAGAAGTTGCACTTAAAGCCCAGCATCCCTTACAAAAATGCATCTCTAAATTGCAACTCGTTTACTGTTAGGTGTGGCAGAGTAATATAAAACCAACATCGACGATTTGCATTATTCAATTATTAGCTCGTCATCATGAACTGCATGTTTAGCACAGTTTAGCTTCACTCTTTGGGGGCCACATTCTGGCACGGTTAAAAGAAACGGGCTCATTTGAAGGGGATATCTTGGTTTTTTATGTGTTTTCTGTGGTTTTATGAGCTCATGTTACTGTAAAGACGCGTCTGTAGCCTTTGTTTTGAAGATTGGTGACTCAGATCAAAACTTTGTGACAGGCAAAGCTGAAGGCAGCGATGTGTTTATGTCTGCTGTCGTCTTCCTTTTGCATCAGCGTGTTTTGTTCGTAAATGTTAGAATTCAGGAAAGTTCATTAGCTGAAATTGGGCCGGATTACTCATTTTAAAGAAAAAGTGAACAGTCAATAGATAGGTGCATATAAGTCACTAGCACATGTAACTAAACAGTAGGTGTGCTCGGTATAATGTGGTTCCCTTTAAGACTGTGTCCTTTTTAAAGCACCAGTTTTGTCATGGTAATGGTGGTCTGCTGGGCGTCGAAACAGGAGAACCCGGGGCCCCGTTTACGCAAGGGTCTCCACTGAGTGTGCAGGCCGAGGCTCTTATATAAAGGGATAGTTAGCTTAGTAAAGGCCTGTGTCGTTATTATCCGTGACGGTTTTTACTTTAGCAGGAACATCCAGGATCAACCTGGAGGAAAACTGCATAAGACCTGAGAATGATAGTTAGAGAAAAAGCAATACAGTTAATAGAAGTCAAACCTTTTACGTGTTCTTCTCCAGAACAAACCTGGGATAAAAAAAATCTAATTTACATGATCAGCAATCAAGACGTGGTAACTTTAAGGTTACATCATCACCAGCAGCCAATCAGAGGGAGCTCTGCATTGCTTAGCAACAGGCAGCAATCAAACCAAACTAACTGCCACTGGAAGCCATCCTGCACACTCCTTGGTGTTCTGCCTTCTCTGGGTTTGGTTCTGGTTGCTGGGTTTGGTTCTGGTTGCTGGGTTTGGTTCTGACTGCTGGGTTTGGTTCTGACTGCTGGGTTTGGTTCTGACTGCTGGGCTTGGTTCTGACTGCTGGGCTTGGTTCTGACTGCTTCCCTGCCCTCCTGGCTGTCATGGCCGACATCACCCTGTGTGAGCCTGTCGAGCTCTTCAACCTCCTCAACCAGCGGCGCCGTGTGCCGAGGCTGGCGGAGGTCAACTACCTCTGTCTGGTTGGTGAGAGTTTGTTGTTGACCCTGCAGCCTTTTCTGAGGGCTTTTTCTTTTATTCTCGTTATAAAAGGCTGGCGGCTTTGTTGAAATCTCTGTCATAAGCAACTCTTTCTGTTTCTTTTCTTTTACAGATGCCCAGGAAACCCAGGACTTCTACACAGGTCATATTGTTACAGCCAGGAATGTGAGAATGGTATGGACATCAGGTCTCTATCTATCTGACTCCCTGCCTGTAAATCACCAAATGTTGTTGTCTGATAAAGGCCTCGACCCAAAACGTGTTGGTCAGCAATTAAAGTTGCTTCCTGGGACTTTAAGCGTTGCTGGAGTCTTCGCTTCCCTCGATCTAGACCAGGGGTCAGCCATCTTTACAAGCCTAGGAGCCATTTTTGACTTTACCAGCAACACAACACCTTGTTCAGAGCTGCAGAAGTCACACAACTCTTACCAAACACAGGAAACTTGTTTAGATTTTCTAATTTACAACAATAATTGTATTTTTGTTGTTCGATTTAATGGATTTTCTTCAAAGGGACATTTAATAGTTTTTTAAATGACATTTCTTACACAATATTGTCATTATTTGTAGAAATGTTATGTCTGTGTTGCATGAAAAAAAAAAAACATATTTTAAAAAATTGCTCAATTATTTAGCATTTTTTCACCAAAGCTGAGGGGCTCCAGAGCCACCAGGGGCCCAGGTTGCAGGCTGGTCTAGATCGGCTGTGCTCCAGCCTTGGGAAACACCGTAGGAGAAGACTAACAGAGGTTGCATTAATCTGCTCCAGTTAAATATCCGGTTTGCTCAAATGTTTTTAGTTTCAGACGATGCTGCTGGAGTAAAATATTCATCTATCTTAACGGATTTTTTTTTACACATCTTTGGGTGCGCTGAAAACGTAACTCAACTAAACCAAAGGTCTCCACCTCAGCAAACATGCAATCTAACTTTACATTTCCTTACATCATCAATCTAATTTTTAGTCAGACCATGAACTTTGTACCGGTGCTTTGGTGTAATTGATGTATCTAAAGAAGGAAATGTGGATAAAGCTAAAGTTTACATCCAGAGACTCCTCTGAATCTAATGAGCCTTTCTTCCACCTGACAAACTGGTAAATGTCTGCAGGGGGCAGACGGGTCGTGCTACTTGCCAGATGGGGTGGAGGTTGGCAGCATGCGGCACATTGTCGTCTATGACAGCGACACGAGCTGTTTGCTGGAAGAAGGTACGTCTCTGGATCTGAAGCCGTGGAACAGGGAACCTTTTCCACAAACAGCCACAGATATTAATCGTGCTCCCTGGGATTTTAGGAAGGGCAGCCGACTGCGCCCAGGCGCTGGCAAAATCCAGCTTCTGTCCAGTTCAAATACTGAAAGGAGGCTACAGGAGGTTCTCGGCTCTGTACCCGTTTTTACGGACGGAGAAGATCCGCTACACCATCACGGTAAAACTTAACACAAGCATCTTTCATGCAGAATCAGTTTCAGTATCTATTCAGTCCAGATGTATAATCATTTATAAAAGGTATTTCTATTTAACCCTTATTCTAACTTCCCAAAATAAAATGATGTGCAATCAATTAGCTTTAGAAGTCACCTGATGTATTTTAAAGGCACGGCTAAATCTAATGGAGAATCTGTTGATGCTCTCCATCCAATCTGATCAACGTTGTGCTATTTCGCAGAGAAGATTGGGCCATAAATTCAGTTTCTAGATGTGCAAAGTTGGTAGAAACATACCCGAAAATTAAAGGAGGTTCTACACAGCATCGACCCTTATTAAATATGCATTCAGGCTACTTTAATTAAAAGAAATGTACTAAACAATTCATCATTTTCCTTTCACTCCATATTATGCACTACTTCATGGTGATCTTTTACATAAAATCCCAATAGAATACCCTGAAGCTCCTGTTTATATGACAAAATGTGAAAAAGTCGAAGGGGTATGAATACTTTTGTAGGTCCTTGTACATGGTAGAGCTGGGCAGTATATTGAGATTTAAAAAATATCAAGAATTTTTAAAAAGAGACACAAGATGAGATATCGTTTATATGTTCTATATCGTTTATATTGAGATGGTCTATGTTGTGTTTTAATTACACTTTCATGTATTCAAGCAGGTTATTTTTCAGCCATTTCTCATATTTATCTTTGTTACAAAAAAAATGTGCCTGCGAGACATTTGGGATAAAGCTTTAAATCAGAGATGCCTTTTTATAATTACGTATTGAAGAGAAAAACTTGTGGAGATAAGTATCGTATATTGAAATTCAGCCTAAAAATATTGCAATATTATTTTTGGTCCTTGTTGCCCAGCCCTAGTACACCATGTCCACCAGGGCTGCCGACTCCAGACTTGGAGAGTGACTATCCTGCAACTTTCAGTGGCATCTCTTCTCCAATACAGCTGAATCAGATCAATGCATCGTTTCCAGGCCTCTGCAGAGCTGGACGACTGACGCTGCAGAACAGTTGCTCTCCAGGATCAGAATATGGCATCGCTCGTGTGCATTATCCCTTCTGGAATAAGCCATGCACAGCTAAATAACAGCAAAGAAAACAGCTAAATGTAACGATCAGAGGCAGGAGACCCAGAATTCAACCAGACCAGCAGAGGTTCAGTATAGAACCGGCAAAAAGCGAACATGACTGTCGCACCAAAAAGACGGCAGAAAAACAAACAGTCTAACAGAGCAGGAAAAAGCAGGTAACAGGCAGAACAGGACGGCTGAGATCACTGGAGGGAACAGGGTCAAAATCCATAAGCAAAAACAGAAACCGAATATTTTCTGGAGAAGACTCACCCGTAAACCCGACATGACGACCTGGCACTGATGTCTGGTCTGAACGCAGCTTAAATGGTGGTGGGAGCAGGTGAAACCGGAGAGAGGTGATTGCAGGAGGGGTGGAGTTAGGCAGGTGTATGGAGTAAGTGATCAGACCAGGCATCAGTGCCGAAACCCAAACATAAACTCAGGAGCAGGCCAGAGACAGAATATGAACAATAACTGGACTAAACAGGAAAATAACTCAAAACAGAGAAAACTAAACAGTGGGCAGAACACAAGCTATTACATTAAAAGCAGCTAAATAAGAGCTAAAAACAGCAAAATAACAGCAAAGAAAACAGCTAAATAACAGCTAAAAGCAGCTAAAAGCAGCTAAACAACAGCTAAAAACAGCTAAATAATAGCTAAAAGCAGCTAAACAACAGCTAAATAACAGCTAAAAGCAGCTAAATAACAGCTAAATAACAGCTAAAAGCAGCTAAACAACAGCTAAAAACAGCTAAAAAACAGCTAAATAACAGCTAAAAGCAGCTAAACAACAGCTAAATAACAGCTAAAAGCAGCTAAACAACAGCTAAAAACAGCTAAATAACAGCTAAAAGCAGCTAAACAACAGCTAAAGACAGCTAAATAACAGCTAAAAACAGCTAAAAGCAGCTAAATAACAGCTAAAAGCAGCTAAAAGCAGCTAAAAACAGCTAAAAGCAGCTAAATAACAGCTAAAAGCAGCTAAAAGCAGCTAAACAACAGCTAAAAGCAGCTAAAAGCAGCTAAAAGCAGCTAAACAACAGCTAAAAACAGCTAAATAACAGCTAAAAGCAGCTAACCAACAGCTAAAAACAGCTAAATAACAGCTAAAAGCAGCTAAACAACAGCTAAAAACAGCTAAATAACAGCTAAAAGCAGCTAAACAACAGCTAAAAACAGCTAAATAACGGCTAAAAGCAGCTAAACAACAGCTAAAAACAGCTAAATAACAGCTAAAAGCAGCTAAACAACAGCTAAAAACAGCTAAATAACAGCTAAAAGCAGCTAAACAACAGCTAAAAACAGCTAAATAACAGCTAAAAGCAGCTAAACAACAGCTAAAAACAGCTAAAAGCAGCTAAATAACAGCTAAAAGCAGCTAAATAACAGCTAAAAACAGCTAAATAACAGCTAAAAACAGCTAAAAGCAGCTAAATAACAACTAAAAACAGCTAAATAACAGCTAAAAGCAGCTAAATAACAGCTAAAAAAACAGCTAAATAACAGCTAAAAACAGCTAAAAACAGCTAAATAACAGCTGAAAACAGCTAAAAGCAGCTAAATAACAGCTAAAAAAAACCAGCTAAATAACCGCTAAATAACAACTAAAAGCAGCTAATAACAGCTAAAAAAACAGCTAAATAACAACTAAAAGCAGCTAAAAACAGCTAAATACTACCCGGTCTCTTACCCACTGACTGCTGGAGATATGGATGAATGGAATAATCAACACTAATCACAAATACTTAAATACAGGATATATAAGAACACACCTATCTGTTAAATGTTGAGCAGCACATGGATGTGGTTCAGGACTGTGTAGATTTAACCACTAAAATAGCCCAGAATTAAAACAAAGACAGATTTGTTTTGGGTGTTTTGGTCTCTTTTGAAATGAGAAATGATGGGATTTCAGCTGATCGAGTCTTTTACAGTCAATTATTACGTGTGGACTGATCGCAGGAGCTTGAAAACCTGAAGATTTATCCAGTGGAGATTATAGTGGGACTGCTGTATATGGGAGACCAGAATCAAAGTCAGGACGCAAACACCCTGAAAGACCTGAAAATCAGCGCCACAGTCAGCATCTCACATTTCACTCAGAGTGACTCTGTAGAGTAAGACAGGACCAAACATGCAAACAAGTCAAATTCCTTTTCCAGATTGCTTTTCATTTTTTCAATAAAAATATTTGTTAACTTCTAGATCTGGGACCCAGACGATCCTTAACATCCCAGTGGCTGACGAGGTGGAGACGGATTTATATTCAAACTTCCAAACCATATGTGGCTTTATTAGTGAGTACTCACCCCATTTTTGCGTAACAAGTTGAAGTTAAATTGTGTTGTCTTCATAGCGAGCAGAAATGCTTCTATGCATTCTATCCAATGGCTTTTCTTACCCTGAGCTATCTCTGTAGTTATGCTGCTATAGGCTTAGGCTGCTGGAGGACATCAGGGTCTATTTTTCTCACTCTGCTGATTTCTCCTACTGCTCACCAATCTGCATTGTTTGTTGTCATTTCATCTTTAACTTTCTCTGTTTCTCTGTTCTCTGTCATTGTTCTCTTCATAGAAGGTACACCTGGTCTGGCGTTCTTTTAGCTGTGACATCATCAGGGGAGGCAGATCATCCTCTATTACCATCTAACATAGAAAGTACTCCTGGATCAATGTGAGCTTCTGTGCTTTCTGTGTCTCTGCTCTGTCTTCTCTAAGCCCCAGTGGGTCGAGGCAGATGAGCGTTCACACTGAGCCTGGTTCTGGTTCTGCTGGAGGTTCTCCTCCCTGTTAAAGGGGAGTTTTCCTCTCCACTGTCGCTTCATGCATGCTCAGTATGAGGAATTGCTGCAAAGCCATCAACAATGCAGACGACTGTGCACTGTGGCTCTACGCTCTTTCAGGAGGAGTGAATGCTGCTTGGAGAGACTTGATGCAACCTGCTGGGTTTCCTTAGAGAGGAAACTTTCTGACCAACCTGGAGGATCTGATGGAGTCTGACTTTGGAAAGAGCCTTGAGATGACATGTTGTTATTGGCAGTATATAAATAAAATTTCATTGAATTGAAATGTTAATTAGCACCCAAAGGTTAAACGTTAATTCTGAGGTTATCTGTTGCTCCTAAATGTGGAAAAGATAAACCACATATTTGTGGACAAAGAGATCTTAAAACTGGTGTCATGGAGCCAATTCTTTGTAGTAATTGTAAAGCAGACGAAAAATTACAGATAGTTTGAGATATTTTAATACAAAAATAAAATCAGAAAGCGTGACTCGCTTATGGATTCAGAGTCGGTACTTTGTAGAGAAACCTTTTACTATAGTTCCAGCTGAAAGGTTTGTCTCTATTGTTTTTTTAGCTCAATACTGTGTTTTACTGTTTCTGTATGTTGTTTTAATTTATTTTTTATAAATTTGTGCAGCACTTTGTGACCCTGGTCTGTGAAAAGTGCTATAGAAATAAAGTTTACTTACTCTAGCAGCGCTGCACAGCTGGAACATGTTGCTCAGTCATCTTTGAAAAAAGATGCTGGAAGGTGAACCTCCTCCTCACTCTCAAGTCCTTCGCCTCTAACAGGCTCGCTACCAGCTCCTCTAGTTACTCCCATCCATCATCTCCCCGCAGCATGACGCTGCCACCACCGCCACAATGCCGTGGTCAGGATAATGTGCTGTGTTTCTTTTACATTATATATTGCTTGAAGACCATAAAGTTCAACCTTCCCATCAGAGCAACTTCTTGCTCATGTTTATTGCGTCCTCCACATGGCTTCTGGCAAAATGCAAGCTAGGTTTCTTACGGCTTTTTGCAACAACGTCTTTCTTCTCGCCGTTGTTCCATTGAGGAATTTGTGAAATGCAAAATTAATATCTGCCATCGCAACGGATTCTCCCACCTGAGCCGTGGATCTCTGCAAGTCCTCCAAGGTTCTCTGAGTAATGTTCTCCTGGTCCAGCCTGTCAGTCCAGGTGGACGTTCATGTCCTGGTGGGTCTGCAGGTGGTCCATCGTCTCTCCATGTCCAGATGATGATCAGAGCGCTGGGATGTTGTTGTAGAACCTGACCCTGCTGTAAACTGGACCAGAACTTCCTCCCTGACCCGTCTGCTGGGTTCCTTGGTTGGGCTTCATGATGCTGGTTGTTCTCTGATGTTCTCTGAAGAACCTTTGTGGCCAGAAACAGAACCGCTGCATTTCTACTGAGGTTAAATTAGAACTCTGTTTGGCTGTTTATTTTTTTTATGAGTGTCAAAGCAAAGAAAGCCGTATAATTTGAGCCACATTCGTAAAAACCTCATCAAATAAAATCCTTAAAAAGAAAAAAATACATTGACATTTGTTGCTGTGTTATGACAAAATGTGTGAAACTGTTAGGGTAATACTTTTGCAAAGGTGCTGTAATTTAGTATTCACAATCAGTGTTTTTATAAGTATAAGGAGAGTTGTGGGTTTTAACTTTGGCCTCCAGTGGACTCTTAATGTTATTTTTATTGTTCATCCGACCAGAATAATGAAGCATTACTGAAACAGAACCAATCGGGTCATTAAATGATGTTTGAGTTATAAAGCAGCAGATCTGAATGTTTTTCTTCAATTAAAGGATTTCCATAACTCTCATTTAATTATTCTCTTTAAATTAAAATATGTCATAACATCACATGACTGCAGTAATAGGTTGAGTAGACGCAGCTTTGTGTTATTAAGAGTTCAAACTGAGAATAAAGCTGGATTAAGGTGTTTTCCAAAGTATTAAATGTTACATGTGTTTCACTTCATTGCTCTGGTTGCATTCTGCCCCCTGGAGTCCAAATCTGATGGCCTTTTGCACATTTCTATGTTTGTACTTTAGTTAGGCGTCACTACTTGTCTATAGATGTGTAGTTAATTATAGGGAATTCAATTTGAAATAATTTACTTGGACTTCAGTGCATTGCTAGTTTAATAACCTGAATTTGATTTGAGTTATTGGTCTGGGACATGATTGTTTTCCGTCAGATCACCAACCTTCAGGCTATTTTATTTATTTTTGCCTTTTATCAAGGCCTAAATTACAGTGAGGAACGCAGCTCTCTGTTTCTGTCTGTGTTGTTCAGGTTCTCACATAAATGTCGGATCTCGTGTCCTGATAGTTTCCAGGCAGGGCAGAAGCCGCTGCAGCGCTGTGGCCATCGCCTTCCTCATGCACCACTACAAATACACATTGGAGGCAAGTGGGGCTCATTCAGACCAGCAATCATTCAAAAAAACGATATTTTTTTATTCAGAATCAACAATTTTGTCAATTGTTTCAAATAAATTCATGCGAAAGGATGCTATTTTTATTTGATTTTCTCTTAAGCCCGAGGGTACTCATACTTTATAAGGCATTTCTCAACTTGTGCAATGCCTAAACTGCTAATTTTGTTTTCAGCTAACATAAAGGTCCTGAAGGATGATGTGGATGTGAAAATCTGAGAGTAAATTATTCTGGGCCTCAGTAAATGAGATTTAAATGCCCAAAAAACATAAATTCCACCCAAACAAAACAGATACACACAAAACTTCTTACTTTTGCTATAAAGAAGGAAATAAACACAATAAATTGTAACTACAACATATTGGTTACATCTGTAGCCAGTTTGTTGTCTACACAACAAACAATTGAGAAGTTATACATGTTTAGATTGATACAAATCCAGACGGACCCATGTTGCTCTTATGTCATTTTGGCCCAATCTGGGACAATTTTTGAAAATTGGAATTTATTCTTGAAATATAAAATGTGGGATGCTATTATATAGTTGGAAGATACTTTTGTAGAGGAGTCTCAGATGAAGATCTGGACATATGATAAGTGTGTGATGGTCTCATTTAGTCAGCTACAATTGTTGCTCAAGAGCTAAAGCCCCTCAAAAGGGGGCTCGCAGCTTTAAGGGGTTAAAAGAAACCAACAATGAAAAACAAACAAATAAAAATGTTATTTGTTTTTTTTTTTGTCTTTAAAAATGGTAAATGTTCATGGAAATGCAGCCCATTTTTTCTTTTTGTGGTTAAAAATTACTCAGGTTACATAGAAAACCTTTTATAAACCCAAATAATAAACTAATCTTCACTGAATTGGAATCTCTCTTAATTAATTAATGAATCTGTATCTAAATTGGATTTATCTTTAATTTTCGTAATGTGCATTGAGAATAAATGGGTTGTGATATAAATAAACAGAACTGAATTGTATCTTTACATATCTTTAACTCAAAACATGCAGATCGTGGATTTACTCTGAGAATAGAACCTTCTCAAACAAAACCTGCAACTGCTGTTTTTTTCTAAAATGTCAAATTCTTTTAAAAGAAAACACTTGAACTTAGAAAGGTTGCATGCATTGTGGCTCTTAATTTTGTTGCTTTGCCTTTTTTCAGGAGGCCTGGTGGCAAATGATGAAATGTAAACCCACCATGAGGCCCAACACAGGGTTTCTACAGCAGCTGTCTGACTGGGAGCTTCACACCTTGGGAAGGAAACACACAGACTTATCAAAAGCTCCATTTTGACAAAAGATGCAACATGTTGCAGTCAGTCTGTCGTGTATATTTTCATGTTTGCCAATTTCTTGGACATCTGCTTTAAAAAGGCTGTGTGCTAAATTTCCCTAATAAACCCCTGGATGAGGAAGTATGCGTCATCATAAGGTGTAATAATTACATCGTTTTATATATATATATATATATATATATATATATAAAGACCTATACAAATATATGTATATATATATATATATATATATATATATATATATATATATATATATATATATATATATATATATATATATATATATATATATATATATTTGTATAGGTCTTTTCTAAGCTTTGCAAACAAGACTAGTTTGACTCTTTAATTGATTTAAAGCTAGTTTCCGTCCAAACAAGTCTGCTTTTGAATAAATAGATATAATAGATGTGGTTATTTTATCATTAAAGAGAAAGCACAAAAACCAAGGTTATTAAAGATAAAACACTTTGTTTTGTTGCTAAAAGTTATATTGTAAAAATAAATTATTTTGTGCCCACTAAAATTAAAAAGTCTCCATTGGTATCAACTTCCTATGCTGGTGGTATCATTCATTAAATGTAGTAGGGGCAGCACAAAGTTCATTCGGGGGGCACAAATCGGGTTTAGGGCGCACTTTAGACACGCCTGAGTACAACCTTTGATTACCACGGCGACTTGCCACTCACAATATGGCGGACGCACTCAAGCGGCTGACACTGATTGGCTGAAAAAGGCATAACGGAATCACGAGAGAGCGATCTGATTGGACGACCTAGTAAAGAAAAGGTCCTCAAGTAGAGGCACAAGTAACCACCACATAGTTCTAAAAAATAAAGTCAGATATGCACTCAGAAAGGACAGAAAGAATAGATATTAAAACCAGTAGATTAGACCGCAGTAATTGTAGTAGCAGTCGGCAGTATTTTAAAAACTACGTTTATAATTGTAGCTTTAATCCCGAGCGTCTTTAATGTGAAGCTTTTATTTTGAAGGCTTGTCCCGGAAGTGCCGCCCGTTGGCGGATGTTGCTGTAACAGTTAAAACTATTGCAAATCGTTGCTCGGTTATTTCACAATTCCTAGAGGTTTCCAAGCATCGGGACAGAAATGTTGTTCAGTCCGACGGAATTATCCGAGTGTTTTCGGGAATGGGACGATTTGGAGAAAGATTTTCAACATATTCAGGCTAGTTTCGTTGTTATAATCCAGCTGTGGGGAATAATAAACTGTCTGGATAAACTAACAGACGGTGTGGGTGGGGAGACAGGGGGTGGGATACACCCGCAACAGATTAAGATTAAATAAAAAAATCTATATATATATAAAGTAGTAGTAGTTGTTACATTTAATTGTTATAGACATATACGACGGGCTTTAAAATTAATAGGCTGTACCTGCAGTTTTATTGCAGTTATATACTGACTTTTGCATTTTAGTGTTTTCATTGTTTTGTTATTGTTGCTGATTGATTTTATTATTATATTTCTGTTTTGTTGAAGAACTTTGGGCGCCTTTATGGGGATCTTATTTAAACAAATCTTAAAGGGGACACATGCTTTTCAGTTCTTCCTTTTCACATTAAAATCATTGAGTTGTAGTCTATATAAAGTAGAACTGCAATACTTTTTTCTGAATTCCTCATTAATTTACCCCCACATTCTCCTTTTTTTGCCCCTGTTCTGAGGTTTTGTCTAAGAGCAACTGGTTTTGGTGCCGTCTCTTTAAATCTAAAGGAGGCACAGGTCACAGAGCGATGTCCATGTCTGTATCGGTAACACGAGTCGTACCATCTGTAATGTTCTGTTGTGGTTTTGGTTATTTTCAGTTAGTCGACTTTTCTGTTTTCGGATTTATTTCTGTGTTGTGTCGTTTTGTATTGGATTTATTCTTAACCGGTATTAGTCTTTATTTCAGCTAGTGTTTGTCCAGTCTTTGTCTTGCTTTTTACCTTAGGTTTAGTCAGTGTGCTCCGTTTATTATTTCCACCTGTGTTGGTTAGTTAGTCCCGCCCTGCTCTTTTGTTCCGGTCATCTATTTAAGCCCGCTTTAGTTTTTGGTTTGTTGTCAGGACGTCTCGTGTTACCTCATGTCTAAGTTCCCCGGTAAGAGTACTTCTCCTTGTCTGTTTTTGTTTTGCCTGCCTGTCCGTTTGCCCGTTTAACCTTCGGTTCGTCTGCTTTTGGAGTCTGCCTTGTTTTGTTGCCTGAAGCCACTTCTTTTGTCCCCTGAACCTTTTGTTAATAAACCCCTTTTTCAAGCTACAGCTCTGTGTCCGGCTGACATTTGGGTTCTCCTTATACAATTCATTACATTACGTCCTGACCAACATGAACCCAAAGCCGACACGTTATCTCCTTTCTGGAGGAGCTAAGCTAACTCAGCCCGGCGCATCACTAACCTCCCACTCTCAAAGCTGTTCTTCACTGGACTTACCCTGTCAGTCCGTCTCATCGCCGTTCATCCCGGATCCGAACCTTTTTCTGGAGGTCGACGCCGAGATGATCTGGGAGCTCCGTCCCGACTTATCCCCTGAGTCGGTCCCGTTTCCTCCTCCTGATGCGGAGGCGAATGAATCTTCGCGGGCAGTTCTGTCCCGTCGGGAGGAACCGGCATCCCCGCTAGGCCCGCCGTCTCGCCGCCGAAGGAGGAAGCGCTCCTCTGCCGGCCCCCCATCCAGCAATGGCGGGCAGCCGCCCGATGAGTCAGTCCGGCCTCACCCGGCTGTCGAGTCCCTGGCTCGACCCACTTCCGGTCCAGCAGACAGGAGTTCCTCGCTTCCCGGAGTTGAGAGGCCTACAGCTCCCCCTGCTGGCGTCCGTGACTCGGAGTATCTGACACTGGAAAATAAAATAAGAACTTTCGCCCCCATCATCAAACGTCTCAGGGAGGCTCTACTAATTCATTATTCACAGGAGTTGGAGAAAAAATTAAAGGAGGTTGAGGGACATTACAGGTCAGCCCTCCGGTCATTTTACAGCCAACCAAAGTCTGTCCCCGAGGGTCTGGAAGACGCCTCGGCCCCTGAGTCTGTCCCCGAGGGTCTGGAAGACGCCTCGGCCCCTGAGACTGTCCCCGAGGGTCTGGAAGACGCCTCGGCCCCTGAGTCTGTCCCCGAGGGTCTGGAAGAAGCCTCGGCCCCTGAGTCTGTCCCCGAGGGTCTGGAAGACGCCTCGGCCCCTGAGACTGTCCCCGAGGGTCTGGAAGACGCCTCGGCCCCTGAGTCTGTCCCCGAGGGTCTGGAAGACGCCTCGGCCCCTGACTCAGCCCCCGAGGCTCTGGAAGACGCCTCGGCCCCTGACTCAGCCCCCGAGGGTCTGGAAGACGCCTCGGCCCCTGACTCAGCCCCCGAGGGTCCGGCGGACGTCTCGGTCCCTGAACCTGTTCCCCAGGGCCAGGACGGGGCTCTGGAGGATCTGCCTCTGCCCAAGTTTCCAGAGGGGATTCTGGAGGACCCGCCTCTGCTCAAGTCTCGTGACGCGTCGACCCAGGAGGGTCCGTCGCAGACGTCCGACGTGGGAACCCAGAGGGGTCCGTCGCAGACGTCCGACGTGGGAACCCAGAGGGGTCCGTCGCAGACGTCCGACGTGGGAACCCAGGGGGGTCCGTCGTTGACGTCCGACGTGGGAACCCAGGGGGGTCCGTCGTTGACGTCCGACGTGGGAACCCAGGGGGGTCCGTCGTTGACGTCCGACGTGGGAACCCAGGGGGGTCCGTCGTTGACGTCCGACGTGGGAACCCAGGGGGGTCCGGCGCTGACGTGCGACGTTGGAACCCAGAGTGGTCCATCGCGGACCTGCGACGTTGGAACCCAGGGGGATCCTTCGCTCTTCGGTCATCCAGGACCTCAGAAGGGGATGCAACAACCGGGACCCCCTGGAGACCTAGAGCCTCATGGTGTTCTTTACAAGTCCAGACCCCAGATAGCCCTCATGGACAGTCAGCTCTGGGAGAGACTTTATTGGACGTCCCTTTCTGAGACCCTCCAGGAGTTGATTCTGAGACTCCTGGTGGCTAAGGGTCTGACTTTGGTGCCTGAAGCCTGTAGCCCGGGGTCTCCTGGAACCTGCAGCCTGGGGTCTCCTGAAGCCTGTAGTCCTGTGCCCACCTCAGCAGCCTGTAGCCAGGCCCCCACTTTAGCAGCCTGTAGCCAGGCCCCCACGTTAACTGCCTGTAGCCAGGCTCCCACCTTAGCTGCCTGTAGCCAGGCTCCCACGTTAGCTGCCTGTAGCCAGGCATTCCCTTCAGTCGCCTGTAGTCAGGCTCCCCCTTCAGTCGCCTGTAGCCAGGCTTCCCCTTCAGTCGCCTGTAGCCAGGCTTCCCCTTCAGTCGCCTGTAGCCAGGCTTTCCCTTCAGTCGCCTGTAGCCAGGTTTCCCCTTCAGTCGCCTGTAGCCAGGTTTCCCCTTCAGTCGACTGTAGCCAGGCTTCCCCTCCAGTCGCCTGTAGCCAGGCTTCCCCTCCAGTCGCCTGTAGCCAGGCTTCCCCTCCAGTCGCCTGTAGCCAGGCTTCCCCTCCAGTCGCCTGTAGCCAGGCTTCCCCTCCAGTCGCCTGTAGCCAGGCTTCCCCTCTAGTCGCCTGTAGCCAGGCTTCCCCTCCAGTCGCCTGTAGCCAGGCTTCCCCTCCAGTCGCCTGTAGCCAGGCTTCCCCTCCAGTCGCCTGTAGCCAGGCTTCCCCTTCAGTCGCCTGTAGCCAGGCTCCTTCGTCGGTCGCCTGTAGCCAGGCTCTTTCCTCCGTCGCTTGTAGTCAGGCTCTTTCGTCTGTCGCCTGTAGTCAGGCTCCTTCGTCTGTCGCCTGTAGTCAGGCTCCTTCGTCTGTCGCCTGTAGTCAGGCTCCTTCGTCTGTCGCCTGTAGTCAGGCTCCCCCTTCGGTCGCCTGTAGTCAGGCTCCTTCATCTGTCGCCTGTAGTCAGGCTCCTTCGTCTGTCGCCTGTAGTCAGGCTCCTTCGTCTGTCGCCTGTAGTCAGGCTCCTTCGTCTGTCGCCTGTAGTCAGGCTCCTTCGTCTGTCGCCTGTAGTCAGGCTCCTTCGTCTGTCGCCTGTAGTCAGGCTTCCCCTTCGGTCGCCTGTAGTCAGGCTTCCCCTTCGGTCGCCTGTAGTCAGGCTTCCCCTTCGGTCGCCTGTAGTCAGGCTTCCCCTTCGGTCGCCTGTAGTCAGGCTCCCCCTTCGGTCGCCTGTAGTCAGGCTCCCCCTTCGGTCGCCTGTAGTCAGGCTCCCCCTTCGGTCGCCTGTAGTCAGGCTCCCCCTTCGGTCGCCTGTAGTCAGGCTCCCCCTTCGGTCGCCTGTAGTCAGGCTCCCCCGTCCGTCGCCTGTAACCAGGCTCCTTCGTTCGTCGCCTGTAACCAGGCTCCTTCGTTCGTCGCCTGTAGCCAGGCTCCTTTTTCAGTCGCCTGTAGCCAGGCTCCCGCACCGGGAACCAGTGACCAGGCGCCGCCGCCTGTAGTCGCTAACCAGGCGCCACCGTCTGTAGCCGCTAACCAGGCGCCGCCGCCTGTAGCCATTAACACGGCGCCGCCGCCTGTAGCCACTAACCAGGCGCCGCCGCCTGTAGCCACTAACCAGACGCCGCCGCCTGCAGTCATTAACACGGCGCCGCCGCCTGTAGCCACTAACACGGCGCCGCCTCCCGTAGTCTTTAGTCTGACGCCTTCCCTACCCTGTAGTCCGGCGCCGGATTCTGTCTTCTCTCTCTCCAGACCTCGCCGCCGGCATCCTAGATTCCTGCTCCGCCGCCGGCCTCCTAGATTCTTGCTCCGCCGCCGGTCTCCGAGGTTCCTGCTCCGTAGACGGCCTCCTGGACGTCCGCCGGAGAGCCTAGCATGCCGGGGCCGTCCGCCAGAGAACCTGTCACGCCGGGGTCGTCTGCTAGAGAACCTGTCACGCCGGGGCTATTTGCCGGAGAACCTGTCACGTCTGGTCCGTCCGCCAGGACGACCGCCGGAGAACCTGTCACGCCGGGGCAGTCCGCCGGAGAACCTGTCACGTCTGGGCCGTCCGCCGGGACGACCGCCGGAGAACCTGTCACGTCTGGGCCGTCCGCCGGGACGACCGCCGGAGAACCTGTCACGTCTGGGCCGTCCGCCGGGACGACCGCCGGAGAACCTGCCACGTCTGGGCCGTCCGCCGGGACGTCCGCCGGAGAACCTGTCACGCCGGGGCCGTCCGCCGGAGAGCCTCTCACGCAGGGGCCCCCCGCCGGGAAGACCGCCAGACTTCCTGATTCGCTGGGGTCGTCCGCCGGGAAGACCGCCGGACTCTCTGTTGGGGGAACTGTTTTGGAGATTTTCTGTTAGTTTGGATTCGCCCGATGTGGGTTGTTTTCTGTTTTGGACTCTTGTTTTGGTTGTTTTGTCTTTTTTTTTCCTGACCCTCCTGCCTGTAGCCCCCTCCACCCGCCCGGTCAGACTTTTATTTAGTTTCTTTGTAGAGACGTAAGGGCGTCTAGAATCCGCCCTTGAGGCGGGGGCTCTGTAATGTTCTGTTGTGGTTTTGGTTATTTTCAGTTAGTCGACTTTTCTGTTTTCGGATTTATTTCTGTGTTGTGTCGTTTTGTATTGGATTTATTCTTAACCGGTATTAGTCTTTATTTCAGCTAGTGTTTGTCCAGTCTTTGTCTTGCTTTTTACCTTAGGTTTAGTCAGTGTGCTCCGTTTATTATTTCCACCTGTGTTGGTTAGTTAGTCCCGCCCTGCTCTTTTGTTCCGGTCATCTATTTAAGCCCGCTTTAGTTTTTGGTTTGTTGTCAGGACGTCTCGTGTTACCTCATGTCTAAGTTCCCCGGTAAGAGTACTTCTCCTTGTCTGTTTTTGTTTTGCCTGCCTGTCCGTTTGCCCGTTTAACCTTCGGTTCGTCTGCTTTTGGAGTCTGCCTTGTTTTGTTGCCTGAAGCCACTTCTTTTGTCCCCTGAACCTTTTGTTAATAAACCCCTTTTTCAAGCTACAGCTCTGTGTCCGGCTGACATTTGGGTTCTCCTTATACAATTCATTACACCATCAGCTCTTTTGCACATGCGCAAACATAATAACTTCCCGGAAGGCAATTTTTCTTTTTTCTTACTTTTTTCTTCTTTTATCTTATTTTGGGTGGGCTGTTTCTTTTTGCATTTCGTTGTAATTGTGTGAGTATTGCATGATTTAATGGGAATAACAAAAATACAGAAACAAAAAATGGTTAAATCGCATTTCAGTGGACGCTTTGAATGCTCTGAGCATGCGTAATGATCACTCATACAGAGCAAAAACTATTTGAATATTTTACTTACTGTGTACTTAACTGTGCACTCCAACTGTGTAGACCAGGGGTGTCAAACATATGGCCCGCGGGCCGGTTCCGGCCCACTGAACAATTTAGTCCGGTCCGGTGGCTAAATGCATTATCATTATTCAACAAATTTTTTTTTTTTTTTTTTCCAGTGTCCTGTCTGGCAATGTGGCAATAAGAATTGTTGTCTTAATGCCAAAAAGAGCTCATCAGATTTGACTTTCACAAGTGGAGCAGTACTGCTTTTGCCATAGTGCTCCTCTTGATTTATGTATGTGAATAGTTTTATTATGATTCATGCGGGGAATATCTCAAATGATATGGACACTACAATGGGAAAGTAGGAGATGAAAGGAAGAACAAGAAGAAAAAAATAAAAGGTGAAAGAAAGAGGAGATAAAAGGAAGAGAATGATAAAACAATTATTGAAGAAAACATGTACTTCGTTTAATTGAAAATCTGCAGTTCCGATATTGTCCACGAGGGGCGCTGTGTTTTAATCAGCAGATGGTAGCACTGAGCTTCAGATGTGGAAAATTGATTTTAAATCATTTCTTAATTTTTATCTGTTTGATGTATTTTGTCATGCAGGACAGTGTTTTTAAGTTCCAAAAAATGTGAATAAATGTTTTTCAACATTGTACAATCACTGTGATCAGTTCTTATGCATAATGCACAAGTAAATGTTTAACTGAGTAAAAGTATTGTTGAAATTGCACATACTTTTCTTAAAAACGCTGAGGTTATTCATAATATATTGTGTAAAAGTGAAATTAATTTAATATAAAAATCAACAACAAGTCCACTTTTATTAGTTCTATTAAATCTTGCAATGAGTTTACTCGTGTGGCCCTCTTGAGATCAGATTAAGCTGTATGCGGCCCCTAAACCAAAATGAGTTTGACACCCCTGGTGTAGACAGTCTTTCGTCACCTGTAGTTAAGTTTTTTGCGAGAAAAACTATCAGCGGCGACCCGGAAGTTATTCTGTTTGCTCAAAGGAGCTGATGGTACGGATCGTGCTACTGGTGCAGATTGGGTAGTGACAGTCCTCCACACCGTTTGGCCATTTTTGTCGAATGATGGGGGACGATATAATGAATTTAATGGGTTAATACAACCAACAACTGACTATTTTCACTTATCTGCTTGTAGTCCCGGCATCCTTCAGCTTGGACTACAAAATCACAGCGGAAAAGGAAAATGGTGGATTTGCGAAACTGGTTAGCCAGAAGTCCATAACCTTGTTTAGCAGCTTTGCAGCAAATACTGTCATAATTGTTCAAGAAAAACACAATACAGAAAACTGAACCGTTTGAAAAATATGACCCAAAAAGTATAATGATGTCTAAATACAGCACCTAAACAGACTGTATAAAAAAATCTGCACTCCTACAGACTCCAAATACACAATCAAATTGTATTTAGGGCTAAAAAAGATGGATTTTGGATGGTGTTTCCCATTAAAGTGTTGTATAGCTCTACCCTGAATACCTCTTTAATTTCTTTTCACCTGCAGGAAACCCATCGTCTGTATAAGCAGAAGCTTGAAGAAGTGACCAGACTGCAGAACAGCTGCTCTGGTGCTATAGCACGGCAGAGGAAGAAGCTGAGAGAGCTCGCTTCGTCACTAAAGCGGTGGGTGTTGACAAGAAATGGATTTAACTCATCAGTCAGAATCGTATTTTTCAGACTATAAGTCGCATCTATTTAGAAATTTATTTCACACAATCCCAAGACAAAAAACTGACATTTAATCTGGTAAACCATCGTATTAAATCACACCGCTGCATCCACAACCGGCTGAATAACATGGAACATACCTGGGAGGATGAATGGGGAAAATTAGCAACTCCAAGCAGCAACGTTTTATCCATCTTATTTCAGCGTAACGACCCATTTCACTGAAAGTTGTCAAAATTACGCTGAAATTAGAACGTGAGCGTAACTGTTCTACGTGCTAAGATAACAGTACAACACGGATGTTTCAGAGCAACATGAAGCTCACGTGCATCAGGGAAGTTGTAAAACACCCGGACAACAGAGCTGTAAGCTAGCGCTAGCTGCTATTAGCTTCACGGACAGCACAATAACAGGTTCTGTCGCGGTCTGCTTCCTTAGAGCTGCACCACGCATCACTCAAAAACAGCAAAACAACATATGTACATGTGTTCAGTCTTTGTTGTCTATAAGTTAATGTTTCAATTAATTTTTAAGTGGTACAGGAGCAGCATATAGTTTTCACAAGCCTATAGCGCCCTCTTGTGGCTATAATAATGTTTACTCCTTGGTTCATGTTGGTCAGTATAATTTGCCATTTAAATTTGATATATAAGTCGCACCTGAATATAAATCGCAGGATCGGCCAGACTATGAAAAAAAGTGTGAAAAATCCGGTAAGTGCTACTAATTTTTGTTTTAATGGGAGTCAACATTTTCTCACTATCAGATGCAAAGAAAACCTTTCAACATCAAACCTAAGCCCAGAGGAGAGGGAGTCCATCGCTGAAATGGAAGAGTCCATCAAGGAAAAAACGAGTGATTTCTTTGAGATGGAAGGTTTTCTGCCAAAGAAGAACGGGTAGGAACGTGTTGCTTGATTTTAACTTTCAAACGCTGAGGATCTCCACGTTGTGACTGATTCACGCTCCCTCCTGTTTAGACTGTATCTCACACTGGTCCTGGGGAACGTTAATGTGACCCTCCTGAACAAGCAGGCAAAGTAAGTCACATTTATTTTACTGCAACCCCTGAGCAGACGCTTTTAAGCCATTTCACCAATCCTGTCCTTCTGTTTGCCCCCCCCCCCCGCCCAGGTTCGCATATAAAGATGAATACGAGAAGTTTAAGCTGGTCCTGACCGTCATCCTCTTCCTGTTTTCCTTCACGTGTCGCTTTTTGTTCAGCTACAGGTGATAACTCCGTGTTGACATTGGTGGAAGTAGGTTTTTTTTAAGCAGTCAGTGGAAAGCGAATGAATAAAGCTGCAGGAGAGGCAGCTGTGTTTGTTTTTTTGTGGTCTCATCATTTCTGCTCTTGTCTCAGAGTCCTGGACGCTCTGTTCAACTTCCTGCTGGTGTGGTATTACTGCACACTCACCATCCGGGAGAGCGTCCTCATCAGCAACGGCTCAAGGTCTGTACCCGGGTGTGTCTTTGCACGTTGGGTAAGAGACTCCCTGAGCGACGGAAGATCATTAATACTTGCAGCTTGTTTAAATCTGCTTCATTTGCCCGTCTGTTAATGTGTCCATGAGGATTGTACAAAAACAGTTTCATATTTTCTGGGTCATTACAGTTTAATGATGGGTGTCGTTAAGGATTTATTGATTCTACCACTCTTAACGATACTCCTTATCATTCTGGTATTTTATCGGTACCATTATCGATACTTATTTTTTTAATTATGCAAAAGGGTAAAAAAACAAATCATGATCACTGACTGGTTTATTTTTTTAAACATTTGGAACGAAGTAACAAACAACTTTTATAGGAATGAAGCAATAAAACATTATATAAATAACTTTATATATTAACAAAATACTTATTAAAAACACGAAATGAAAAACACAAAAAAAATTACACAATAAAATAATTTCATGTATTAAATAATATTTGACCTGTATCCAAATTATATTATCAATTTTAATCAAAAGATAGCAGAGGCACCCACAGTGGATGAGGTGAATAAATGAAAATACAGGGAGGAATCTATTTAAATGCAACAGTTTCAGAAAAAAAAATTACCATTACTCGTTAAAGATTGAATGCTACCTTAATAATACCGTTAAGAGGACCGATAAGGATTAAGCTTCTCAGTCCGCAAGTAGTGTCCAACGTTTTGATACCGGGTTTCGGTACCCACCCCTAGAAACAATACATATTTACAATAAATATCTGAACCAAGATGTGCCAGTGGTGTCACAAATGTGAGTCTTATTATCTATTATTAGATTAAAGCTTAATCATGTGTTTGAATGGCCTAGTCAAAGTCCACATCTGACCAATAATCTGTGGCAAGGCTTGAAAATTGATGTTTACAGACCCTCTCCATCCAATCTGACCGATCTAGAGCTATTTGGTAAAGTTCAGCTCAACCTCTGTCAAGCTTCATCAATCATACAAAATACGTCAAAGTTTTTTGTCATCATCGAACAAAAAAATACAGAAAAGTATGCGGGGAACGCAAACGTTTTCACAGCTCTGCGCATCTATTAGGGTTACATCTCAGACCTCAACATCCTGTGATGCCATTTTACTGTTTCAGGATCAAAGGCTGGTGGGTTTTCCATCACTACGTGTCCACCTTCTTGTCAGGAGTCATGCTCACTTGGTAAGACCTATTCTGCACATCCAGTTAATAATGTAATAAAACACACGTGTTGATAGGTTTGACCTCATCCTTTAGTCTGCCCCAATCTCACCTGATGTGATCTTTGTTTGCAGGCCTGATGGCGCCCTCTACCAGATGTTTAGAAACCAGTTTCTGTCCTACAATCTCTATCAAAGTAAGAGATTTGCCTTGATGCCAGTTTCACGCCACAATATGGGTTAAAACAGCTGATTTTATGTTTGTCAGCAGGTGATGTTTTGGTTTATAGCAGCATGTACCTGTGTCTGTCATCCTCAAATACTGTATGATAGCGTAAACGTACGACTTTCTGTTTAAATTAAGTCCTTTTTTTCATGCTTATAACATGCAGTTTGTCTCCATAATAAAGGAAATTACATAATGAATGTCTAGAGTGTTTAATATCTTTTAAAGCGTATTTTAATATTTTACATGCTTAAAGTGGTAACAGGTAACAAGATTTTTAAAGTGAATATTACAAGTTGCAATGAAAACAGGTAAAAGGATAGTTTTTTATTGTTATATCAGTGGCAGTGAGACGTTAGCTAACAGCTGAGCGAGTCAACGTGCTTCTTGTGTTTCATGTCTTCTTCCTTTTCCGGTTTGTAGGTTTTGTCCAGTTCCTGCAGTACTACTACCAGAGCGGCTGTTTGTACAGACTCAGAGCGCTGGGAGAAAGACACAACATGGACCTGACAGTCGGTGAGCGCAGGCAGCACTTTAAATAAATGTCACATGAAACAACACAAAGAAGTTGTTTTATTTTATATTTGTATCGTGTAGGGATGCACAATATATCGGCATTAAGTTCGGTATCGGCCGATGTTGGTCATTTTTTAATTTATAAACTGGGCCAACATTAACAACCAATGTTTATTTACATGTTGTTATATATAATATACAATATAAATAAATCAGTTAATAGGTAAATATTGTTTATCAGCCATAGTAGCGATATAAATATCGGCCCAGATTTTCAAATCGGTGCATCCCTAGTTCAGACCTTATTTCCATTTACTCAACATACTGTTATCTTGCTTCATAGCTTTACAAAAAAAGGGAAAACTTTTTTCATCTCTTTTCATATTTTGTTAGAACAGGTTTCTTATGTGGGCAGACTGAGGCTGTAAAATGTTTAAAACTCAAATTTTAATGTCAGTTCAGTGAGTCTCCTCTGCTCTCCGGGTGTTTAGAGGGCTTCCAGTCCTGGATGTGGAGAGGCCTGACCTTCCTCCTTCCCTTCCTGTTCTTCGGTCACGTATGTAGCCTCCGTCATCTTTGAGTCACTGATGTTGATCTTATCTCCCTAAAAACATAGAAGATTGTGTGCCTGAACTGACAAGAAGGAAGTAAATCAAATGAATGTTTTTTGAAGTGGTCTTAATAAGCTTGATTTTTTTTTGCTTGGTTGCAGTTTTGGCAGCTGTACAACAGCACAACGCTCTTCAGGATGTTCCAGCTCCCAGAGTGTAAAGAGTGGCAGGTCAGTTTTCCATAAAACTTTTCCTTGTCAGTAATTTGGAAAAGTTGACTGTGGAGAGATGGAAGAAAAATTAACATTAATCCACAAATACAGCCTTGGAAAAATATGTACATCCCTTGATGTTTCCCCATTTTGTCACATTATAAGAAGCCATAAGAAGTCCTGTTGTTAGCTGGTCACGTGCCATATAGGGGTCACTGCAAACATGTGGAAGAAAGTGATGGCTTACAAACAACCACCAAAATACTCAGCACTAGCATCTCCAGAATGATCCGTGGTGGGGGCGGCATCATGCTGTGTGGATGCGTTTGTTCAGCAGGTCAAATCATACAGCCAGAGCTACAATGAAATGGTTTAGATCAATCATATTTGTGTGTCAGAATGGCCTAGTCAAAGTTCAGACCTAAATCAAAACTCCAATCTGACTGAGCTGGAGCCGAAAGAATGTCCAAGACTGACAGAGACCTGCAGTGAAAGCTGTGCGGCACACTAATCAGATGTTTATTTGTAAGAAATGCTGAAAACCATTTAAATTATCCTTCAAAGTAGTTTAGTTTATTAGTTTACATGATAATGAAATGTAAAAACAACACAGTACAAGTCATATCCAAAGAAGGACAAACATGACTTTTATAGATACCTACAAGCCAGAGACCCCTTTAATAAAATATCACAAATCAAAACGGGGAAAGACTGTAACTTGATCTCTATATTCTATGAAGCATATAAAAAAAATAACAACAATAAAAAGCTGGTCTCACGAATATATGGAAGTATGCAAACCTCCAAAGGTCATTCTACATTATCCATCAAACAAAAATGGGAAAAGGGTTCAGAAATATCCCAAAATAACAGCTCTGCGAACATTCAACCATATTGGAGGGAAGTAACTAATTAAATATGTAAGACGATGGGAGTGAAATTGGACTCTTTTATTACTTTGTATCTGGGTAAAATACCAGAATCTGTCCTTCACAAACACAGATACCTGCTAAAGATCCTTTTGGTATGTAGTAAAAAGGCTAGAACCTGAAGATGGCTCCAAACTGACCCCCCAACGTTACACCAGTGCAGTGGGAGTGTGAAAGAAATCTATTTTATGGAGAGACTAACTTCTATTTTAAGACTGGAATTGGAGAAATGTGTTGAACGCTGTGAAAAATGGATTATGTGCGCTCTGAACCTGGAATAGTATGACACTACACGTTGATGTATGGAAATGAACGAGCTGTGACCCTATACTGTTACATCCATGAATGGGTTATGTTTCTTTTATTTTTTTTCTTCCTTCCTGTTCAAAATTCAAAATCCAAAATAAAAAGTTATATAAAGACAAAAGAAGGATAAATGTGGTAGAAGCCAGGACTGGTTCATATGGACCAAACCTGATAAAAACACTATGTGTTGCAATTCAGACATGTACATAAAGCACTGAGTAATAATAATATAGCATAGATTTTCACAAATTTGCATTACTTTACATTGGTGTGACATATAGAATCCAAGTCAAATACATAAACTTTGGTTTTAACATGTGATTAAAGCTTGTTTTAGTGATCCTGCGGGTAAACTGATCTACAGCGTACATTTCTAGGTTTTGATGTGCGGCTCCTCCTACATGGTGCTCTTCCTGGGAAACCTGTACACAACGCTGAGGGTGGTTTACCAGAAATATGTCAACAACGTGGAGAAGTCCAAGACTGCGTGAGCCCGCTGGAGCCAGAACAGATCGTTGCCACGGTGGCCTCTCCTTCACTGAACAGAAATCATGTCAGAGTTACTAGTTTCTTTCGTCCTTGTGGACCATTTACTCGCCCTGCTACTTAAAGGGGATTTCAGGTTCCTGCATTTCATGTTTGGCTAAATTGAAATGAAATCAGCTTTATTATTATATTGCTTTTTTTTTTTTTTATCAAGCTACTTTATAGCTTTCTTATTGATTCAGTAGGATTGTCTATTACGGAGAATGTGAAAGTTTGAATGAGTAGGGCATACCTCAAATGACGTCAGATTTCTAAATTTAGATGCGTGCGTGGCGGCCATCTTGTAGTCATACAAGCAGAGCGGTAACGCTTGAATAGTTTACTTGTTTGAGTCAGATAGTGAACAGATCTGTCCTGAATATCGCCTCAACAGATGATAATATGACAACAACAAAACAAGCTGCTGCGTTGGCATCTGCTGGAGTGACTAGATATGATGATTTTGATCAGATGAAGGGAGTTTTTTTTTCCCCATTGATTTTCCAAAACCCCGAAGGATTGCAGAGAAATGTCAGTGTTGCATACGAGGTTGTAACCGAGAGGAGTTTACTGTGGAATCTGACCAAAGACCCCTAAACGTAGGAGGCAACACTTGAACATCCAGACCTGAAACCAGCGACTGCAGCATCTGTGCAGGTGGGCGACGTTTATTTGGCTTTTTCTCAGCTGCTTTAAAGCTTCATAAAATCTATGAGAGGCGTTCATGTGAGCTTCATTGCTGCATTTAGTCCGCTTATTATCAGCGACTTTGGGCTTGTTTTTCTCTAAAGTCACTTGTA
Source organism: Fundulus diaphanus (assembly GCA_037039145.1). Lineage (NCBI taxonomy): Eukaryota > Metazoa > Chordata > Actinopteri > Cyprinodontiformes > Fundulidae > Fundulus > Fundulus diaphanus. The sequence continues at coordinate 48,671,760 of CM073136.1, forward strand.
ACTTTCATGAGTCGGCGGGTGTGGTTTCTTGGGTTTGTTTCTGAACGTGAAGTCGCTTTTTTCCAACAGAACGCCTTTTTGTGGATATTGTGCCACGCAGCGAGAGAGCGGGACTCAACTTCCCACCCCCACGACAACCATTTTACGAGCAGGAAAAGTCCCAGTGTGAATAAATACCAGCTAAATACGTGCATTTGTGATGATTAGCAGCGGCGTGGTGGTTCTCTTGCTGGTCTTCCGCTTCTTTTCATGGATCGAGTCGATGTTTCTCCCACAGTGATCTTGTTTGTATGTGAAGGTGAGATGGGATCTGAGTGTCTGATTACAATTTTGAAGTCTATTTTCTGCAATGAGCTCTATAATAATTTAAAACACAGGCCTGTAATAATACATATGTATTTTTTTCTTCGTATCAGCTGTAATTCTTCACGGATTAAGCAGGTTTCTTCCTCGAGTTTGTGAGAGAGGAGAAGACAGCCTGTCCTACCTTTCTGCTAATACCGCTTTCTTTACGCTCATTTTGAGCCCTCTACATTTCTACCACCGTCTCAGCTGTTCTCTGCTGGGTTTCTCCACTGAAGCAGGTTGAAATGAGGCTCCTGGGACGTCGTCATCTTCCAAAATGATCAGTATTGCGGTTGTTGCCATTGTAGTTTGCACTCTTCCTGTCCGACCTGCCAGGAAACCGTATGTCTCTGGAAAAATGTGACGTCATTTGAGAACTGCCCCACCGCTCACTGATGAGGACAGCGTTACTTGAATAATATTTATTTACAACTTGAGACTCTTTGCTCAGGAGCTGCTCTGTCTCTGCTTTATGAGAAAGAAATCTATAGAATAAAACACTCCTCTGAACTCTTTAGTCTTTGTTGTTTTGATATGACACAGCTGCTTTGAAGGGGGCCTTTAATGATGAATCCAGATTTTTGTATTTCCATTTGGGTCGCCACTGCTTCTGCAATCAGTCCAAGCGCTAAAGAAACATCCAGCTGTATTATGGCAATAAGGAAATGTTTTGTTGGAGTCTGGAAAACAAGCCGTTTCAAAACCTCCTGATTATTACATCACAATCGCCTAGCAACCTAAGCAAAGTAAACTAACTGCAACATACAAAAATGTAACATCTTACATGGAAGTTATGAATATTACTGGAATAAATCACATACACAGTTTAACATTGTCATCATATAATTCCCTCACACAACTACAGCTGAAAACTAACAGTTAGCATGACGCTTATTTGCATTGAAAATCCCAATCCCACTATTAGCCTCTTATTCTTTCTCAGATTCTCATGACTTCAAACAACCAAAATGCCTCCCAGAAGTATCGTACACAAACCAACACATTATAACGACATAACACTCACAGACAGATGTTTCCAGGCAGTTGAGAAGATGCAACAGAATAGCTTTACACTGCAGAAGCGTGGTTTTCAGCATGGCTCTGGAGCAGGTGGCGCTGTAGGAAAAAGACTACTTTCTATTCAGAAACTGTTGCTGCTTCCCTGCTGGTTGAGTCGGAGGCTCCACTTCTTCAGCTTCTGGTTCTGACTCAGGGTCAAGGATGTACTGTTGTACCATTGTGCATTGACAGAGCCCTAAAAACAGCTCATTCTGACAGGAGCTCAAAATACCTATAGGTGGAATATCAATATCTGACAATGATTTTGTAAAAGAAAAAAAAAAGGTGTAATGAATATGTTTGGTATAGCCAATAGACCTATGCTAAATGTTTAAAAGGAGTCATAACAGGTCACCTTTAACAACAGGCGCCACCTGCCTTATCATCGCTCCAGTACAACTGACGTATAAATACTGTCTATAACAGGGATCACCAAAGCTCACCTTAACTTTAGGTAACATAATTGTGTTTTAAATGCTTTTGTCATTTTTAAATCTGTGCCAATATAAGCATGATTTAAAAAGAAAAGCAACTGAATGAAATAGCATTTTAAATGCAGCTCACTGGAGGGTTGTTCTATTTCTTTGAGCAGGATTGTGGGCACCACATATGGTCCTTATAATGTTTTTTTTCTCATGGTCATAATAAATCTTATTTCTAAACTTCAACTTTTCAACATTTTAATTTAACATAACTGTTAATACAGCTCCATAAGTGCAGCAACATCTTGCGCTACATAAATCGGCCACTAGGTGGAAGCAGGCATCCATAACAGCTGCCTGGGGTCACTGCTGAGTTTCTTCTTCGTGTGAAACCATCAAAGTTGTCTATTTATTCAAGGTCCGTTTTTGTTAAAAGGACCAGAGACGATTGTAATCTAGTGACATTTTCACTTATTTGAACTTACGCTTGTTTGTTCTAATCTGTCTGCATCAAAACTGAAGTATATGTATAATCTGGGGCTTTTAAAGTCAGTCTTGGTTCATGGTGTTTAGTTGTGGATTTTCTCTGGATTTTCTACATAGGGTCAAAATGAAACAAACAGGTTCAAATATAGCTCCATATACACACGGCATCCTCCCAGCTCTTTTAACAGTCCCCTAGTTTACATCATAGCTGAGAAGATCAGGGGTGACATGCATTTAATGTGTGTTTGGGATAAATTTGCGGGGATTGAATGCCTAACTATGTCCAAGTTACATCTGTCCAGCTGTTCATTTTAGGTGGAGTTGGTGAATTTGGAAACTGTTCCCCTCCCTTCATTATTTCATCCAGTTAGTCCAGCGAAGCAGCCCCACAGCGTGAGGCTACCACAACCTTACCGGATCTTAGGTTTGAAAGCCTCACCCTGACCCCTTGAATCATATTTTGTGCCACTGTGGCCAAACAGCTGAATCCTCACCTGCTCCTACCCTGAAACCTTTACCCAGAAGACATCTGTGCGCATAAAGGTGTTGATTTTGAATAAACTCTACCGATTCGAAGCAGAGCAGACAAATATCCGGCAGGAATCAAACCAGCATCTCCAACATGTGGTTGGAGTGCAACTTTTATCCAAATATTAGTGGGTATACACAAAAATAATAAAGCTTTGATGTATAATTTTGACCCTGTGAAGGTTAGAGGAAATCCACAGTAAATCTGAACTCGAAGATCAAATTCTTGTTTAAACAAAATAATTATTAAAAGATGTTTGTTGTATATTCATCCTAGAGTTGAAATAAATCGTAAATACCCAGGATGAGTGGATGCAACCCTTTCAATGTACGGCACAAAACCCTTCATCTGTCCCCACATACACGATATGATGATTTATCTCTTTGGGAGGTCATTTTAATCAACAGATAACTGAAAATAGTTGATTTAACGATTTTCTTTTTATTGGTACAAGCCTACAATCTGTTTTTTGTCCACTCACAGAAGAACCCAAACTGATCTGTTTGATTAATTTTAACATCAAGACCCAGCAACGGGTTCTGACCTCGTTAACAAAAACTGAAGGGAAAGGACACTGAATGCATTTCATGGGGTTTATGACTAGAAGGCAGCTGAGCCACAAAGCAGAGCGCGGGACATAAAGAGGTACATGCACAGAAGATCTGAGGGAATAATACCTGAAAAATTTAAAATAGGAACCCGCTTCGGTTCCAATTTATCACAGCAGAGCTTCCCCCACCCGAGCAGCGCGGCTTGGATGTGCTGCAGGGCCAGAGCGAGTGGGAGTAGGCGAGGAGCAAAGTGAATGGGCTAGTACCAGTACAGGAGGAGGAGGAGGAGGCCCCCTTTCATCTGTCTCATTAAAGCCTGAGCAGTGGGGGCCGTCATGGAGGAGCCCAGGGACATGGGGATCGGGGACTGAGCCTGAGCCTCGCATCAGGAGGTAGAAAAAGGAGGAGGAGGAGGAGGGAGGGAGGGCAGCCAAAGTAAGTAGATGGGCCTCCATGTCAAACCTTCACCTTCAACTTAACCTGCCTCCCTCGGGCCCAGATAAAGACCTCTTATCTGCACACACCTTCCCTCCCGGCCGCAGAGCGACTCCAGCAGCTGCCGGGGAGGCTGAGGGCGCTTCCACGGCTGAGTGGGCCTGAACCGTTCTATCAGAGAGAGCGAGGCAGATGTTAAAAGCCTCCATGTGGGACGGAGCGATTACCAGGGTGGAAGAAAAACAAAGCTGATCCGGCCGTTTCAGACGGAAACCTTCAGACCACTTCAGCTTCTTACGCTGCAGTTCCTGCTCTCGGTTTTCCTCACATTTAAATCTAACGATCCAGAATCTAGACCTGTTTTTAATGATTGTTGTGTTTTTTTTGTGTTTTTTCTCAGTCTGTGTTCGGAGGGAGATCTCTGTAGTTCTGTAGCTGATGTTCCCCTGTTTCCCCTTAACGAGACGGTGATTGTTCTCTAACATGTTTATGTTCAGCTCCCCGTTACTCTGAAAAGCAAAAGTCACCGCATTCAGTCATCTGATTATGTAGAGCCCACCTGGGTGTAATTTCATCTCCATTTAAACCCAGCTGGCCCGTGAAGGAGAACAACCAGCATCATGAAGACCAAGGAACCCAGCAGACAGGTCAGGCGGAAAGTTCTGGTCCAGTTGAAAGCAGGGTCAGGTTCTATACTGCAAAAACGGATCTAAAAATAAGTAAAATGTTCTTACAATTTGTGTTTTTGTCCTAGATTTGAGCAGGTAAATAACGAAATGAGTATTTTGACCCCTAAAATAAAATAATTAGATATACTGCACTTGAAATAAGATGATGGAGATAAGTTGTTCCTATTTTAAGTGCAAAAATCTTATTCCATTGTTAGATAATCCTATTTACCTGGTCATATCAAGGACAGATACACTCATTTTAATAAAATATTACTTATTTTTAGTTCCGTTTTTGCAGTGGGCAGCAAGACCCCAAGCTTTGAACATCTCCCAGGGTTCTGTTCACTCCATCATCTGAACACGGAGAGAGGACGGACCACCTGCAGACCTACCAGGTCCACCCGAAATGTGATTCTGGAGGAGCTGACCCTTGGACTAGGCCATTCCAAAACCTTCAGTTATCTTTTTAGCCGTTCAGATGTGGACCTGCTGGTGGGCCTTGGATCGTTGTTCTGCAGCACAACCCGAGTGAGCTTAAGCTTAAGGTCACAGACTAATGGCCGGGCTTCCCCTCAGGACTTTCTGCCACAGAGCAGCATTCACACTTCCATCACTTACAGCAGGAAAGGCTTCCAAAAAGCTCCAGTTTTGTTTCTTCAGTCCCCAGAATATTTTCCCAAAGGTCTTGAGGATCATTACGATGTCTTTTGGTTTTGTTTTGGGTTGTTTTGGGTCTGCAGCGGTTCTGTTCTTGGAGCTCTATCGTGGACTCTATCTGATTCTAGCTCCTAGCTCCTGATCTTGGACCATTCATGGGTCAACAGTCAGAACAGTCGTGGGAAGGAAAGGAGCTTCGGACCGCTGCACCGATTTCAGACATCCTTTAACTCCGACGTCATTACATGACGGAAACGCACATTGATGATTCTAGTGAAATCCGGGCCTACAGCCTTCTAACAATGAACTACAAAGCACACACTTTGTTCTCTTCTGGCATTTCTGTTAATTTCCTGTGGCCTGTGCTGATACGCTAAATCACATAAAGGATTGTGGGATTCCTTGTAGATCCTGAGCGCCAGTAAGGAACGTCACAAGGTTCCTAGGCTAAAGGAGCTATGATAGGAAGCATACAGGCTCCTTTTCTACCTCCTTCCTCACTGACTATTCAGACAGCACTTATCATGGCAATCGCTGACGCACTTCCGCTTCGGCTAGAGTCCTTAGCCAATAAGGGGTATTTGGATGCGATCTCTGTTTTTTATTGTTGAATCATGACCTCTGACCTTAACTGAGACAGTTAGATGTTAGATGTTGTTTTTGGTTTTTGGGCCGGCCGCTCCTGGGGAAAGTTCTCCACTGTTTTTAGTTTCAAAGCGTTAAATGGCTTTGCCAGCCTCTCAGACGCTTTGATGTCAACATCTTTCCTATTTGTTCTTGAACGTCTTCAGATCAGGACATGACGCGTTGCTTTCTTAGATCTCTATGTTGTTGTGACACAGGTTCTGTCTGATTGTGGTAATTCCCAGTTGATTTGAGATTTTAACAATGTGCTTATTGTTTTTACTTGTGTTACCTTTGTCTGATGTTAAAACTAGTTTGCTGATCTGAAACATTTATGCGCTACAAAAAAAAAAGAGTAAACGCATCATAAACGCAGAATTTGAAGCTGGCCCGCTAACTGTGAGATGCTGCAGGCTCCGTCCTCCTGTTTTTTTTCTCGGTACTGTTGTGGAGAAACGTGAGGTGGACGCACATTAAAGTAAACGAGTCAACGAAATAACAGATTCTGTTGAAGCAGGAAAAAGATGTTTTGCTCACGCGGCGTTCCGTCTCTGATCTCTCCCCTCCTCGTTAGGAAATTAAGTCCCATGACAGCAGCTCCTTCACCTCACGAAATATGAACTGCGAGACAAATTAAGCATGCATATTTAATGGGACAGGGGCGTGATTACAGCCTCTTGCTAAATGAGCGAGAGCGCCGAGGAAATCCGAGAGTGAGAGCTTCGTGGCCTGCAGAGTTTGAAGGAGAAACAGAATTCCTTTTTATTCCAGTGCGCCTCTTAGGGAATAACGCTGGCAGAACTTCCCCCACCCGGCAGGTCCGATCACACCCGGGCCGGTGCCGTGGATTTCTATAACAACCACAGAAAGCAGACTGCCTTGGCATGAGCCTTCACAACCGCTTCAACCCATCAAACAGCATTTTGGATTCAGAACCTCAAAGCATTTCTTTGTCAGGCTGCAGTCGAAACTTTAAAATTCACCCGGTGCACAACATAGAAATCATTTATGGAATCCTTTTACGAATGCATTGAACATAAATAATTAGAGCTAAACAGCAAATTAATTGTATTTAATTCAAATGAAAGAGATAATTGGTCTAATTATTACTACTTGTTTAACAAAATCTGGAAAGGGGATATTAATATCGCATGTTTAGTGCATTTCCTGTTGTTTGTGTTGAAAATATTACTTGCATTCTTGGTTTGTTGATACACATTAAAGAGAAAAACCTTTTTTCAAAAGGCAAAACCCCAACAGACCCGTTTATATTTTTCTATGTGAGAACAAACTGAAAAGATGTTAACTCAGACCTCTGTTGTAAATAAAAAATAAGTATAAAACTCCTGTTGGGCTGCACAATGGGGCGGATGGTAGCTCTGTTGCCTTGCAACAAAAAGGTCCTGGGTTCAAATCCCATTCTGAGGTTTTTCTGCATGGACTTTGCCCACTGACCCACTAGCGCCCCCTGTGACCCTGCATGGACAGATGGGTACAGATAATTATAGAAAAACTCCTGTCGTGGTTTATACCCACTGAAATAGATAATGGAAGAAAGCAATTTCAATCCAAACTCCTAAATGGGATGAAAAACTAGAACAAAGCTAGAAACTCATGAAAATTCAAAGCAATAAATCATTTAAGTTTTTATTGGGATTATAACAAATAACTGAGCAACAAGATTTAAGCCATAGAACAGCCAGGTCAGCGCTTATCAAACCATAAATAATAATATGAAGGTTTTAGGCACCCTCAGGGGAACAAAAGCAGTCATAAACATCCGAAATTAAATCAATGATCAAAGTTGCTCAAAGCTGCAGTTCATTTCTCTGATGCCAGCGTTGCAGGAGGGGAAGCAGTCTAGAAATTCTCTGTATTATTATTATTATGATTATTATTATTATTATTATTATTATTATTAAACTTGACCAGCATGTGTTCATATGACACTATACCCAGCCTTATTTACAACCAGTTTTTAATATTGGGAGCAGAAGTGCACCTCTATAACCGGAGGATTACAGCTGTGACCACGCCCACCTGCACCACTGCTTGATACGTCAGGTATCACTGTCTGATCCCCCAACAAGCAACGTCTCTCCCTGGAGTTGAAGTGCTATTTTCTAGATCGCATGTGTAAAGGTTCCTTGATCATTCCCAGCATCCATTATTGGTAAGTAGTATTACTGTATTTTTCGGACCATAAACCGCAGTATAAGGCGCATTAAATATTCTTCCCAAGTGAATGATTTTTGCACTTAAAATAAGAACAATTCATCTCTATCATCTTATTTCAAGTGCAGGATATCTAATTATCTTATTTTAGGGGTAAAGATACTCATTCCATGGGCAAATAGTGTTATTTAGCTGCTCAAATAAAAAATATACTCATTTCAAGAAATTTCTACTTACTTTTAGTTCCCTTTTTGCAGTGCGCCCCTTCACTTCACAGAGTAGCTGGACTACAATGCCCTGTTTCTAACAAAATAAATGTAACTTTTATATTGAATTAACTTACTAGGTTTATTGTTGCTAGCGCGTACTCCAGGCTGCCTTACATGAATACACTTCTTTTTTTTTTTTTTCTTTTTTTTTCCCAGTGTCCTGTCTAGCAATGTGGCAATAAAAATTGATATCTTAATGCCAAATAGAGCTCGACAGATTTTACTTTCACAAGTGGAGCAAACAGCTTTCGCCATAATGCTCCGCTTGATTTGTGCGTGTAAATAGCTTTATTGTTATTCCTGCAGGGAGAATTTCAAATTATATGGACACTACAATGGGAAAGTAGGAGAGTAAAAGAAAAACAAGAAGAGAAAAAAAAGAGAAAGAAAAGGGTGAAAGAAAGAAGAGATAGAAGGAAGAGAATGATAAAACGTCCTCTGTCTGCTCCATCACCTGGAAAGAGACACAAAAACAACAGCACAACCAACAGACATAAAGCAACAGATACAATCGTGTAACACCTTGATACCATTGCTAAATCGTATGTATTATTATTTAAGCTGACATGTGTAATGTGATACCTAAAAAAGAAAGTAAAAGAAAGTAAATAAATAAATTATAGCCTTTCTGTATATAAGTGAACATTTAATACCTGGGACCCAGCACCTGTAGGAGTTTGTGAAAGTGCACTAGTTTAGGTGAAAATTATCCAGAAGGAAATATATTGATATTGACATGAATACACTTCTAGTTTAGACATTACAGTCAGGCAGTCTAGTAGACAGCTCAGGGGTCCTATCAGGTAGTGACACAGTGTACCGTAATGCTCTTAATATCCACTGAGTGGAGCAGCTTCATTGTTAATCAATGTCGTACTTACACATTTTAACAGATTTCTCAGCGCATTGTACCACATAAAATCAGTCAGTAAGCACAACGGTAATCATAGATAAGGCGCACCAGAAATTTTTGAGAAAATATAAGGATTTTAAGTGCGCCTTATAGTCCGAAAAATACGGTAGAGTGGGAGGTAGATCCTTTAGTTATCAGGCTCCTCTCCTGTGGAACCAACTCCCAGTTTTGGTCTGTGAGGCAGACACCCCGTCTACTTTTAAGATTAATCTTAAAACTTTCCTTTTTGACAAAGCTTCTAGTCAGAGTGGCTCATGTTACCCTGACCTACCTCTATAGTTATGCTGCTATAGGCTTAGGCTGCTGGAGGACATCCTGACCACTTGGGTTAACATTTTATTTTTCAGTTAACACACAAGAAAGTTGTTTGTTGGGTTAAATTGATGTTTTTCGAAGTAAACATTACATAACTGTTTGTTTTTAACTCTAAAATCACATTTTTGTATGTGTTAACTGCAAAATCAAATGTTAACAAAGAGGATAACTCGCCTGGTTCACTTTTCTGAGTGTGTATTTCTCTGCAGCTCCTCAGGTGTCTGCGCAGAAAATGAGGAACCTCGGTCTACTGAAATAATCTCTTGGATGCTGCACTCTCAGTACTCCAAGAAATTGGGTCAACAGTCTGATATTAAGCAAATGATCCTTCACTCCTTGAAAACGTGCACGCTTCAATTTTGTGCCTGTCATAAATACGTGTTTTAAAGGTGTTGTTTTGTTGAACTTGAAGCTCTCTGTACCTTTTCTTTTAAGGTGAGAAAAGCTAAACCCCTAAGCTTTGTAGAGGGAGAAAGCTTTGGTGCTTAGCGAGCTGTTGATTTGGTGCAAAAAAGAAGAAAATAAAAAAACAGATCTTTGAGGAAAAAAGTAGCAAAGCTCATCAGTAACCACAGATCAGCGAGACCCAATTCTGTGGACACAAAGGTTGTAAAACCTGCACTGATTGGTTGATATTTCGATATTATTCATGTTATGAGCATTTTAAAATTTTGACTCCTCTCTCTTTCTCCCAGTCAACTAACTCTGCATCTACATCATTTTAAGTTGTAAAATAAGGAAACATCAATATTTGATTGCATAAATCTCAGCTCCATGTTTGCACACAAGGAAAGAGAAATATCCAACCGAGGGATCGTCCTGATCCCCACAGAACAGGTTTTTATTGGTCAGAAATCTCACAAATAGCATTAGGGACTGCCTGAGACTCTGAAGATGACAGTTAAGATAAAAAAAAGGAAATCCAGCAGCTTTCCAGGACCCTGACATTCAGTATGTATATTTGTGGTTAATTTCCATATTGTTCATGGATATTAAATTGTGCATTCCTTCTGTGCATCTGATGCTGCAGCACAGGTAACGTCATCTCCAGCTCAGGTAGGATTTTCTTTGGACATATTAAAATGCTGTGGATAAACACATTGCAACATCGAGGCGCTATGTTTACTACACATTGGCAACACTGCCGTGTATTTAATGAATGTGCTTTCATGCTGGCCGTGGAACAGGGGACCATATCTTCACCTTTGTGTGCTTCCTGACTGGCTCATTGGAGTTTGGTCGTCCAGTCCACAGTTTGTTAGAAAATACAAAAATTGACTTTTCTTTTGCTTGTGTAACCAAAGTGTACATTCTTTGTAATAAAAAGTTTAGTTTTTTTGCACAATGTAGGTTGGACTCCGCCAGGCCTGGGCCTTATCCACATGCCACAGCAAAAATTAACTTAATGGATGACCAGATGCGACAAGACTTGATGTCTCACAAAATCTGCTTCATTTCTTCTGCATTTTTAGACATAAAGGGCAAAACAGCAGCTTATGGCGGTGACTGCTCACAATTTCCCCACAGAGTCTCACTTCTATGGGATGTAAACTTTTACTGGGCACCTGCCAGTCCACACCTTTTCACACCATCACACACAACAGCCTCCCATGAAGGCCTTGACCCACATGGAGAAAATATTTGGCCCTGCGGGGCCAAAGAATGAACAATGAACTGGGTCAAAAGGTTCGCTCCCACACACACCGAGGCTTCTTGGAAGCCAGATGGCCAATTTGGTTTGAACCAAAGTAAAATTATTCACCACACATCTTGTCCTATAAACGCCGCCTGCAGTGCAGACAGCTAGTCAGGTGCAGCATGTTCTCTAAACAATTACACACCCAGCAGTCGACTGCGACCCACAGGAGGATTTCCTTTCATAGTTTATGGAGGATTATCTGCAACATTTGTCCACAAACTGGTTCTAAACAAACTAAGTGACACAAAGCAGGAATTTATACCTTGTGACTGAATTTGTTGAAGCAACGCTGAGACCAAACACCTACGGCTGATTTCTGAATAATAAATGAAGTTATACAACAGTTTTTGCATGTGAACGACTTATGCAAGAACACAAGTTTTTCTGGTTAAAAACAATTCCTTTAATTATATGAGGACATTGTTACGATCTGAAGGACTTTGGTTCTGTTTTGTCATTTTGGATTTATTTTCCTTTCTGGTTGATTTTGTGTTGATTTCTGGTGTTTCCATTGTCTCTGATTTCCAGCCTTTCTGCAACCCGGCTGCAGCTAATACAGATAATTAGACTCACTGGTTCATTGGCCCTCTAACCACCATCTCTTTCATTCACTCGCTGCCAGTTTCTCCATACTTTCCGATGTCTGTTAAAGTACATTTATGTAACATTATTTTTTATTAAATCTTCTCGTCCTTCATGATTCTGCCAGATTCCTTCTTGTTCTTGGATTCTCCACCAGACACAGATCAGGTACCCTAACCCTAAAACTCGTTTTGTTCGGCTGTGCGTTCACACATCAGCGTTTTGGGAGACCCTAAACAATGATTTTTTCAAAAGTGGGTACCAGAGTGGTTACATTTCAAAACTCTGGTTTCGTGTACCGTCCTCTGACGCTCTCTTTCTAACGAACCCGTTCTGCACACCATGTCCACCACCAACCAACATAAAGATCACATTGAACATGAATGTTTGGTGCTGCGTTCACTTCACAAGTTGTCTGCACCATGCATGGTGTTCTTTTCATGTCACAGCTCCACCTATGGGCCTGGCGTACCTACTACAGCATTTTCAGTGATGCTGCATCCTCTCCTGTGGACGTCTATTTTTTCCTCAATCGTTTATGAACATTTATCTTGTTTGTCTTCGTGTGGACAGGGCCTTAGGTAGGTGTCCTGCAACTTTTACACGTGTCTCTGCTTTCAACGCACTTTAATGAAATATTTAAGTCTTTAGCAGGACTCTGTAGAACTTGTTTACAGGCTGAGGAGGCAATTTAACCATTTGATTCAGGTGTATCGAGCCAAGAACAACAGCCCTGGAGGACAGGAGTTGGACAACTCAGATCTAGAACTCCATGCACTTAAAGCTATAGTTGGTAATCCTGTTTAGAAACACTTTCCCTTTGGTCCCTCGAGTTCCGGGGAAATCACCTTATCTAGTGTTGGTTGTCCCACATGCTAATCATTTTGCTGGGTTCTTGTTAGTTTCTTGCTGGCTGCACACTTTTACCATATTTTTCACATCATAAGGCGCACTGTGAATTAACATCTCTATGTGTGTCTTTGTACACACAAAAGGCGCAGCAGATTATAACGCGCATTGAATATTCTTCCTAGGTGTGTAATATTCACATACCTGTATGTGCGGAGTCCATGCAGAGTCCGCATTGAGTACACCTTGAGTACGAGCGGACCTCCGCGGAGTGAAGTATGCCCGAGTATGTGGGGGCCTTTACATGAATGCACTTCTAGTTTAGACCTAACAGTCAGGCAGTCTGGTAGACAGCTCAGGGGTCCTATCAGGTAGTGCCACAGTGTACCGTAATGCTCTTAATATCCATTGAGTGAAGCGGCTTCATTGCTTGTCGTACTTACAAATTTTAACAGATGTTTGAGCGCATCATAAAATCATAAAATCAGTCAGTAAGCACAACAGTAACCATATATAAGGCGCACCATCAATGTTTGAGAAAAATTAAAGATTTTAAGTGGGCCTCATAGTCCAAAAAATACGGTATTGTTTACGTATCCGATTAGCTTAGCTGTTAGCGTCAGTGTTAGCCGTTCATTGTAGCTCTGCTGCTCTCACCGTAGACTTTGAACATGGCTGAGAGTCACAAGAAGCAAACCGCGTTCATATTTAAGAGAAGAAGAGGAAGGCCTCAGTAGAAAGAAATAAGACCAGAGTGGATTTGGGACATTTTTTTCACGCGATCCCCCTGAAGAGTGGAAGAGCAGGTAAGACAGTCTTGCGCAAGCGCAGTTATTCACATAGCTCTCAACTCTCACGCATTGACCGTGTGACACACGCATTTCATCAATTGCACACGTTCACACGCATTACTTTGAAAATCTCAATCTTACCATCAAAATCTCACTCTTGAAATGCACGCGTACGGACGCTTCGCGTCATGGCGGAACCAATTTGCGGTACAATGGTTTCCGCACGTCCAGTAGTAGAGGGAACACAGCTGCAAGGACCGCCGCCGCGCAAACAAGGTTCCCTCATCCAAAGTGAAACACTTTTACGGTCCGTGTTGCGTGCGAATTAAATGATAAGTCGTCATGTTTTATTAGTTTGAAATAATTCAAATTGCCTAATAATTTCTGTCGCCATTACTTTCCTTCTTTATCGAATGATACTGACCCTCTTGAATCGACCAACACCCCCCCCCCCCCCCCCCCCCCCGTCGGACCACAGTCTCACTCTCAACTGTCGTCAAAAGTTGAGAGGTATGGTTATTCAAAAAGTGACCTGGGGAAACTTCTGATCTTAGTCCTGCAAAACAATATTTAGGCACAGGTGAAAAGGTGTATGTGAGCAAGGAGGCCTGAAAACCTGACCCAGTTTTGCTGGTTCTGACTGGAGGAATGGGACCAAATTCCAGCAAACTATTGTGAGAAGCCTGTGAAGGGAAACCTTAAATGTTTGACTGGAGCTATTCAGTTTGAAGGTAATGCTGCAGAAATGTAAGTAAACCTTTGAATTTGAAGACAGTAGAAAAAGGGAAAAACATTTTTTCATCATTCTTGTATTTAACAAATAGAAATATTGTTTTTTTTTTTTAAATCCTAACTGACCTAACTGTAAATGTTTGTTACATGGTTTAACTTAATATATGTCGTCTGAACTGTCATTGTTAAGATTTTATTTGTGTAAAGGCCACGCCCCTGGAGATGGCCCTGATCCTCTCTCTGCCTGCAGTGTAACTGTGGTGGGGACTTCATTAAAATCTAATTAAAGTTAATAGTTTTGCCTAAAGACTGTGAAATTTGGAGAGTCTAACTCACTATCAGCACATTCCTTTTGTGTAATGTAATGCTGTCCTGAGGTCATTAAACCCATTTTCCCACAGATAACAGAGAAGACTCCTCTCTTCAGGGTTTTAGTGAGGATGGAGGCTGCCACACACCTAAAATCTCCAGAATTGATGGATCCTATGCTTTTCAGTGGACTGAAGCAGAAGATATCCCCTCACAGGTCCTGCAGCTATAACTCAGAGCAGATAACGATGGGTGCACGGATTCAGGGCGTAGCAGAGGCCAGAGGGCTGAAATGCTCAGATTGTTCACATGACAGGGTTGAAATATCCTGCATCTTCCTCCGTTAAAAAGGTTTCTTTCCACTGTCGGCCGCGCTGCCTTTGTTTCTGTCTGCATCCTCCAGCTGCTCTCATTGTTAGTTTTTACTGCTGCCATTGTTGATGCCCGCTGGTCGCTGCTATTTCCAGTTTCCCCTGGTTACCATTTCACTTTAAAATCGTGGTGCGCGCCCACGCTGCGCCGAGGTGTAAACAAGCAAATAAAACAACGCTGCGGTGAGAGTCCAGCCAAACAACGAAGGCTTTAAATAGACATAAAATGGGGCTTCATTCTGTGACCGGAGGCCATACCTGTGTTCTCCGTGCAGATGGTGCGCTCCTCCTGTGGAACATGGCTGAAACAGCTCAACAAGAGAATGCCTGGAGATTAGTAACAGTATTTTACCCCTTATAGATTTCTTCTGATTCAGCTTTTTTTTGTCATACTTAAATATTTTCTGATCATCAAACTAATTTATTGAAGTAAGAAGGCAATCGGATCCGGGGAGGACTCAGAGTAGAGCCGCTGCTCCTCCACGTCGAGAGGAGCCAGGTGAGGTGGCTCGGGCATCTGGTCAGGATGCCTCCTGGACGCCTCCCTGGTGAGGTGTTCCGGGCACGTCCCACCAGGAGGAGGCCCAGGGGAAGACCCAGGACACGCTGGAGGGACTATGTCTCTCTGCTGACCTGGGAACACCTTGGGATGAGCTGGCCCAAGTGGCTGGGGAGAGGGACGTCTGGGCCTCCCTACTGAAGCTGCTGCCCCCGCGACCCGACCCCGGATAAGCGGAAGAAGACGGACGGACAGACGGAAGAAGGCAATCGGCTCCTAAACCTTGTAAAAGGTGGTGCAACAAGCTCAAGTGTCAGCCAGTGCTGAGTCTTTTACTGAGCTCTGGAGGAATTTTAGCCTACTTTTCTTTATAGAATTGCTTTTTTTTAAGCCACATTGGAGGGAAATACAAGCTTGGTGGACTGTCTGAGGCCAGACAACAGCATTTCAATCAGATTTAAATCTAGGCTTTGACTAGGCCACTCAGTTCAGATTTAAGCCGTGGACTGGTGTACTTGGGATCATTGTCCTGCTGCATAACCCACGTGTGCTTCTGGATATATATACATACATTATATACAGTATATATATATATATATATATATATATATATATATATATATATATATATATATATATATATATATATATATATATATATATATATATGAATGAAGAGGAAATCTGTTTTCTAAAATCCTGGTCCAGCTTCCATTTGACAAATATGTTGAATTTAACAGAAATGAGCCAATATAATCTCAAAAATCTAGCTGATTTAACTGGAACATTTCAGGATGCCATCAATCATAATTTGGCCTTAGAACAATACTGGTTAACCTCCTTGAAATCCCCCGCCCTGTTTAAATATCTGCGAGTCTCTTTCCCTCAGGGCAGGTCAGGAGAGTTCGCCAGAACCACAGTTTGTTGGTTGGAGAAATGTGATTATTACAGCAAATTCTATTGGCTCCAAAGTCAATATTTGCTCAGTTTTCCTCCTCAGGGCGGACACAGCTACTGGACAGAAAGAATAGCTCATTGTTTCTCAAATTCAAGGACATCAGAGTCATGATTTAGATTTTTGTTGGTTTGTGGACTTTCTGGACTGACTTCATGCTCTAGTCCACCCCGACACCTTAATTAGCTCCACCTGCTGCCACTAATTACCCTCTAAGTCCTTCCACCTGTTCCTCCGCCTACATATTTCTGCCTCGTCCGACCACTCCCTTTCAGAACATCTTAGACAACTTAGACTTTACTGTCGTTTTGTATGCACAAAGTGTATGCAAAACGAAATTTCGATACAGCTTACGACAGTGTAATGAGATTGCAGTTGGAATAAGATAACATTACAATATAAAGTGCAGCAATGATAAGAATGTAACAATGCAGGAGAAAAACATTAATTTTTTTAAAAAGTGTGCAGACGAATGTTCCACCATGTTTATGGTGCAAAAATAATTGCCTAAAAAGAACTTCCCGTCTTGTCTTACCGCCTCTATGTGTCGGTCCCCAGCGTCTTCTCGTCGCTCGGTCTGTTCGATCCATCGATCCTGTTCTCGCTCTGCCCTCGCTAGTTGGAGTTCTAGTCCTGATAAAAGTTGTTCCTGGGATTCTCCGTGTCTCTCTCTGCTTCACTGGGGACTGATCAGCAACTTCTGCTCAAGTCAACGGTTGTTTGCCCGACTCATCTGCCACCTTCACAAACTTTTTTTTATAATAAACTCTTATTATTAGACGCTACACTGTGTCTGGCTGAATTGTCAAGTTCATTGCGTACACAAAGCGTAACACATCAGCGTTGAATACATCTTTGTGGGTCTGGCAAAGCATTGATAAGGAAGGAGAAACATTGTGGTTAAACCAAAGAGTCAGTTCAGGAATCCAAAACTATTACAGCTGGGGAAGAAATGCATCAGTCAGGGAAACCTTAATTTCAGGCCTAGTTTCCACTTTGGTACATAAAGGGGTCTGATCTCCTTATTTGGCACTCGACGTAAAGGTTGGTTTCCTAAAATAAGCACATTAGTCCACAATTTCCTCTCACTGCTGATGCCAAGCTGGCTAAACAGCTACTGCTGCTAAATTATGCTAGAAAATACAGCTTGCTACTGAAGCATTACTCACTCTGCAAAACAGAAACATTGAGAAAACAGTAAACGGCTGGCAGCTGCAGGACACTCCATAAAAACCAGTCTGGACGATGAAAACCACAATGGCCGCCGCTGTCACAGCTGTCTGTGTTGAACAGGGAGGATTAGGAGCAACACGTCACAGCAATTAACCGTCATAAACAGCCGGGGGTACCTGCATACGGCTGAATGACACAGCAACTTACATAAACAGTAACTTTACAGCAGCAAAGGACATATTTAAACAGAAACGTTAATAAAAAACACATTTATACAACAATAAAGGCACAACATAAACCTATAACTCCAAGTCTATCATTTTCAATACAAATATTTCTGAGACCTCTACCAAAGTCAGCATATTTATGAACATACTAAGGAACGTTTCCTCATAATTACGCGTATCAGGCTGTAAAGGCATGACAAAATTTTTAATTGCTCAGGTGTTTGCAACACCAAAAATGACACACAAACAGTTTAAATTATTAAATAAACCTAATATTATGAGGTCTTTGTCCAAATTTAACTCACTCCTGCAGTCTCACTATCGCTCACCACTTGAACAAATTTATGCATAAAAGCACATATTTGTGATTCAGGTGTTTCAGGAACACCAAACCAGTACAAGTTCAGGGAAGAGATCTGTGCCTTGCTCATGGAGCAGGTAAAAGGCGGTGAAAAGGTAGCAAACCCAAAAATGTCCCAGGAAATACATAATTCATTTAAAGGACCAATTAGTAATAATGAAATTAAAACCGGAGCAACGCATCCACAATGCCTTTCACTGACACCCGCCATTTAGTCAACAGTCCAGTTGCGTTGAAGTTTTACTTCCACAGGACAGATCTATGATGTTGTATTCTGTTCTACTTCTGGTTCGCTTCTCTTACTGTTTTCCATGTTAGCAGGCTGCTGCTCTTTAGCCAAGATAAAATACCAAGTGCTGCGCTCTGTTTTGGGAACCCTGGGATCTCTCATATGATTGGTTCAGGAAGCAGGAAGTAAACACAGGCTACACCGAAGTAGTTCTGCACCGTACCTCTAGGTTTGAGAGAGGAAAAACGTGACTAAGACATTTGTTGATGGAGAAGACCGATAGTTTATCCATCCCATCCATCCCAGGTGAGAAATTAGAATGATTTAGGTTGATTTTACAGTAAATATCTCCCTTACTGCTCCTTTAAACTTAAAGGAACAGTGACAGCGCCACCTAGTGGCATAAAAGGGAAGCACCCTCAATTGAATAGTCGAGGGTTTAAGTCTGAAACACCACTGCTGACCCAAACAGTTGCCTCCAGTAACACGCTCATATTAAAGGGCCATTTACGGAGACCAATTAACAATTAATGGTCAGGTTTTAGGACTGTAGAAGGAACTTGGAGAGAACCCACACATGCAGTTGGAGGAGATGCAAACTCCACGCAGAAAGACCCCAGGCCGGGATTCAAACCCAGACCCTTCTTGCTGCAAGGCAGCAATGGTAACATCCAGGAAATAAAGTCCAGCATTCCTTTAAAAAAAAAGATGTCTTCCTCCCGCACACCTAATCCTTTATGCCAATAAATCTTCCTCCAACAATTAAAGTTTAAACAGAATCTGTATTTAATATCAACAGTAACTAACATGAGGGTAAAACTTATAAGACCTGAACTGAAATTAACCTCAATCTACATTTAAAACACTGCGCTGGTGATTGGCTGTGAAAAGTGGCTCCCTTTGGGAACACTGCACACTTGACATTTTAATGTGATCACTTAATTTATTGGTTTGGGGTTAATGGTGTTAGCGACAGCACTTGGAGCTGTCAGTCAGCTCACAGGGGGCCGGTTTCGTGGGAGATCAATCTAGGCGCTTGTAGCGCAGCTTTTAGAGCACAGAAGAAACTGGATCGCGGCATGTATGTGAGCTGTTAAAAGGTCTGTCATCTGCTCTGCTGGAGGGGATTGTTTAGATATCATGAATCTGGATTCTGCAGGTTTTTAGAAGACGGTGAAAAAGGCCAGAAAAGAACAAAGCTGCTTTCAAGTTTCTCCTCATTGACCTACTCTTTTTATTACTGGATTAAATTGCGTAAGGATTGCTGTTCAACTTAGACAGTGCTGTGAAAAACTCTTTTTTGATAATGAACGTAAAACGATATTCCAATCAGCATAGCTTTATTTAATAAAATAATCCCCTTGTTAAAGCTATAGTTGGTAAATCTTTTCACAAACTTTTTGTTATACTGGGTAAAATCATCCTTCCACCCTGAACATAGTCAATACATTATGTATTCAGAAAAAATAGGTTAAAAATTAGATCTCTGTAGGAGCTGCAGGCCTGTAAAAACTATATAGTTTTGTTCCTGCTCTCACCCCCTTCTGTCCCTCAAGTTCTGGGTATCACCCTATCTATTGGTTGTCCCACATGTCTTATCTGGAACAAACTTCCAGAAAACTGTAAAAGTGCGGAAAGCCTGAGTTCCTTTAAATCAATATTAAAAACACATTTGTTTAGGATTGCCTTCGACTGTTCTAGTTAAACTGTTTTACTGAAACATCATTAGTTTAAGTTTGTAGTCCAAATGTTTTTAATGTTTGCTTTTAGTTTCTATTCTCCCATGTCTATTTTGTTTCTACATTTTATTCCAACTTGCTTTTATTCTGTTTTATTTTCCTAAATTTTAATCATGTAAAGCACTTTGCATTGTCTCTGTACTGAAATGTGCTATACAAATAAATTTGCCTTGCCTTACCATGTCAATCATTCTGATGCACTCACAGAACGCCAGTGTGTGTGCTCGTTCCTCGTTAGGTTCTGCGTGCTGGCTGCGCATTTCTAGTGTTTATGTATCTGGTTAGTTTAGCGGTTAGCTTAGCAGTTAGCTTCGCTGTTAGCTGTTTATCGTAGCTCTGCTGCTCTCACCATAGACTTTGAACATGGCTGAGAGTCGCAAGAAGCAAACCGTGTTCATGTTGGAGGGCAGAGGGAGGAGCTGAAGAGCAGGTAAGACGGTTATGCGCAGTTATTCAAAAAGAGACTTGGGGAAACTTCCGGGAAAATCAACGACTCTACCTTTAAATAAACATTTAGCCTACTGTAATTCATCACATTTATTAGAAAACTCAATTTCACTAACCATTCCTAGACCTGATTACTATCAGACTTGTTAAATCAAGAAATTACATAAATAAAACCTGTGTGACAACATAAGGTAGGTTAAATTGTGTGTTGATCTAAAAGCTCTGAGGAACACATGATAAATTAAATCGTTAGTCTGGAAATTGTTACAAAGTCCCTTATAAGGCTTTGACTCTACAGTGAACCTCGATCATCTTCAAATGGAGAAAATATGGAGCTGCGGTGAACCTTCTCAGGAGAGACTGACTGAGCAATTACTCATCCAGGAGGTCACAAGGAACCCAGAAGAACATCTAGAGATCTCATTGTCTCAGTTAAGGTCAGAGGTCATTACTCAACAATAAGATAGAGAGACTGGGCAGAAATGGCCTCCAGGGAGAGATCCAAGGCCATAACCAGTTCTGACCCAAGAGAACACAAAGACCCGTCTCTAATATGCAGGAATTTGGGGAAAAAGTTCTACGGACTGACGAGACAAAACCTTTTGCAGATCTGTAAAGGACACACCCACTATTGAAGAATCGGGTCTCCTGAAAGGACAGGAGCTCTTCAGACATCCGTTTTTGCCAGTACTGGGACACTGACAGTATGAGAAGCACCTAGAATATTAGGTTTATGGTTTTTATTTTATGTCTTTTGTGGTAAAGGTATCCAGTCCTCACTGTTTCAGACTTTCCTCAGTTTTGTATCTCTACATTGCAACACTAGGTGCATCAAATCTGCCTTTTTGTTCCCACTTTTAAAAAGATTGGGTTTGAGTCAGATTCAGGACTACATATGGAAGTGGCTCAAATCTGACCTGACTTGGACCAGATTTGACCGATCATACTTGTGTTGTGCAATCAAACCATGAGGAAAAATCAGAATGAGTTGTACGCAAAGAAATTTGAGACTGACGCTTCATGCTTGCTCAGTATGAGGGATTGCTGCAAAGCCATCAACAATGCAGACGACTGTCCCTGTAGCTCTACGCTCTTTCAGGAGGAGTGAATGCTGCTTGTCAAGACTTGATGCAATCTGCTGGGTTTCCTTAGATAGGAAATTGTTTTTGACCAATCTGTATAATCTGATCCAATCTGTATAATCTCATTGAATTTGATTTTGGAAAGTGCCTTGAGATGACATGTTGCATGAATTGGCACTACATAAATAAAATTGAATTGAATTGAATTTTACAGGCACCAAAGAACTGCCCCCATCAGCTGGGTGCCGTTGCTATGGAGCCAGCCTACACCAAGTTTATCTTCCTCTTTGCCTGTGGACCCTTGAGGACAGAGCCAACGCTGGGGAGACAAGCCACTGATGCGGGCTTAAAGACTCACAACCATCTACAGGGTCGACAGAGCTGAGTAAAGTTTGATTTCTGTGAAAACTAAGCTGTGCAGGAGAAAGCTGACCTGGGAGCCGAGCCACTATCCAGCAGTAGTGCTGCGATCCCCCTTTACAGGCCTGAGACCCGCATGAAGGACCCCTGAGCTGCCTCCTAACAGCCACGTGTTGAGCTAGCCGCATAGCCGCCTATAGCTAATCAGACAACCAGCTTTCCCTTGGAGTAATTCACTGGCAACCAGACGTTTGTCGCCACAACCAGAGACAACGCCAGTGGTTTGGCAGAGAAGTAAACAGGGAAAGTTTAGAATGGTTTACTTAATGGGTTTTCACAGTGTTTTTAAAGCTTGACTGAGCTAACAGGCATAGCTCCTCCTAGCTTCTTTGAAACCATGCTATTAGCTTCTTTTTATCTTAATTTTGCTTAGCAGTTTACTTAAGCTTCACTAGCAGAGAGATTTGTTGATTGAAATATAGTGTTAATTCAGAGAAACAGCATTCTATAGTGATGTTCTCTGGATGTTCATTTTATTTCTGTTAATAAATTCTTGAACTTGAAGAGAAGTTGTCACTCCTTTATTCTGTGTGCAGAGTTTGCTGTTAAAAGAATGCCAGTGCTCGAATCATTCCTTTCAACTATTGTCCTAATATCAGCTATTATTGCTGATATTCACCGGACAATACCTAACAGACCAAGAGTTATTTATTAAAGATTTAATTACTGAAACAGTGTGTAATAGCACAACACTTGTTCTGGAAAGGTTGACCTGGTCACCCCGATAAAAGTGAGATTTGGGCCACGTTTACCTGCAGTGTGAACAGGGTCACATGTCTCAGATAACTACCAGTGTTTGTCTCTGGCGTCATTAATGGTTGCAATGTTTAATAAGCTTGCTTTTTATCTTACGTCCATCAGTTCGGTACTTCTCTGTAGCCCCGTTAAGCCGGATAACTCGCTCCGTAAGAGGCTAATCAGCCCTTTAGAAGAGCTTAAAAACTCCAGTGCTCAGCATGGGAGATCAAATATTTTTACATTATAGAAATTTGAAATGTAGCTTGATCCAATAAAGTATATTTAAGAAGAATATAGATCTTTTTGTCTTGAAACTGTTTTGTCCTGTGTGTTCCTTGCCATGGTTGGTGAGATAACAGATCAAAAACCTCCAGATTTCACAGTTTTAGCCACATATACTATACCAAACTGTATAAAACAAAATGCACCCACCAACCACTCTTAGGTACACCTGTTGTGTTGCTTATTAACAGAAACAGCCACTCAGCCAATCTCATGACAGCAGCCCAGTGAATTCAGGCATCTAGATGTGGTGAAGGCGACTTGCTGAAGTTCAAACCGAGCATCAGAAGGAAGAAGAAATGCGATTTAATATGGTTGTCAGTACCAGACGGGCTTGTCTGAGTATTTCTAAAAGTGCTGATTGATTGGGATTTTAACTCACACCACGAGCTATCCAGTGAGCAGCCGATGATTGGACAACAATTTTACTCAAGTAGGATTTGAATTGCTTGCGTATATTTTTGGCACCTATCTCCAGCGGTCATGAGGGATGGTCAACCTTGGACACGTCACCAGTCCATCTCAGGACAACACAGAGACACACAGGACAAAGAACCATGCATGCCCACACTAGCGAGTGATAACAGTCAGATAAAGATCATATCAATCGCTTTGTTCAACAGAGTCCACACAGTACATACATAGGGCAGTTGTTTAAAGGAAATAGCTTCTCTCTTCACGCCGGAAGTCTGTCACCCACAGTTTCACTATGACAGACAGGGGGTTAAAAACTGCAAACCTGTGATCTCTCCAAGACCCAAGATCAGTTCCTCAGAGACAATGTACCCATAACAGAAGTCATCTACTTTTTGCCAGTACAAAGGTTACGAATTCTTCTGGATTTACAACAGAAACGGATAAAACTTTCCACAATAGGACTGTGAGAGGAAGTTGGACTACCTGGAGAGAACCCATGCATGCACAGGGAGAACATGCAAAACCCATGCAGAAAGAGCACAGGCTGGGACTCGAACCCAGGACGGTGCTCCTGAAGACCTTTATTGACTCTGTGGTGGCATAAGCCATCTTCTACGGTCTGGAGCAGCAGCTGATCTGAAGCTGAGAGGAAGCGGCTGGATAAGCTAATTAGGAGGGCCAGATCTGTCTTAGGATGTCCCCTGCATCTAGTGCAGGTGGTGGGGGACAGAAAGACTCACTGATGGACAATGTCTCCCACCTTCTTGCATGAAGGTGGGAGAAGCATCA
Source organism: Fundulus diaphanus (assembly GCA_037039145.1). Lineage (NCBI taxonomy): Eukaryota > Metazoa > Chordata > Actinopteri > Cyprinodontiformes > Fundulidae > Fundulus > Fundulus diaphanus. The sequence continues at coordinate 48,695,902 of CM073136.1, forward strand.
AGGTCAGACTGCTGCATCCTAGCTGCACTATGGAGCGTTATCGCAGATCCTTCCTCCCAGAAGCTGCTAGATTTTAGAACCATCACTGCTCTCAACAAACTCAATAAATTGTTTACAACCCTGCTTTTATTTGCAGTTTTTCCCATTCACTTCAATTAAATTTTATTTTTATGGCACCAATTCACAACACATGTCATCTCAAGGCTCTTTATAAAGTCAAATTCAGTCAAATCCTCCAGACAGGTTGGTCAGAAAGTTTCCTCTCTAAGGAAACCCAGCAGGTTGCATCAAGTCTCTCCAAGCAGCATTCACTCCTCCTGAAAGAGCGTAGAGCCACAGTGGACAGTCGTCTGCATTGTTGATGGCTTTGCAGCAATCCCTCATACTGAGCATGCATGAAGCGACAGTGGAGAGGAAAACTCCCCTTTAACAGGGAGGAGAACCTCCAGCAGAACCAGAACCAGGCTCAGTGTGAACGCTCATCTGCCTCTACCCACTGGGGCTTAGAGAAGACAGAGCAGAGACACAGAAAGCACAGAAGCTCACATTGATCCAGGAGTACTTTCTATGTTAGATGGTAATAGAGGATGCTCTGCCTCCCCTGATGATGTCACAGCTAACAAAACACCAGACCAGGTGTACCTTCTATGAAGAGAGAAATGACAGAGAACAAAAAATTGAAAGCTGAAATAACAACAAACAATACAAATTGGAGAGCAATAGGAGAACTCAGCAGAGTGAGAGAAATAGGCCCTGATGTCCTCCAGCAGCCTAAGCCTATAGCAGCATAACTACAGAGGTAGCTCAGGGTAACCTAAGCCACTCTAACTAGAAGCTTTGTCACAAAGGAAAGTTTTAAGCCTAGTCCTAAAAGTAGACGGGGTGTCTGCCTCACGGACCAAAAGTGGGAGTCTCTTCCACAGGAGAGAAATTATTGTTGATAGTCTGATAATATTTTTTGTGCATAATAATGCATGTAAATTTTGCAGACTTTCAGGTCACCCTTCTCAGTTACAGATTTCATTTAACCCGAGTATGCCATTTTAAATAACTGTACAGTATTTTTTCCCCTGTAAACATTATCCTGAAACAGTGCTGATACACCTGAATTTCCACACAGTGGGACATCCATCCATCCATCCAATAGAGAATTATTCTATTCTATTCTACTCTATAAACCCTACAGCCTTCCTGAGTATCGCTGCTGACCATAGCTAACATCTCATGACCAAACCATCTCATCCAGCAAATGAATGCACCATTCCACAAAGCACATAATATCTGGAACCTGTTTCTTGAACATGACCATATTTTCACTTCCCTCCACTGGCCTTTATGGCCTGATGGCATATGTTCGAATGCCAAAACATCTGCGGTGAAACTGCCCAGTTCTCTGCTCATATGAGACTGCTATGCTGAAGCAAAAAAAAACGACGACACTGAAACATTCATGCTTGTGGGTCCTGTGGATCAGGATTGACCAACAGGACTGATTTCAAAGACAACCAACTATATTGTGAAAACAGTCACGATATGAAGTAACCTTCAATTATCCGAAAGAAAAAAAAACTATAAAAAATAAAGCCTTCACCTCCTTTTAGGGTTATTTTGTGTGTTTTTGCCAAGCTGGAAGCTCACTGGATCTTCCCAACCCTGAATACTGATCAGATTATGGTCAGAGCACAGTGTGTTTATGAGGTGTGAGCACATTTGTGGTTCTTTCTGTAAACCAGAGGACCCAACTGGGTTAGTGGACCCCTGGATGTGTTTTTGACATAGTGTCGGTGGAGGGGTGCTGGATGGATAACCACGTCTCCTGCTGTTGATCAGATCCTGTGACAAGGCCTGCCCTGAAGGAAGCCGCCATGTTCCCGGTGACCCTTATGAAAAACTGTTGCCATGGCCACAAGACGCCTTAATGAACTAATGAATCACTGCGGCACACCTCAGCTCCGACACAGTGTCTGGGTTAAGGATGCAGAGGGAGGCGGGAGGGGGATGGGTGAAAGCGTGGGGCTCGGTTAAACAGTCCCGAGGACCCAGGTGGCAGATTGCTCCCAAATGCAGTAAATCAAAATTTGGTCTGAGCACCTCCTAATCAGCCGCCAGCCGCACACATCTCAGTCATCCTTCTCTGATTAAGTTAATAACGCATCTAGGACTGTCAGCTAAAAAGCAGAGATGTTGGAGCACGGGAGAAGCCTTCTGTGTTTGTGAAACATTTTGTTTTAGTGCTCCAGACCAGCTCTGATATCTCACAGTAAACACAGAGGGTTCAGTCATCAACAAGCTGGTGAGACTGTATGTTGGAGCTTATCAGACAGGACTGTCAGCTCATTATGCTTCATTTCCATCATCCTCACTTCTACTCCAATAATAACTTCTACTTTTTAATAACCAATCACTCCTTACTAATATTTCATGAAGTTGCCCACTTTTGAGTTCACCGGCTTGTCAGCTGGACAAGCTATTCCAGTCAAAGGGGTAAATAAATACATGTCTGGCAACCCAGGTGCAGTTAGCTTAGCTTAGCTTACGAATTGAGTTTTCAGCAACTACTTATTAGCATGTTGCTGTGCTCACAGCTGGGGCACCTACCTATTTCTTTATTTTTGTCATTTCGTGCTGCCTTGGCTTTATGCTGATTTAATGAGAATAAGACTAAGTTTAGTTTAAAAACGGTTGCTGGGATGCTGTGTGTATAAATGTCAGCATTGTTTCATTGCAACAGGCTGCATGACACCAGCGTTCGTTTTCTCATGAATAGTCCAATGCAGGACAAAGTTTTCTGTTGTACCTTAGAGCTAGGGTCGGCGATTTTTCCCGAAGTTTCCCAAAGTCCGGTTTTGAATAACTGCGCAAGACCAGCTTACCTGCTCTTCTGCTCCTCAGGGGGATTGTGTGAATAAAAGCTCCCAAATCCTCTCTGGTCTTATTTCTTTCCACTGAAGCCTTCCTCTTCTTCTCATGAACATGAAGGCAATTCGCTTCTTGTGACTCTCAGCCATGTTCAAAGTCTATGGTGAGAGCAGCGGCGCTACAATGAATGGCTAACACCGAAGCTAACCGCTAAACTAACTGGATACATAAACAGTAGAAGTGTGCATGCGCAGCCAGCAAGCAGAAACTAACAAGGAAAGAGCACAGTGGCTCTAAGTGAACGTATCAGAATGATTGACATGTGGGACAACCAATAGATAAGGTGATAACCAGAACCTGAGGGACAGAGGGCGGTGAGTATATAACATCTATGGTGAGAGCAGGTACAAAAGTTTGACAAATCCATGCCCTTCGGACTGAACTATGGCTTTAATTTTTTACGGTGAACGAGAGAGATGCAATACTGCAGCGAATTAAAAAGTTTTTCAAATCCATTTTAACTTTTCATCCCCCCCATAACAGTTTATGTTTTATTTCAGATTTTTGGAGTGAAAAGATTTTCGTGGACAATATAATGGGGAAGAAAAATAAACATTTGCTCCCCCACCTCAAAAAACGGGGAGGATTTGCTCTAATTGCTCCAACATTCAGGCGTCTAAGACCTTGTGTGGCTCCTCTTATTTAAACCTTTACAGTTCAACAGGCAGACAAGCTGATAAAATCAGAAGAGTTGGCCGACTGTTTTTAACTAACCTTTATTCTGCTTGAGACAACAGAAAAGACCACCATCATACCCACACCTTCTGCTGCTGTATTTCATCTGCTCCAAGGTTCCCAACAATGATTCATGCCTAAATGCAATGAACCGCTGCCATGAAACTGGCTGATTCACTGTTCGAACAAGTCATTGGATATATTTTGGATATTTTACTGTATAAATAAATAACAAAACTACCATATAAATAAATTACAAAACTACTAGGTTATTTTCTCTTTGCTCTTTTGCAATGATTTGGTCAAAACTCTTACGTAAGACTAACGAATGTCCCTCTTTAAGCTTTTGATTGTGACTGGTGTTCTTTTTCTCCTTGTGCTGCATACATTATTATGAATAATCTCTTTATCTTTTATTAAAAAGGGGGAGGATTTTCTAAAAAGCCACTCGGTTTCCTTTCTTATCCAGATTTTGTGAATGGCCTCTCCCTCCCACCCCTTCCTCTGTCAGAGTCTGTCCAAATCACCCGTCCCTGACTTCGTCTGGCACTCCTGTGGTGAAACACTCTGCCCCCCAATCTGTGTGAGCAGAGCAGCCAGCGTGTGTGCTCACCTCAGGCTACGGACACATGATGATGATAAACTACCATGTCCTGCTTCAGTTTTCTTTCTCTTTTGTACCAATGCGTGATTTGATTCACTGCCCCAGTCTTTACCTTTGCTGTTTGAACATGTTAAAGCCTCTTAAGTTTAACACTGATATCGTAGCCTAAAGACTGAAAAAAGACACAACATCGGTGACACATTAGAGGTATGAAATGTCACACATGGATGTACCTTTAAGACGGTAAAAACGTCCTAGCAGATCATTTAGGATCTTCTCGGCACCCTTTTAGATCATCAGCCACGGCCCTCTTCTGTCCCACCTCGCTAAATATCTCGGCTATGGTCGGTCCTGGTTTAAATCCTAACTCTCTAGGAACAAATGTTCATTGATATCAACAACTTCACCTCCTCCCTGGGGCTTCTGTTCTATTAGGGGTTCCACAAAGCTCTGGGCTTGGTCCACTTGTTTTCATCCTCCATGCAGGTGAATTATTTATTTTTTATAATGATTATTCTAGAGGTGGGTAGTAACTAGTTACGTTTACTCAGTAACATTTACTTGAGTAGGTTTTTGAACAAAATGTACATTTAGGAGTAGTATTACTGCACTTTACTTTTACTTGAGTATCGCTACTCTAACTTGAGTAAAGTTTCTGGTTACTCTACCTGCTGTGAGGAACTTCATGAATAAAAAAACATACTTGTTTTAACCAATAATGTTCCAGAGACAAAAACCTAGAGTTTATGTTGATGTGAGGCTTCTTATTTGTACACAAGCTTTGTTATTTTAAGTTATTTTCTATTTTCTGAGCTCATTGAGCTATTTGGAGGTCAGATGAACGTACAGTAGATATTGTAATTGGAAGTACTTTGCACTGTTCTAACATATTGCATATACACTAAGTATTGCTTTCAAGTTTAATTTTGAAAAAAAGATTTAGAAAATAGTTTCTTTTGTCTTTAAAATACCAGAATTTGCATGTCACCTTATATTTTTCTCTGCCCTATTACATAATTTTTGAATATTAAAACATCAGATGTTATGATTAGTTACTCAGTACTTGCACAACTTTCTTACTGAATCCTTTTTTTACTCTTAGTTGAGTAATTTCTTGGCTGACAACATTTTACTTTTATTTGAGTAAAATATGTTGAAATAGTGCTACTCTTGATTGAATACAATTTTTGGCCACCTCTGATTATTCCCCACAGCTAGTGAAAACCTTAAAATGGTGATTAAAAACAAGCATTGGTGTGTGGCGCATTATTGGCCTCAAGTATTCCAGTTACAATCTGCTGGTTTTCTTTGACAACTTTCTGGTTGCTATTTCATGCGTTTATTGTCTTCTAACTAAATTTAATCAGACACTACTTAAGTTAATTGGACTTTAAATTTGAAGGTCTTTGTGTTTGTGGTCCCCAATCTTTTATGCACCCACTTTCTGTTTCTTCCTGTTGCTCTGTCCCTGCCGAGGAAATGCATCCCCACCACCATGTTTCACAGTAAAAGTTATTTCTTATTTCTGTCCTATTACATCATTTTTAAATATTAAAACGTCAGATGTTATGATTAGTTACTCAGTACTTGCATAACATTCTTACTGAATACTTTTTTTTTACTCTTAGTTGAGTAATTTGAGTAAAAGTTATTTCTTATTAGTATTTTTCAACACTGTATTTCTTCTTGGTTTGTTCCATAAAGCCCAGATTCTTCAACACAACTAATAGATTTTCTGTCAACAGATTTTTCCACCTGATGTATTTGAAACTCTAGGTGTCATTATTACTAATTGCTCCTTTAATTGTTCACTAAATGAGTGTGAAAACTTTATTACCAGTTTCTGCATGTTGGTCTAAAGAACTAACATCAAAGATGACAACAGGTGCATTTCAGTGAGTTTCTTTGAATTCCCTCTCTTGGTGTGAATGAGAAATTATTCCCTTTTTGTTTTGTTCAGAGTCATCTTACCCCTTAAATTTCTTTTGCAAGTTTTTAAAGTAAAAAAGGTATAATTCAGTGCCTCTATGGCATGCATCCCTCTGGACCGATGAAAGGGAATCAAGTGTTTGATTTGCCTCCGTCTATGTGCCTCTTCTTCCTGCGTAATATTGGACGGGATGAAGAGGCTTCGAAGTAAGGGAGCTAGCTACCATCACAAAGACATCCCATAAGTTAAGATGTACATTTTTTTGTTGTTACAGTGGTATCTGCATAGATCTTATACAGCAGCCGAATGGACAAGTATGCAGAAAATGCTGCAATCCCACATAGAGGCCTTGTTGTGAGATCATGGGGAGAAGAACCAAGGATGCAAAATAAAATAAAAAAGTTTAAATGACCAAACTTTACAGGGTTTTCTGTGTTTATACAGGCAGCCTAAAACATTATAAAAACGCACGAAATGATGAAAGCAAAGACTCTTTTCTCTAACTCTATCTTTGGCACAGCTGTTTCCCCACAGCAGAGCCACATGAACTTAGTGTGGTCAGGTTCTCGTTGCAGCCCTTAAACCAGCTTTCCATGATCTCATGATGTTTCACTGTCAGGAAAAGAAATAAGTGAAACATAAAGGTTGTAATTTGGTTGAGTTTATAGCCTTAAAACATGCAGCTCAGACTGTTTCACATTTAAAAATCACAAAGTAAGTCAATGTAAGCATGGGCTGGCATTGCTGTTGTTAAATTTTGGTCTTAAAGGTATAGTGGATGTTTTTTCTGGAAATGTAAGTTACAAACAGCCAATTCCCTTTTATTGAATGATGTAGGGATTGCGTGAAATAATCTCAGAAATCCACTCGGGTCTTTTTTCTTTCTTCTAAAGGCCTTCTTAATCTTCACATAAACTTGTAAGACAGTTTGTTTCTTGCGACTCTCAGCCATTTTCAAAGTATACGGTGAGAGCAGCGACGTAGCTACAATGAACAGAAGCTAACTGGATAGATAAACACTTCAAGTGCGAATGCACAGAGGAAACTAGCTAGGAACGATTACACACAATGGCATTACGTAAGCGTGTGACAATGATTAGCATGTGGGACAACCAATAGATAAGGTGGTCCCCCCTGGACCTGAAAGCCAAAAGCAGATTCACTGTACCTTTAATTACGCCACTATGAATATTTGTTAAGAAATAGTGCATCCAGTAAAAACCCCTTCAATGCCTTTGCTGCACCACCAGGTGGTGATAAGATCAACATTAACCACATTAAACGTTAAAACACCATGTGCTCATATCTACAGCGCTGCTAGGATGTGTAGCACATGGGCTACGTTCACACTGCAGGGAAATGCGACCCAAAGCCGATCCTTTTGCCCGTATGCAACCCATATCCGTCTTTTTCACCCCCCAAAAAATCCCATTTGTGGCACTTCCATATGTGGTACTATGTAAAGCTCCGCAGTCTGAATGGTCATGTAGCATTTTATCCGTCTTTTACGTCACTCTCTTGGCTCTCATTGCACATCCACACACAGCAGCAGCTAACGCTCCATGAAAGGCCGTTGTTAATAGCTGTGCTGCTTTCTTCTCACCTTACTTCGTCTCGCTATGATGTGGTCTTAATATAGTCGGCTCCCATTGCTCAGCAGCTTCATAATGATAACAAGGAGAGACGCCGGCTGGTAATTTTATTTTTTTCGTGTTTTTTTTTTTTACAAAACTTTATTGAATACTTCTAGAAACAATTACATTCACCATTACCTCCGTAATCTTGAACCGTTAAGACAGTAAAAGTATGATAACGGTCGCATTTAATGACTCTTCTAGTTTACTGAAACATCATTAGTTTAAGTTTGTAGTCCAACTGTTTTTTAAAATCACTAATATTTGCTTTTAGTTTCCATTTTCCCATTTTATTTTGTTTATTTTTCTCTACATTTAATTCCAACTTGCTTTTATTTTCCTATGTTTAAATCATGTAAAGCACTTTGCGTTGTCCTTGTACTGAAATGTGCTGTACAGATAAATTTGCCTTGTCTTTGTCTAATAGTAGCATGAACAGCCACCTAAAACAAATCTGATTTCAGCAAACAAATCGGATTTGAGCATCAAGACCTGCAGCGTGAACGTGATCAAAGCTACACAGCTGCCGCTTGTGTTTAGTGTTTCCTCTCAGTCATCATTAACTCCCCTCAGCTCACATTTGAGCTTTAATGGAAACAGTCGGGATCAAGAAAGACAAATGATGACATTTGTTTTCTTTTTTAGCTTGTGCAAACGTTGCGTCTATCCAGTTGTTAAGTCTGACATTAATTTTCTCGTTTATGCTTACCGTTAATTCTTAAACTTGTAATTATGCTTTACAATGTCAAACGTTAACATCGTATGTACTGTAGTTAGCATATGCGACAGGTTAGTTTAATGCTAACACGGCGAGGCAGCAAAATCGCACCATTTTAATAATTTCCTGGAGAACAGCACAGCGGCATATTGAATAAACGACGGATTGGACCCCAGAAGCAGTGGTAGATACGTCACGACTTAACAGCCCCATGTCCTCGTCTTTCAAACTGACCGGATATCCATCCCAGCTTTAATTTAAATGACCTTGGTTTACAATAAGCATGAAAAACTGACCAGGATGAAAAGGCAAAGTGTGATTGTGAACCCTGGGAGGAGCACCACCAGGCTCCTGTCCTCTCATTGCTTGGGACCTCAGTTTCTCTCCTTTAATCTTTGTTCAGCAAAAGTACTCAACATGGAACTGATGAATAATTTATTAAAAACATTTAAACAGTTTTTCTTCCTTTTTCCTGTTGTCGAGTTCTTGTGCCAACCCCAAGGTCATGTCGCCCTAGTTGGAGAGCCGTTTGTGCCTCAGGACGCGTAATATTAGCTTTGACTCTTTAAAAATTGAGTTCACAACTGATTTTCTTTGGATTGAAATATTCAAAGTAACTGTTTAGTAAGTAAAAGGTCAGGTCTGAACAACATTTTAATAATTACCATTGTCATGTTAGCTCTTATCACACCCATAAGTGCTTCAGCTTACTAACAGGAATTGAGTATTGCCTCAAAACAGATTTATTTGTGTTGAACCAATCTTTGAATCTTCCCTTTCGCTCCCTGACAAGTGATATTCGACATATGATGTCTCCCTCTGACTGCTTCTTTGCCTTTCTGCTCTCCGTCTGATTGAAATGAAGAAAAAAAAGGTGAGGGCAAAGAATATAACAAAGAGGCATAGTTGATTTAAAGTGGAGCAGGAGAGTGGTTTGGGAGTGGGGAATTGTCATTTTTTTCCCTGCCTCCTTCCAAAGCTCTCCTACTGAGGGAAGACAGGAATTTCAGATGAGGTTTGGGATTTCTGCCCACTTCAAAGACGTTTTCACACAAGTCCTCGGCTTTCTTTTCACTCTTATATGAAACAGATTTTACTTCCAAGGGCCAGAGTAATTTGTGCCACCCTCCCTTCGAGTCTGTGAACTGTGGATTAAAAGGAAAATATGGAGTTTTACTGCAATATCACAGCACCCTCACGCACTTTAAAGCTCTATTTTGTTTCTGACTTGAAAGCTGCACCCAGCATTTACCGCTGAGGTCAGACGTTTCCATTCAGTCATATTGGTCATGAAGGTGACATACATTATTGGGTTTTAAACTATTTATTTGAACTATTTTTTATTGCATTTTCAGACACTTGGTCAAAGGATGGTGAAATGGCTGGTTTCCAAATGGATGGATATAAACTATTTAACTGAAATAGAAGCTATTTGATGATGTGGTGGACATTTATGACTACAGACATGATGAGAAAAGAAAACTAAAGGTGTTCGGCTGTGTGTGTCGATCACCAAATTCTAATGTGGAGATATTTACTGACACGAGTTAACTGAGAGGAACATTAACACGTTAATGTTTCCGCTGGAAACAGTGATTTCATCCAATCTGTGCCGTTTGAGTTTATTTCCACTGATACTTAAACCAATGAGAATAACATCACAGAGTGCAGCTGTTGTCGATAACATTTGCATCAGCGTAGTGGATGGAAGATTGGTGAGCTGGATCTTGAAAACAGATGTTAGTGACCATTTATCTGTTTTTTTATTTACTGTAACTATCACTGTGGCACGAAGGAAATTAGAACAGAGAAAAAATTTATAGAAATAGATCAAAAGGAGGTGAATCTGACATGATGCATTTTTATCCGATTACTTATGTCTTTTTGAAATTTTTTAATGACTTATATTTCCGTAAACACACCAATGTTAGATCTGATCTGTATCAGGTAAACTGCGGAGTACCCCAGGGGTCAGTAGTTGGCCCTCATTTTTTATTTTCCTATTTTATTTTGTACCCAACATCTTTAAAGCGTTCTTTTTGCTTTTGCATGCAACCCCACTTTGTTCTGCCCTGGTGAAAATTTTATACGCGTTTATGGGGATAAAAAGGATTTGAGGAGCATAAAAACTTGGCTGAATGTTTATAAACGATAAATGAATGTTGAAAAAATGAACTATAAAATAATTAATTATAGCGAGGTTCCCTGCGATATACTGATCGATGTTAAGGAAATTTAGTGTGTGAGAGAGACATAAATAAGTGGAAATGGACTGAATTTATGGCGCTTTTCTAGTCATACTGACCATTCAAAGCGCTTTCAGATTGGAAGATAACTACTTTCACCACTGAGCAACAATCGCCTGCAAACACAAACTGGAAAAAAACATCAGTAATTAAGAGGTAAATATATAAACGATAACATTACAAAGTGAAAGACTTATTGAATGATGAAGCTTTGTTCACATTATATAATTCACTGATTCTACCTTATTTGACCTATTGTGTGAAATAAGGTTTGGGAAAAGGCTTGTAAAGCGTATATAAGCTCCATGTCTATTTTGCCAAAAGGAGCTGTAATAATCAGAAGCAGAAAACGGTACAGAGATCCAATCAATGCTCTGTTTCTGAATTTAAATTAATTAAATTTTATAACTTGGCAGATGGTCATGTTTTGCATTATGTTTGAAATGCATCTTAGGTAACATGTTATCAGTAAATTTGCATACACAAATCTTAAATTATCATTTGAGAGGATCAAATCTAGTAGAGATTAGATGTATGGAGCAGGATTGCTATTGACGAAATGAAATGCCGGATGAAACGGACCTGTACGTGTTTGCAAACTCTTTTCTGACTGAGGGGAGCACATGGTTTGTTGTGGCGACAGCTCAGAGGGGGGGCGGAGAACCTTCGGTTTGTTACGCTCTCCTGGTGGAGTTGTTCTTGCGCGGCAGGTGAGGAGCCGTAGCCGGTCCTGCCATCTGTTGCGTGGCTGTCCGCACCATTCCCAGGGAAACGGGCCTGAAACAACGCTGACTGTGATTCAGAGGGCACCAAAGCAAAGACGGAAGTGCACTGGTTGAGTGATGGTCCGGATAATCTGCTGTCACGACTCTGCAGACCTTCTGCTCGTGTTGATGGATTTAAAATGTTCATATAAAGGATATTCTGTGTGGCGCTACGACATGTGTGGAGACTGATCTCTGCGGAGGCGATAAAAGGGCCAGCCGTTAACAGGTGATTGCTCCACACTTCCTGTTTCTAGCCAGATGTTCCCTCTGTGGGCTCCGTCTGGTTTGTACGTTTGTTTGACTGCAGGCCTTATGAGGGGCTTCCTGGCCGCTACGCCGATGGTTTCTCTCTCCTCCTGTGGCCAGGTGATCATCCCGGTAAAGCACCTGATAACTGGCAGGGTGTGTTCTGTGTTACTGTATTGGATACGCATGCTTGGTATGAGGGATTGCTGCAAATGCAACACATTTCAAGCAGCTGTCCACTGTGGCTGTGCGCTCTTTCAGGAGGAGTGAATGCTGGATGTCAACGTCTCCATGCAATCTGCTGGGGTTCCTTAGATAGAAAACTTTCGCACCAATCTGCGTGGACGGCTTGATTGAAGCGACTCAGTGCCTTGAGATGACGTGTGTTGTGAACTGGCGCCATGTTCTTAGCATCATGAAGAACAAGGAACCCAACGGAAGGGTCAGGGAGAAAGTTCTGGTCCAGTTTACAGCAGGGTCAGGTTCTACAGCAACATCCAGAGCTCTGATCCATCCATCATGTGGACCTGGAGACAGGATGGACCCCCTGCAGACCTACCAGGACATGGACGTCCACCTGGACTGACAGGCTGGACCAGGAGAGCATTGATCAGAAAAGCTGGAGGACCATGGTGGCTCTGGAGGAGCTGCAGAGATCCACAGCTCAGGAGGAAGAACCTGTTGACAGAACAACTATCCTGTCAGGGGGGCTGGATGCAAATGCTTAAAGGAGTTCTGGTTCCCCTGGCGTCTGCCTCGGTGCTCTGGGGGTCTTTGGCTCCTCACAACCACTATTGAGCCTTTTTCTCACGGATAAACCTCACAGATACAAGCACACTCTCACAAACACCTACAGGTGCTTGGATTCAGGTACTTACAGATTCACTTCTATACAGATAAACCCTATAATTAGCTGTCACTAAATACATTTTGTATTAAACAATGCTGCATATTTTCAACACTCCACATTTTCACATTTCTGCCCATAAACAATTTCAAAAGCATGAATCATTTTCCTTCCATTTTACAATTATGCACAACTTGGTGTTTGTCTCTTCATTACTTTCGCAATAATGAACCGTGTCGTAGTTTCTGTTTATAGCGTCTCAAAGTGTGAAAAAGGGTTTCAGTTTTGTTTTTTTTGCACATTACTGCAGAACCTCGGAAAAAGGAAATATTCCTTCTTAAAGCTAAACAAAATCACTAATTTATTTTTCAGCATATTAAATTTTGCATTTTGGCAGACAATTACATATGCCAGGATTTTTTTTTTTATTTCAATAACAGTATTGTGAGTTGAGAGGAGGTAAGCTTCAGTAACGTGGCTAACTAGGGCAGGGTTTATGCTGAAGGGAATAGAGCTGCTGCAGAGAGAGCTTGTGGTTTTTTAAAAAAAGGAGAAAATGTGTGGGCAGAGGGGTTGAAAAAGCTTCTTTAAAAAACCATCTCATGAGTAAGAGGTAGATAGGGGTGCAGGAAGGTTTCCTGCAGAGACGCTGGCTTATTTCCAAGCCAAATATTCCCTCATACGAAGTGCTAGATACACTTTTGCACATGTGCAGCTGCTGCCGTCATCTTCTGGGGGCCCCCAGGCTTTCTTTTGGATTATTTTGAATTTGACAAAAGCTGATTGATTCATATGTGTGTTGCCCTCATGTATCAAAAGATGGGGGCTGGTCTGTGTGTGTTGAGTTGTGGTCATCAATCTTGCCAGACCTGAAGGGTTTTGGGTCAATGAAAGGGATCATACAACTAAAATATTCTGCTTTACAACAGAATAAATAAAAGAAACAGTGATTCCACGGCTTAATTTGAAACGAGTACTGATTCAAAACACTTTCATTTTGTCAAGTCTCAAGGTACTAAATTATGATGAAAGAGCATTATGGAAAGGTCATTAATGATATACTGCAAAAAAGGGAACTAAAAGTAAGTAAAATCTTCTTGAACTGAGCGGATTTGTCCTTGATTTGAGCAGCTAAATCAGATTATCTGCCAGTGGAATGAGTATTTTTACCCCTAAAATAAAATAATTAGATATACTGCTCTTGAAATATTATAATGCAGATGAGTTGTTCCTATTTTAAGTGCAGAATTCTCATTCTATTGGCAGATCACCTTATTTACCTGCTCAAATTAAGGGTGAATACACTCAATTCAAGAAGATTTTACTTACTTTTAGTTCCCTTTTGCAGTGTAAGAGGCATGTTTGCAGTACCGTCTGAGATCTTTTTAGTTTAATAAATGCATTTTGCCGTCTACAGTTATTGACACTGCTTGTCACTTTTTTAATGGCTTCATCCAACATGGCGGAACATCTTCTGCAAACCCATATCCAGCTGTTATTGCTCCCCAACCAAAGGATTCCCATCTGCATATTTAATCTAGTGTCCACATGGGATAAAGACGGGCCAGCGGGGCGACAAACTCCAGCGAGGCTTTTTTTCCTGCAGCTGTTGTCCAAGGTGACCCTACTAAAACACCAGAAACCTGCTCATGTTACATCTTCACTGGTTCCATTGTTTCAGTCCTCTGTCTCGACACCATATTTATTGTGCCAAAGAGGCCATCTAATCTCCATTTTGCTCTATATTAAAAGTTTTTGAAATTGATCCTATTTATTCTGTTTCAGATGAAGAAACCATCTGTTAGATGTATGTTTATTGGGGAAAGAAACGCGCAGACAAGCTGGAAGTGTGTGGAAAAAGGATATCTAGCTGGTTGCAATGACTCACTCGGTTATCAGAAGAGCTAAGTTGGCGCATTTATAGCGGTATGTTTCAGAAATATGTGGTAACATGAAGAAACATTTTCCTGTGACAAATTTGTCCAGCTTGACTGACGCAATTTAGTAGATAGAGTTAAAGAAAACGGCCAAGTAACCTTCTCAAAATCAAGATAACGAAGCACTTCTGAGAAATGGTCCAAGACTTAAAATATACTCAGAAAAAAACTCAAAATTAGTTAAATACACAGAGTGGCTTTGGAAAACACTGAAGAGGCAGCGGATTTCTGGAGAACTTAATTGGATTCAGAGAAATAGCTTGTTGACACAAATGGCAAATGGACCACTCACATGGCAGCTAATCTTTGCATTTAGTCATCTAGAGGTGACGAAGACCTAATGTGCACAGGTAACCAGTGCAGGAAGGTCAGAACAGGAGTAATATCTGCCCTTCGATGTGTTTCAGTCAGCAGCCTTGCAGCAGCATTTTGACCAGGCTGAAGAAGGGGCAAGGAGGACTTATTCAAACAGTTAAAAAGACTATTGCAATAGTCTAAACAAGAAGAAACAAAAGCATGAACAATTATCTCTAGTTCAGTCTGTAACACGAATGCTCTTAATTTTGAAATATTCCTTAAACAATAAAAGCAGTTACAAACTAGTGTTTTACACTGATTCTCAAAAGATGAGGAAGTATCAAAAAGGACACCCAGATTTCGGTGAGTACCTTTCACATTCAGGGATGCCCTGTTAAGAGGAGCTAAATACGAATGTGTGCCCTGCAGTTAATAATGTATTGCCTTGCAGCTGGTTGGTCCTGGGTTCAAATCCCATTCTGCACAGAGTTTGCATGCTCTCTCTGTGCAGGGTTGTTTGTCCTGTGTGTCTCTATGTTGCCCTGTGACGAACCGGCAACCTGTCCAGCCTACCCATGACCCAGCACAGATGGATGGACGAATAAATAAAAAGGTAAATTTTTCAGGGTTTTTATCTGCAAAAAAATGAAGAAAAGCAAGTTTCATGTTTCTTCCCCTTCATAATTATGTCGCTCGATCCCAATAAAATGACAAAATGCTGAAGGAGTGTGAAAGGTTTTGAATGAGGTGTGAAAATGAAGTATTGGACATTTGAACATAAGTTGGAGGATCAGGAGTGGTTGGAGAAGCAGCAGAAAACAGGTTTGGTGGAAACCTTAGGAGGTTTTCTTAATGGTCCGACTCTGCTGTGCAACAAACAGCACAGGACGCTCATTATATTTTAGATGAAGTCAAATCTGCATTCCCTTGAATTGCCTTAGTAGTTGTTGCATCAGTTCCTCCAAGGGCCACGCAGTAAAGGCTTCTTTAATCAGCTGAAGTCCAAGCTGAGAGTCTCAGACAAACAACAAACTAGGTCATAATCTCTACAATCACAATAAGCTGTGAGTTTTACTGTTGTGAAAACAACAAGAGGGTGGTATGTCACAGCTTGTCATCAGCTTTTCTTCACAGTCCATGATGGATGAACCTTGGTACTTACGCTGACTTTAGATGTCACGGCTGTGTGCACCCTGGCAGTGGTCACTTCCAGAAGCAGATCACGGCTGAGTCTTAAAAATGAAAGACGTTTGAGCTCCTGAATGAATTCTCAAAGTCTCAAAACTCAGCACAGTCACTTCTGAGCTCTGAAACTACACATGGTTTTAGTTCATTTCTTATTTTCGGAACAGAGAAGGTAAATGGACTATCTGTGCTATCATCATTGTCTAAATTGTGAGTTTAAAAACAAGCCATCCTAGAAGAAACATGGCTGCACAATACCTAAACAATAAAGCCATTGGACAGGTTTAAGCAACTGTTTTGATTCCAAAAAACGGGTTAAACTGTTCAGAAACCATTGTTTTCTGTTACTATCAGAATATTTTTCACACACAAACCCATCCATCTATCCATCCATGCATGGAGGTTGGTGACCACCTCCAGCAATCACTGGATGACAGGCAGTGTTCACCGCGGACCGCGGACAGGTCACCATCATGGTGCAACACGGAGACACACGGGACCAACAAACATGCAGCTACACACTCATAAAAACCAACCAGTTAACCACAACAGTCATGCTTTCAGACAGTGGGAGGAAGCCGGAGTACCCGGAGAGAACCCATGCATGCACAGGGAGAACATGCAGACTCAGAGACAAAAAGCCCAAATGGTTTATCTTCTTCTTATTGTTTATTTATTGTTTATATAATTTAAAAACTTGTGAGCTTTAGAGATGACAACAGGTTTCTGGTTGTTATGGATAAAACATATGGAGTCACTATATATTAGGACTGGACAATATAGAAAAAGAGCATATCGATAAAATAGAAATCACATCGATAATCATCAAAAACAAAATCTAAATATATATTTAAAGTTCAGCTCTTGCCATTGCATGATGTTGCTTCATGACCTATTTTTAGATAAACACACTGAATTACGCCCAACCCTTTATTCAACCAACATTTTTACCAAAACTAGAAGTTCTTAAAAAAGTACACATGCTCTTTGAGCTTTTTGAAAGGGGCGGAGCTTGGTGACAAAGCGTCTGCTTTTGTGATTGGTTGGAAGGATGTAATGACTGCAGTATTAACCTACATGATAGAATTCAAAACATATATTTTAAGTGCAGCCCTGGCCATTTTATGCTGCTGCTTACCGACCTATTGTTAGATACAGAACAAACACTGAATTCAAACTCAACCCATTCAACCAACTTTTTACCGAAACTGCAAGTTTTTAAAAAAGAAAAGAATCACGCGTGCTGTCTGAACTCTTTGAAGGGCGTGGAGCTTGGTTCCTGGGTCTGCGTTGTGATTGGTTGGAAGGATGTACGACTGTAATATTAACCTACATGATAAAATGCATAAAGAAGGAAAACTGTTATTCCATTGAACTTTTTATTGACCCTTTCTTTTCTATCATCGATATACGTCTATTGATCGATATATATTGTTATTGAATTATCGTCCAGCCCTAATATATATATATATATATATATATATATATATATATATATATATATATATATATATATATATATATATATATATATATATATATATACGTATTAGGGGTGTCCCGATATCAGTTTTTTCCATATGGAGTACAGGTACTTTAGTTTACATACTTGCTGATTCCAAGTACCAATACTGAATACTTAATAAATTGGTACTTATAGATCACAACTGACTTAACAATATAATTGACCACGGAAAACGACTGATCATAAAGGGCGATGAATTCAGATATGTTCTCTCCTTCTTTTTCTTTTGGAGGGTCAGCAAACAACCTCTTGGTGTATATCACCACTACCTGGGACAGAGCGGTATCTAGCCTTTGAGTTGCAGGTGTGTGTGTATATATATATATATATATATATATATATATATATATATATATATATATATATAATTTAACCCAGTCTAAATGAACTTGTCCCCTCCAACCCAAATGGGACGTAGTAAGTTCTGTGAGTTGAGCTGAAAGCAGCGAGCAGGACCTCTGAGGTGTGGCGTGGTAAGGCAGCCATGTTTAATCTCAACCTGAGGACTTTCATCCAAGAAGAAATGTCCGCTGTGTGAATTTGGAGCAGAAAAAAAACACAGATAAGCTTCTTTTTGCTGCCCAAATAGGAGGAGTACTAATTGGGTCTCCTCCCCTTTTCCTGCCCCCCTCCTCCTGTCTCTGTCTCCTCCGGGCTGCGGGAGAACTTCTCGGCTCTCTGCCTCCACTGGTGTTCAGTTGGCGGCGGACTGGCTTGGAGAGAGACGCGAAGAGAAGAGAGACATGGCATTCCTGCGAGGAGCGGTTCTGGCGCTGGTTCTTCTCATCTGCCTGAACCGGAGTGGTGAGTTAAACCTCAGTGAAATTCCTATTTTTATTAGTTTCTGTTTTTTTTGTTTGTTTGTTTGTTTAAAAAAAACTTTTAACCATTTAAACAGAAGTAGAGTTTTCATGAAAATGTGCCTTTTTTTCTATGGATGCTCGGACATGTATTATGAAGTGTTTTTTTTTTTATACACGCCTGCGCTAAATGAATTCTTGCACTTTAACAACTATAATTACCTACAGATAAGCAGGTATATGTGGCTGCTCCAGTTTGCTCTGGTTTAACTTTCAGTTTGAGGGTCTTTTTTAGGTGAAAAGGTGTAATTAATTACTGCGTAATTGGGCCGAGTCGTTGACCGAGGCGATGAAAGCGAGTCTAAACGCTCTCTGGCATGTGATGGCTGTCTGTAGGCTTGTGACCTTCTGAGTCTGGAGAAGTTATTAGAGCCTTAATGCGCTTGCTTTGGACATTAAAGGACCTCTGTTCATGGTGTAGACCGTGGGGCAGTCTCACAATGAACCGAGGAATCATCCATTGTCTTAGTCTTTTTTAATTAACATCAGTGTTTTACACTCAGTAGTGATAATGTGTTTCTCTGCATGCCTGTTCCACTTCGCTGTGTGGTGGGAACCATTCAGAGTGGGTCTCTTCCACAAAATAAAGCATTTTTCTTTTGCAACTGAAGCATTTCTTACTGGACCGGTCCGGTGTGCAGTCCTGACCCATAAAAAGTTCAGGTATAGACACACATCTCTGCAGGCAGCTCCACACATTCTGTGTCCTGCACGCAGTTGCGTTGCTTTGTCTGTGCTAAAACCAAGACATGTTGGCATCAGTGTTATCGACTGTTTGCAGGCCGTTAAGAATGAATGAACTGCGGTGAAAATCTAAGGAGCACCTGCAAAAGCCAGATTTGTTGAAGCTCGTGGACCTTTGTTACAACAGGAAGTACAGCGGCGATTCCTTCAAGGAACGACAGTGAGAACGAGCGCTGGTGACATTTTCCGATTTTCCAGTTACCTATGAAGCCAAAACTTGTATCTGGGAATGAAGTCAGATCCAATTAACTGCGTTCCAGTTCCAAGTTCAAGAGGGTGGGGGTCCTTGGTGACCAGGCTATTGTTGAACCTTTCCTTTCTAGTCAGAACTTAGATTGTCTGAGGCCCAAGTTGTATCAGAACAACACAGACTGGTCAGAATACCAGCTAAAAAAGTCAGAGTTCTCCAAACAGAGCCAAATTCAGTATGAAACATGGCTGCCGTGCATGTGAAACCTGGTGAAAGCTGTTCGTTAGCACTGCTGACGACTTGTTTCTGATTTAAACCACTGGGACATTAGCTACGTTTACATGGACAAGGGTAATCGGAATAAACGCCCAATTGGAATAAAAATCTGTCATGTAAACAAGCCAGTCGGAATATCGTGATCAGGTTAAGCTCAATCGAAATGAAATTGTATTCTGAACGAGAGGGGTGGTTTAAACTGATTGATAATCCGATCGACGTTCACGTGAACGCTCGTTAGGATCAAATTATTCAAACTGACCTGAGTGCGCATGTGCGCCCAACGTACTTCCGTGTTGTTGAGTGGCGGAAACGCGTCGGGAAGCAAAACTGTCGGGGCTCCTTATACAACCTTTCTATTCCAAACATTAAAAATTATTATTTATTCAGAACCTGGTGCGAGTCCAGCCTGGGCGCTCGGAAGACAAACAAACTCATATAATACTGCTTTATTTACCATTTTTTGTTGCTCAAACCATAAGATCTTCTTCTGTTTGTTTTTTTTAGGGAAATGTTATAACTGGGCATGTCAGAGTGTTTCTATTCTGAATACATATAAACGTACATTATGATCGGATATAATTGATTGTGTTACCATATAAACGGTACAATCTGATTATATACTGTTTTTTAATCTTAACACATTTCAATCCTATTGTGTAATTTTGTGAATGTAAACATGGCCGCTGATAAGATGCTCTTGAAATACCTGGAAGTTGGGAAGTTTTTAGAGCTCCCAGTTGGAAATACAAGAAGAATTTCCCCTAAAATTGGAATTCCAGGTGAGACAGTTGGAGGTCACCAAACATCCCTGAGTTCAGTTCCAATATGGCTGCCGTGGATGTGAGACATGGGGAAAATTGTTGGTTATTAGCACCTCTGACCGTCACAGACACACACAGCCGAACAATATTCTTGTTCCTTTTGTGCTTGAAATAGTTCAGAGAAACACAACGTTATCGCCTGTATTGCTACTTGTAATTTGCTCTGAAACGTGCAAAAAGAATATTATGATTCAAATAAAAACGTGATGCCATATTCTGACCTGATGGTTCAAAGACAATTTTAACTAAACGGTGGTACTGGCCAGTGTCTGGTGAATATGTTCCTTTTGTGTTTTAATTGAGAAAAATGGCTCCAAGTCAGCCCCTTTGCGTTCTTTTTTTCCTCCACGAAAAGCCTTGTGAAAGTAATAATCTGTAAATAATGACCGAATGTTCCTTTGCTGCGCCGTCCTCTCCTGTCTTTTGCTTGAGGTCTGACTTCTCTGTTTGCATTATGCCTGAGGAGCGTCCACGACTGCGCGTCTTGAGCTGGCAGGTTGACAGGTTTCCTGAATTAATATGATTGGATAATAAGCGTTGATTAGCCACGAGCGCAGAGAGCTGCACCCCGAGGAGAATCTTTAAATAACCAATTAGAAACCAGCATGAAGTCACATGGAAGCCAATGGTGACACGGACAAACACACGCCTCTGAAACATTAAAATTAGGAGGTCTACACAAAACAATAACCTCATATAAATATTACTTAATCAGATAAAATCGCAAATTTCTTACTCTTGGAATATATTAGCCAAGCATTATTGCACTCCAAACTGTCCTTAGAAAAATTAATCTGGCACACACTGATAATGCGATGACGATACATTCATAATATATTGTTCAGCCTTCCTGTGGTTGAAAGATAATCATGAATTATGGAGATAAATCTTGATAAAAATGCTCAAATCTGACATCTGACTGTAGTATATTATCTATTGTGTATTATTATCTTTATATTACGCTCTGTCTCTTTATATTGAGCTCCGGCACATAATGAGACCCTGATAAAACAAGAGTAACTGTAAGTGACCTTCTGCTGGTGTGTATGAGGCAAGGCAGTCATGTACCACGTCTTCTGCGTACGGCGAACTTTGACTAAAATACGGAACATTATCTTAAACTGTCTGTTTTCAAAGTAGGTATGAAACTTTTTCCTCGTGGGTGTGAATAGAGCCGTTGTCAGTACTGAGTCCAGATGAAAGTCCAGAAAGTTGGTCAAAAACTACAAAGGGCCTGCATCGCCTTGCATTGCTAATAGTATTACAGAAATTTGAATTTAATTCCATTTTATTTATATAGCACCAATTCACAACACATATTTCTCTGGATTTTGTGTTAAAACACTGCAGGAGGGAAGGAAAACTAGAGATGACAGTCCAGTGTTTCTTATTTATCATCTTTGTTGCTATATTTAGTGACTTTTCAGATGCCTCTAGTGACTGTCTTTTAAAAAGCGACTAGCAACAAGCGACTTTTAGTGACTTTTTTTGTTTTAATGGCGACTTTACAGAAAGCACCAGTCGGTCTGGAGTCACTGTATTGAGGCAGTAGTGAGAGCTGCTATGAGGATTCCTGCTTCCCTCAGCGCTGACTGACAGGCACACCACAGCTGCTGCTGCCTCGTCACGTAAATCTAGTGTTTAAAATAGTCTTTTTTTTTATCTCTGAAACTGTTGCACAAAAATAATTCCCTGAATTTGATTCACACACGGCTTCAATCACTTATTCACCTCGTTCACTTTGTGTGCCTCTGATATCTGCCCTTTTTGCTACAGTTTGTTTTATGTAGTGAGAATTCAGGCAAAATCTATAAATTATTTTATAAATGTAATTTTTAGTTCCAAACACATTTTATTACTATTCTTAATAACGTTTTTGTCTTGGCAAAAGCCCTCCTACAGCCTGGGTCACACACACTATACACAAATATGCAAATGAGACAATGACGTCACCCCCCCCCCACACACACACACACACAAAAAAAAAGTACAAAAATAAAAAGTTTTAAATATACTATTTTTTGTCTAAAACAAACATGACATGTTCTGACGATAACTGACGAAGACAGAAGTTACCATTGAAACATGTCATGTATGTTTTAGACAAAAAAAAAAGATGTCTTATAACAAAAGAAGCAAAATAGTACCTGACCTCACAGAAACATTTTCCACTTTGTTTGTTTGTTTTGACAACAAAAAACAAGAAACTGGCTAAAAAACAGCCTGAGTCTGGTTCTACCTGTGTTTAAAAGTGGTGGGTCTGTTTTAAGTCGGTTCTTGTAAACAAAGGTTGGAGAACCAGTGATAGGAACAGGAAGGAGTCTAGAGTTAGTCTGAAAATGAGGTTGAATGGTCAGTTTTTGGGTTTTAGCTGGTAAAGAACCATCGGTTTGACGGGAAAGCCCAGTTTACACTCGATACAGTGACACCTGTCCGTGCTCGCATTCCTCCCCGCTCTGGGGAACCGGTCAGAGTTTATCGTTTTGTAAATTATCGCCTCATTTCCTCTTGCTGTTCAGGTTCAGTATTTTCGCTCAGAGTCCTTTAGTTAAGGCTGCAGCTCACAGTTTCTGTATCGGATCATTCAAATACTTTGAATAGAGATGTCTAATCTGCCCAGCTCCGCGCAGCTCAAGGTCGGCCTGCAGACCTGTTGTTTTGTCTGCGATAAACTTGAGGTATGCAAGGTATTCAGCTGGTGACTTCAAACAGAGAAGACATTCGTCCAAAAGTGTTTTATAAGCAGTTGTTGTCAAGTCACAGAATAACGGGTTAGTAACTGATGTACAGCTGAACTGTAACACTGATTAGAGTTAAAACCGTCCCTTAGGGTTGGATTATTAGACTGTTTGTTTCTACGTCCCGTTTTAAAGTAGCCTGATCAAAAATGTTGAAAGTCAGGCTGGTTGATCCAGGACTCCCTGTAGGGATTATTGCTCCTAGCTGGCCGGGGAATGTCTGGGAATCTCACAAACGGAGCTGGAAAAGCAAACCTGCAATTAGGGATTTTATTTAGACATGATGGTAGAAGCTGTGATTATAAGGAGACACAGGACTCTGTCTCATTGAGGGAGTCGTGTAAAGTTGGGATCCGCTTCAGGTGATGCTGTGCTTCAGTCAGCAGGATTCATTATCACAATGACTTTGGTTTGGTCCAGTTTGAATCAAACTAATCCAAACTGACGGTTAAATTTGTTAATGGAAATGTTTTCTGAGGAGAGGTGAATCCATGATGACTCTTTTCTGAACTCACTTATATAGTTTATTAGTTTCGAACAAATTGAAAAATAAAACTCTAAAACCAATCAGCCTCTAAAAGTAACTTATAAAAAACATTTAGCCGGTATTTTACGGCAGGGTTTAAGTTTTTTTTATAGTTTAGATGTTAATAAATCAATTATTTCAACTAATCAATGTCTAAGAGAACTGTTATGTAGGCTTTTGCAAATTTAAATTCAACCCATTGACATGGGTTGAATTTAAATGATTGACAAGCCGTCTTCTGTTGAATCATCGCTTCCAATCTATATCTTACATATATTTATACATGTTTAAATTGTCATCGGAATTTAGTTTAGGTTTTGCTTTCGTGCTGATCAGTTTCAGACATACTGAAATGCACATGCGCTTCTTTTGCTTATAGAGTTAAATCATTTTTTGCTAAATAGTTTTATTCTGTGATGTGCTGTGATATATACATACATATATATATATATATATATATATATATATATATATATATATATATATGTATATATATATATATATATATATATATATATATATATATATGTATGTATATATATATATATATATATATATATATATATATATATATATATATATATATATATATATATATATATATATATATATATGCAGAAATGTAAAATATGTCCTGTAGACAACATGTAGACAAATTCCAATGCAGTTACTAACATTCTAAAATCTAAAAAGTTTTCCATATATAGACACAGTCTCTCTCCTTAGCAAACATTTGCAGACAGTAACCTGCTGATTGCATTGAGTGTTGCTAAAATCTCTCCTCCTAAGCAAGCAGGAGATGACAGCAGAACGAAAAAAAACTCTCACTTGAAAACAAAAAGCCTTTTTAATCTTATTTTTTTGTGACATTAGTGGGTTTATAGGCATTAATCATACAGGGAATGTTTGGAGAGGGAAGGAGGGAAGAGACGTAGTAATCTTCCCAAGGTCGGGAATTGAACTCCAGCATCGAGGAGCGGTAATCTCTGTAAACGAAACTATGTTGCACTGATATCGGACATCTCTGTTAACTGACTTAAAAGCACTTCCCAGGGCGGCACAATTAATCACCTCCTGCAACGGCATCTTATTTGTGCTCCGCTGATAGAATGCAAGTAAGAGGAAATGAAATGATACCCATTAACCTTTTAATGCAAGAAAAAATATTAAAAAAGTATTAAACCTCCTATATAACCCTTTGCCAACCAAGTGGAAACCCTCCTCTATCTTTGTGGCGTCTCACAACAGGACAACACTCTCTCAGTCCCGACCTGATCCCTCTTTTGCTCCTAAACCCCTGTTTTTACCCCATCGGCCTTGTCTTAATTGGGTTACCTCTATTAAATCCTCATCTACCCTATACCTCCTCTGGAGACGGAGTAAGCTGTCTGTTTCTGGATTAGGTCGGGGGGGCCACTCACACAGACCCCGGTCCTCCAAATAACTTTTAAATCAGGCACCGTCTGAGCTGACCTACTACCTAATGAACCCTGAAGGGCACTTAGTCAAACACAATTTGAGGCTAAAAGCGTTTCTCCTGTATGGAAATGAGCTGCGTGTGAGGAGAAACCCAAACATTTCAACTCGGAGGATGCATTGTGCACACACTAACTCCTATTGATTCCAGAGTCCAGTGTTCATCAGCATGATGGTCATGTCCTGCTGTAATAATGCTGTTGTGCAGTAAATCTCTGCCATGGCAAAGCTTTTATGTTGACATAAACAGACACACAAGCAGGATAGGCTTTTTAATCTGTGCCATAATGAAATATTATTTTAGCCAAACAAGGCTTCATCCTTTACTGCAGGAGGGGATCGATAAAGTTGCTTTCTTCGTGCGTAAAGTGGCTTTTGCAGTCAGGACACTGACAGGCAGTTTTTTTATGCTGTAAATGTAAAGCCCACTTACAGTAATAACAAATCACACAATAAAATGCATTCCAACAAATACTTTTCTGTTTACCATCTAAAAGAAAAATGCTGCTGATTATTTCAGCCATTCAGCATTTTGTGCTTTTACAGTTTTGTTTTTCATGTAGCTGGCTTTTTCAGAGAGGCAGAAGAACCGCTTACCACTAGATGTTTCGTAGCAACCCTGCTTCTCAAACTTATAAATGGCTTGATCAGTTGTCACAATCTCTTATATTTCATAAAATCAGAGATTTAGCTGCCCCAAACCTCAGTCGATGGGAACAGGATCTAATATAGAGGGCTTAGATACATCTAAATTCAGATTTGCCCACTTTTACTGTTATCTTACATTATTATATCAAATAAACATGCAGTGTTTAGGGGTGAAATGAATTGTTTTTACAGATAATGAAATGGAAGAAGGAAGTCGTGGAATGGTTACAGTTAGGCACAAACTGTGGATATGAAACAGTATAAATTAGTTTTAGGACAGAAATCCACTGGGATAAAAAAATTTCACTAGCGTTTTAAGTGTTTTGTTACAAATTTGTATATATTTTTTTTACGAGAAGCACAAGACTGGAGCTATGAAAGAAAAACTCAGATCAACTATTAACTGAAGTATTTTAATGTACAGTTTTATCAGTCAGTTCTGTCGTAGAGATTCATTATTGAATAAAAAGACAAAATTCTGTATTTTGAAAATAAAAACATTAACCATCTACAAAGAGGAGGTAATGTGCATTAAAAGCTTGTGTGTCATGTTGTGTGTATTTGGGGTAGGATCCAAGTGAAGACAGGAATATAGGATGAGCGTAGTGAAGGTTTTAATAGAAACAACAGAAAACTTACTGGAGTTGAAGAGAAGATCTGGACACAGAGCACAGACAGGGTTTCTTTTTTATTCAACCTTTACTTAACCAGGTAAGTTATTAAGAACAAATTCTTTTTTACTTCAACAACCTGGAAGAAGTGGGGAACCTAACGGACAGAGAGGTAGAGTAACGAACAGCCTAGTGAAAACCTCCAGCAAAGAACAATGACGACCAGTATGCTTAAATACTGAGGGAGGAGTGGAGAATGACATTAAATTCAGACACAGAAACTACTTAATGAGGAAAGAATACTAATATTAATCAGAGGGAATAAACTAGAATATACAGGGACAATACAAGACATACCTGAGAAACTAATGCTAAACAAATAAACCCATATGGCAAGACCTTATAGAACATACTGAGCACAAAGAAATTAACCTGTATGGCAAGACCTATCTAAGATAAATAAACAAGAAAATTATGAAAATACAAACCCAAAAAACCCAAATACCAGTGGAATATTAAATTGTGTGACCTTGATTGAGTTGATTTCTTTATGTTAGGAGACATAGAGCATTGGGAATGTCTGGTCTTTCCACTAAGAAACCCTTTGCAAACATGTTATGTCAATATATTATTGCTAATATATTTGTCTATATAATAGTAACAAATTGGTAAAGTCCTGTATTGCGTCGACTTAGTTTTAAAGAAAAATCTGAATTTGCTGAAATCGGAAAACTGGAGTTCTCTGCATACTTGTTCTTGCTGGTATTTCTTGTCTTAGTGCACAGCTTTTATTCTGTCCTCTCCAGTTAGAGCTGATTAAGGAGAATTGTGACGGTCATCCAATTTTTCAGTTGACAGAGAGCTCAGTTTTTCTCCCGGGGTTTCTTGAAACTCTGTTGTGGAATTTCTTGGAGCGCTTTCATTCGCTCTGATAGCCAATCAGAGCGTGGGATGATAGTGGGACGGCGGCCATTCTTTAACTGAGTCAAGCTGAAATACCACTTTGATTGGGCATGCTTTTTTGTCTGTATCTCTGGCATCATTGCTGTAGACAGACCCTATGAAATATCTTTGGTTTGATTTGCTCCACTCTGAAAACTATGGGGAGAAGTCCAAGAACCCAGAAAAGGTCATTATGGGAAACATAACCATGTCCCCCTGGACTTATGTTTGTTTAAATATAAAATATACATAAAAAGTCTAAATGATTAATAAATGTTTCCTCAGCAAGGGATGAAGTGATGAAGGGACGAAGGGATGAAGGGAAGAGGGGGTGAAGGGATGAAGGAATGAAGGGACACAGGGATGAAAGGACGAAGGGGTGAATAGATGAAGGGGTGAATGGATGAAGGGATGAAGGGGTGAAGGGATGTAAGGATGAAGGGATGGATGAGCTTGCTGGTCATCTGGGGGGAATGCTAGAGGGCTTTGGAGATGAAGACTCTCGTCCCTCCAGACGTAACCTGAAGCTAAAAAGAAGTAAAACTTGGTTATGAGATGGAGGGAAGGAAACGGGGGATGAAAATGATGGGGTGAAGGGAAGGAAAGAGTGAGTGAGGGTGGGGTGAACAGGGTATAAATAGGCTGCTAGGTAATTGGAGGTGTGGTTAAAATATTAACTTCATTTAGTGATGCAGCTTTGTTACATAAATCTGTGATTTTTAACGTTTCCCCATTATAAAAGATAATCCAGAAAACTGTTTAGTTTAACTCTTTTGTCTCGTCTCCTTGCTTTTTGACAGAATAAATTACTCTTGCATGACGACACTAGTTATTTTGTCGATAAGAATATCTAGTTTAGGGAACTTTGAGGTGATTGTGAAGCAGAAAGGAGCGATAAGGTACCCCAGGAGCGCCTATCGGTTTAAGTAAATAGAGGCTGGCCTTTCTTCATCCACGCCTGTGGCTGAAAGCCTGGGAATGCTCCACGCTCCACCGAGGGGCTCGTCTGCATGCAGTAGGAAGCGTGCAGCTGTTGGCTCCAGTTGTCCATGTGGGATTAGTGCGTTTGCCTGAGTGATAGTCAGCCATGACAGCCATGTAATCTAATGTATTGGCTCATTGTTTTCATTAAAGAGAGTGTGCTTTTTGATCCCGGTAGAATTATAACGCTGCCGCCTTGCGTTGTTTGGGCATATGTCAGCTAATTCAGCCGGCGCGCAGGTCAGTGCGGTGGGCAATCAAATCCCACCTTACAAACATTTCATCTGATTGCTTTAACTGATCTTTTGTCTACATTCTGCTGTGTCTGTTGTGTGCCCACAGAAAAATTAAGATGCAGCCAAACATTAATAACCTGTATTATCCATTTGTTTAGGTTTCAGTGGTAAATGTGCCGAGGCTTTGTGGTTTTTGTTTAGTTTTTCAGTTTTAAATATCACATTTTACTGTATTTTTCAGACCATAAGGCGCACCGGATTACAAGGCGCATTAAATATTCTTCCCAAGTCTGTAATATCACTCCGCACTGCAAAAAAGGGAACTAAAAGTTTTTTGAAATTAGAGTATTTTTCCTTGATTTGAGCAGTTAAATAAGACTATTTGCCAATGGAATAAGAGTTTTGCACTTAAAATTAGAACAATTTATCTCCATGATCTTATTTCAAGTCCAGGTTATCTAATTATCTTATTTTAGGGGTAAAATACTCATCCCATTGACAAATTATTTAGCTGCTCAAATCAAGGAAAAATATACTAATAAAAAATTATTTACTTTTAGTTCTCTTTTTGCAGCATGCCCCTTCATGTCCACAGCTCTCTATCCATCTCTGTCAGGAGGACAGAGTAGCTGGACTACACTGCCCTGTTTCTAACATAAGGCCAAAATAAACGTAGCTTTTATAAAGTATTAACTTACTAGGTTTATTGTTGCTAGCGCGTACTCCAGGCTGCCTTACATGAATGCACTTCTAGTTTAGACATTACAGTCAGGCAGTCTGGTAGACAGCTCAGGGGTCCTATCAGGTAGTGACACAGTGTACCGTAATGCTCCTAATATCCATTGAGTGGAGCGGCTTCATTGTTAACCAAAGTCATAGTTACAAATTTTTAACAGATTTTTTAGCGCATTGTACCACATAAAATCAGTCAGTAAACACAACTTTAATCGGTTATAAGGGCACCATAAAGATTTAAGGTTTTTAAGTGCGCCTTATAGTCTGAAAAATACTGTAATTGCTAAAAACTACTTAACCCTTTAGGGTCGGTTTATGGTTTGATCGCCCCTGCATGGTTTGTTCATCCAGCCACTGTCATTACCTGCTTATCCATGCAGGCTTGGAGGAGGGGGTAGATTAATGAGTTAACCTAACAGTAATGTTTTTGAACTATGGGAGGAAGTCAGAATACCCAGAGAAACCCATGCATGCACAGGAGGAACCTGCATAAAGATCTGACGCACTGTTGCTGCAAGGCAGCAGTACATCTCCTTTAGATATAGTTCTCAACAGTCAACTGGCCCTAATGGAGACCAGTATCAAAGTAAATATACAGTTGAATTACATTATAAGTAAGATTTGAGCCTGTTTGAAACACAAGTCGATAGGCGTTAGTTTGATTTCATGAGTACAAAAGTATTTATTTACAGGTGCAAAATGAAAGTAGGGAGAACAGGGCTGTCCCAAGGTTGTGTGGAGCCTCAAGCAGGGTTTGGTTAGGGGCTCCTGTTGCTGTTAAGACCATCTAACAGGGTTTTAATGCAGATTTGGTGGAGTCTGGGAGAGGGGGCAGTTTTAATTGGACGAGCTTAACAGCAATCACAGACAGTTTGTTATTTGCTGAGATGTATTTGTGAAAAAACCATTCAAGAACAAACAAAAGACCAAATTCAAAATATTTTAATCATCTATTAGGACTTGATGATACAGAAAAAAAAAGCATATTGATAAAATAGAAATCATGTTGATCGATAATAATCAGCATATTCAAAACATATATTTTAAGTGCATCTCTGGCCATTTTATGCTGTTGCTTAGCAACCTATTTTATAGATGCAGACACAAACACTGAATTCAAACTCAACCCTTTATTCAACCAACTTTTTACCAAAACTACAAGTTTTTAAAAAAAGAAAAAAGAACACGTGTTCTCTGAACTCTATGAGGTGGGCGGAGCTTGGTTCCTGGGTTTGATTGTGATTGGTTGGGAGAATTTAACGACTGTAATATTAATCTACATGATAGGCTAGAATGCAAAAGGAAGGAAAACTGTTGTTCTATTGAACTTTTTATGGACCCTTTTTTTCTATCATGGAAATACGTCTATCGATCGATATTTATTGTTATTGAATTATCGTCCAGCCCTGTCATCTATGCTGAAACTATAAAACTTAGTTAAACTGTATTCTCATATGGTGGGTGTAATAATTGAAGTATTTATGGGCCCTAAGCGATGGGTTGGTTTGGTTATGCCTTGGGCTGCGCTGAGAGGGAACAAAACGGCAAGGTGTGGGTACGAAAACGTTGGTACAAATTGGCTCAGAGGCAAATTGACCATGAGAGCAACCCAGAACAAACAAGACACAAATTGTTAACATGCTACAACGTTTGTTCTGTGCTGTGTGCTTTAAGGCCGGCGGATAATCAGATGTTCCGAAGCACGTTTTAGGAAAATCAAAGAAACAGTTTTTAGCTGGCAGGAGCAGAACTGACAACCGGCCTTATGCCTGAGTTGAAGGGCTTTCAGGCGCCTTGTCTTGCATGTGTAGTGGAGGTTTGATGTCTGACTGGGATTTTATACCCAGCAGCTGCTTCTGGAGTTTGATCCCAAGCCTTCAGGGAGGGAATTTCTTCTCTATCGACTACCTCTCTGGTGCTGAGGAGCTGCCCAAGACATCCTTGACTTGTGTTACTCTCACACCGTATCTTCAGACTTTAAGAAATTAGAGACTCGATCAACCACAAAAAGCTGCCGGAAAGAGCCCAGAAATGTGCACAACGTCTCCTGCAACACAGAAGTATTTTTTATATCAGTTTTGCTGAGAAGGGCTTAGAAGTTTGTGCGTCTGAATCACAGATATTGAATTTGGCTGCCCTGCATCCACAGGGTTGATTATTTCTGGGCTCTCAGTTTGAAAGGCATTTGAAGCACGGAGAGACAAGTTGTTACCAGGTTTGATTCTTTGCTGCTTTATAGCTAAAATAACTATTTACAGCCTGTAATTGGAGCTGCACAATTTCAGGAGAACATGCATTGATATTGGGGATAATTGCAATGATAATAACAGCTGCCATTTTTTTATTACTCTTAATTTTTTATTCTCTGTCTATCATCAGGATGTTTTCAAAATGCTGTGAGATCTTTAGCACCTTGGCCGTGGAAGTCAGGTGGGGTTAATTTCTCCATCAAACAGGTCTTCTGTTGTTTGGAAAGTTCATTAGCTGTAACCCAGAATCATCAAAACTATCAAATAAACTGTTCAACTAAAATAACTATATATTTTAGGGGTTTGAACTCTTGAAATTAGTTACGAGATGTAAGAAGAAGCGGGTAGAATTTACAACATTTTGTTAATATCTGAGATGAAGTAAAACAGCTTAAATATTCAAAATAAAAAAGGTTGATTAAATCAGGGGGTTTCCATGTTAATGAAAGAATGCAGCCTCTTTCTTTGTTTTAAAACAAGACGTTCATTAGCCGTGGTTCCGTCCTCAGTAGATTTGGCAGTCCGTCTCTGAACTATGCCCAGGCAAAATTGGCCATCTGTACATGATGTCCCTTCATATTTAGAAGGCCCATCTGTAAGGACACATGGCACTTTCCTGGGCCCCGGTCCAAGTCTCGGCAGCAGCCCTGCCAGTGCCAAAGGGACGGGGAAGGAAAACCTTCCAGTGAGAACCTGTCCCTTCCTCTTTTTCCCCACTTTTGTTTGGTCTGCAGAGCTTAAACGGCAGCTGCTCACACCTGACGCCCAAGACCTCGGACAGACCACATTCTGCGGGGAGGGGGGGCAAGCATGGGCTCACATTACAAAGAAATTACACACCACAAAGGGCCTTTTCCTGCTTCCCGCCTTTTCTGAGTCTTACTCTACCCCCCCCCCCCCCCACATCGTGTCTCCTGAGGCACCTCTCTCATGCCCCACGCCTTTGTTGTGTTTTTGTCTTCAGGAGTGCCGTGGACAGAGCCTTGGGTTATTTACTTATTCAACAGGAGCGCCCGTGTAACTGCAGCACGCGTTGTTGCACTGAAGCGTCTGTCCTCAGCATTCTTTTAGTTTTTCTCAGCAAACTAGACATTATGAGCTTTAAAGAACAGTTAGAGTTATATTTAAGTACATCAGTTGGATGTTGCCGCAGAAAGCTTGTAATAACATACCACCCACATGGGAAGCTAACCGGGGTTAGGTGTCTTGGAGACAGAATAAAGTTTCTCTTTCTGAAGAAAAATTATTAGTTCTTTTCTGGCTGTATTTTATGATTGGCATTGGATAATTTGATGGTATCTGGATTATTGCAGTGCAGCAAATGGGAACCACCTTTGGTGGTGGATGCAAATACTGTTGACCTTCTAATGCATAGTGACTTTTTCTTTTACATATATTCTTTTTCCTTTTCTTTTTAAACATTTACGTGGTTCTTTTAGATAAACACCATTATGTATCTTGGCTTTATTTTTACTGAAGACATTTGTCTTCAGGTACATAATGATCTAGCATCATCTGTTCCTGAAGCATAAGAAAAAGGTCACAGCAAAGACCCAACAATAACGTTGCTTAATCTTGTGATACACTATGCAGACACTCTGTCTGCACTGATGAAGATTCAGCATGCTCGATATAGCTGACATGGGAGGACAGCTTTGTTTACTAAATATTTCAGTTAAACTCAGTTAATATTGATCTAAACACTTGGGTGTGTAGAGCAAGTTCAGCCCAAGATGGTCAGTATGGAGGTGGGGGTGCTTGATAACAGTAAGCATAATAGAAGCAATTATATAAAAGGTTTGAAGAAGTGGCAACATACATAACAAATAGTGTTGAGAATATTCAGAATTGCTTCTGACTTAGAAACACTTTTCTTGTCTTTTAGTTATTGTTGCATCCTTTCTGTAAGTGAGCCAAAACATTTTAACTATAAAAAAGATATTGTAACGCAGAGATCGACCGATACAGATACCGATTATTTTGACATGAGTCTAACCGATACCCGATATGGGTTGCCGATTTTTTGGAGCCGATTCTGGAGGCCGATGTTGTTTTTTCTTCCTCCATTTACATGATAAAAATGACACAATAATTATAAATGTTACGCAAGTCTCAAAACTTGATTTTAAACCACCTGATATTAACAATCGGCTTCAGACCGCAGTTTGAAAGTTACAAAGAAAAAACATGCGTCATGACTCTTGTGGCAGCGTTTTGTTTTGTCGCAGCAAGAAAAGAGCTTCTTTAGTTCAGTGTACATTTATGTAAATGTACATGCTGTGCGCGTAGTGATTGGTAATTACTTTTATGTGGATACATAATTCTCCATGGGAACAAACACACGTACAGCAGTAGCAGCTCGCCAGCCAGTGATCAGATGTGGGTTTTTAGATACAGAAACAGACACACACCACTGTTTCCTCCTGCTCACAGTGAGATAGAGACAGACTTTCAAAGACCAGATCAGCTAAATTAGATGGTTAAAACTAAATCAAAAGTTGAAAAAGTATCTTTGTTGTTGGCACCCAGTCTTACAACATTACCAGCCGCCCTCTGCCAGGGATGGAGTGGCAATATATGCGCTTCATGTGAGCTCAAGGCATGGCTGCTGAATATGGCAATAAATCGGTTTTCGGCTGATACCGATACAGGAAAAACACGCAATCGGTCAAAAATATCGTCCAGCCAATATATCGGTCTATCTCTACTATAACGTGTGTTACAGCATTGTAAATCTTTCTGGGATTAGCGAAAGGTTCTCAAAGTGGCATAGTGCTCCAGCTTGCAGCCATTTATCCTAGTGGAAACTTTAATCTGAGAAGAAGCAGCTAAACATCTGCTTCTAGTATCGGATCAAACTGTGCTCATTCTTAAAATTATATTCCATGTCTACTAAATATAGGGTTCAAACAACACCGACATGGTTGAAAATCTCACCTTGTGTTAAATCGTCAGGCCAAAGTTACCAATTAATCAGTATAGCTGCCTCTCATTGAACTCCTTTAGCTGCTGAGTGGAAACCTCAGAGACCACTTTACTTCCTTCAGGCATGCTTGAAATGTGACCACAGGACTATGTCACTGGTTGGAGCTTATGCTTGTAACTTCAAGCATGTTCTCTTGTAATGTATGTAAGATAAATTTCCTCTGTGAACAATGCACATGCCTGAGACCTTCTCCAGTAATTGGATGAGGCCTCCCCTCAGGCCCTGTCATTGTTATGAGGAATGCCGCGTTCTCTGATTACTTTTCTTGTTGGCGGCTTTGTGTCAAACTGCCAAACCGTGCAGCATGTCAGTGTCTCACTTTCAAAAATGCCTGGAGAGCCTGCAAAAAATAGCTGTTTTTTCTTTACTGCATATAGTCTATCACCGGGGTTAGGTTGGAAAGTGATACCATGAACACACGATGAATTCATGAAAACAGCAAACATGGCAGGTGTTTTCCTGATATTTATAGGTATTTTATAAAATACTAAGATTACAGGTAGCCTAAACTATTTAATTCATTGTTTGGCAAGTTTGGCAAATGAGTTTAAAGAGATGCCTTCCTTTAGACCGGTGGTGCCCAAACTTTCTACCACACCTCAAAATCTGCAAAAACGTAAAAAACGAATCTAGTTTGTTGCTAAACGATAAACTAAACACTCATTTTCTAAATGCTACTTTTTGCAAAGACTGAAGCATCAAATTTTTGCCTGATTATACGAAAGTCGTGCAATTTCCAATTATTTTGGATGGATTGTTTTGTCTTTTCTTGGCGTAGAAGAATAGTTTAGTTCAGGAACTCTGTCTTCCACTGCTGTATTTATCCAGCTTAATGAATGGGTGCAGCTAAGTCTGCTAAGTTCCTGGATGTTTGTTCTTCTCTTTCCTCTGAAGGCAACGTGGTTAATAAAAGACAACTGTTTTGTGTTACGCTTAACATTTTCAAAGATTTTTTTGTAAAAATTTTGCCTGTAATAATTATCAAAATAATTAAAATTGGAACGATACCACTGCTTCAGTGACCTCCAAAGTTAGACTGAGCAGATTTCATGCTGTTGAGGGAAGGAAACCCTACAAAAAAACCCACAAACATATATATTTTGCATTAATTTCTAGTTATTAGTGATCATTCAGTTTGTCTTTACTTCCCTCGAGACGAAAGGCTGCCGCTCCTCGGGTCTGGCGTCGCTCCAGCTGCCTGAAACATAGACTCGAAGCCACATCTGCTAAATTGAAATGAAATGTGTTTGAATCCAGCTGACTTTGATGGTGAAGAGACATCTCTGTGTTCAGCGTGTGCATGTGCACATGAATATTCATGACGACCCCGGGGCTCACCAGACCCTCAGTCGTGGTGTTTGTCTCCTGCTAATGGGCTGTGCCATGCTCTGAACATGGCGTGCATCTGGCACTTTCTAAATCATGCCATGCAAAATTAGCTGCTCCCAATCAACCAGCTAATTTTAGCCTTTCATGGACTTTTTTTTGTTAATTTAAAGCATGAAATTTGCACATTAGTCTCTTGTTCAACATCACATACTCTGGGAAACAAAGTTTGTATTTCTGGTTAGATGCCTAACGTTATGCGTATTGAGGGAACATCCTTACTTAGTCTTTTTCTGTTATCCCAACCCTTAAAGCTCAAAAATAATTGGTAGCAGGCCAGACTTTCTCACATTTCACGGTTTAAGCAGGGCTCTGCCCTTTAGCTAGTTCAATATGCAGACTAATTGTTTTTGCCTTTGCTGTTGTTCAGTTAGTGGTTGCAAGGCATTTGTTTGGCCAGGTCCCCAGAGGGACCATCTCCTGGTTTAAGTGTCTCTGAGGAGCAACGAGAGAGGCAGAAAATGAGCCCCGCTGGAGGAAACCAGCAGCAACTGTTGATCGGACTCTGGAATTTGCCTGAAATGTTTTCACTCTGTTTGCATCTTGGCATGAGGTGGACAGACAACACTTATGCAGCATCCTCAACGTTTATTTACCATGGGCCAAAAGTGCAACAATCCAGTAAAGAAGTAAATATTAAAAAATTTGATATTTTAAATACCATTGGACATAAAATTAGAAGTACGTGTTATATTAATCTTTCAATAACATAATAAAAAAATTATAAAAGGTTGTATTTATTGTGTTTAAATCATATAAAATAGTTAGTTTAATTTTTTTACTTTTTCTTTCCTGTGTGCTGGCCATTATAAAATAATTTTAACTATCACTGTGGCTTGGGAAATGGATGGTAACATCTGATTGGTTAATAATAGCTACACATTTAGATGGATTACTTTAAGATGTTTTATTATTAAATCCCTATATAGTTGAACTATTTACAGATTAAATGTGTTGATCTAATGTTTTATTGAAATGCTAACACAAATTAAATATTTATTTATTGACCTGAGGAAAATTTGGCCCTGAATTTCCACACCTGCTAAATAAATGTAAAAAGCCTTAAAATAACTGAAACTCTTGTATAATCTGACCCTGAAATTTTATTTAGAAGAATACAGAATTTTAGTATTTTACGATTTATTTGGGGTAAAAAATCTGTTTTCAATTTATTTATCATTAACACACTCACTGATTACACAGTTATTGAACCCTTAAGAATTTATACTTTAGTTTTAATTAGTAATTTTTTTCGTCACATGGGGTATAGGTTTGACAAGACCTATTAGCCACTCTTCAAAATAGGAAAGAAGAGAGAACATGGCAAGATCTAAAAGGGGAAAAGAAAATATCCAAAAGTCTCCAGTCTTCATGGACGGCCATCTTGGCGTCACTAAGCTTTCATTTCTGTTTATTTTCAGGTTTTTGTTCACATTTTCACCAGGGGTGCCATTTTCAGGGGTGGGATGCTGAATATGAACTTTACAAGAAACCTAGGCCTTGTTGTACTTTGGCTTTTAAAACTAGTGCTGCCCACATTGTTAAGAAGAATATGACCTTTTACACCCAGTTAATACCTTTTAGCTGCTGTGTAAACACCTGATGCAATAACAAATAAACACTCGGCTAACGCTTGTCTAAGCAATCGGTCGCCGTCAGTCAACATGAGCCTGTGAGCTTTATGCTCCAAACACAGATGTCAGTCACTTCTAACTCAACTACAAGCATTAAGGACAACGAGGGCAACAGAAGAAGAAAGAAGATGTCTGCGATCAAAACAAGAGGCACAAATTTAAGGAGAACTTGTCTTTCCATGGAGGAAAACGGAGGTTTACTCCAGTGAATGTTTCCGGTTGTTTTTATTCTCTGGGTCTGGGATGAAGCTGGCCGTGCAAACCGAATCATTCCTTCAGAAACTCAACGTTTGGCTGAATAAGGAGGAGAATCTGACTGCGTTGTGTCGCTCTCTGCTGTGCTATGAGGAGTCACCGGGCGGACGAGTGGGAGGACGGCCAGACCGCTCGCAGCAGTAAGTTATGGAGCTGAATTTAAATGATGGAGATCAAACCGGTGCGTCTTATTCCAAGCGAATACAAAGACGTCCGCGGTATGCAGAGCGAATAACAGGAGCTTTCTGCCGAGGGAGAAGATGTTTGGTTAAAGTGGCGTCTTAACGACAAGTCCTCGTTATGTGATGTCACAAGTCCTGACACGGGCGGCGATGATAACAGGCTTTGTTGGCAGATAAGAATCAGACCCTGGATGGCGATGTCAGAGTCGAGCGAAGGATTTATTAGGGAGCTGTGGTGAAGAGTTGACTTTTGGGGCCACTTAGGTGGTTGCCAGAGACAGCCAGCGTCTTTTGAAGACGTTCCTGATGAAAGCTGTAACGTGATCCACCTCCTCCGCTCGGGTTTAGGGTTTGGAATCCGCCCCGGGGGGCTTCTTCTGCAGCTGACGTTCA
This sequence comes from Fundulus diaphanus, assembly GCA_037039145.1. NCBI lineage: Eukaryota > Metazoa > Chordata > Actinopteri > Cyprinodontiformes > Fundulidae > Fundulus > Fundulus diaphanus. The sequence continues at coordinate 48,734,304 of CM073136.1, forward strand.
AGAATAAAGCCACGTCAATCCTCTAAACAAACATAATCCCAAGCAGAAAAAAAATAAACGTCTGAATTATTAATCTCAATTTATTTAGCATAGTAAAAATAAAGCCTGTGGCTAATTTCTGGGCAAACATTGTGTTAATACAAATGGCCTGGTTGTATTTATCTTTCACTGTGAGTCATATAATTAGATTAATGCCATGAAACAGGATTTAGCTGCTTTGCCTCTTCTGTCTTCTTTGTGACATGAGCCATTTGGTGAGTTTTACGTACATTTAGTCATATTTAATAAATCAGAATGTGTGTTCTCTGTGTTGAAAACAATCTTTAAGCAGGTACTAAACAAAGTTTTCATTAAGAACACATCTTAAATGTTGCGTTTTTCATTAGCTGTTAGCAGAAAATCATCATAAGTAACATAAATAATAGCTTGAAAATATCAGCATGTGTTAAATTAATATAAATCTTCAACAATATTCAAATGTATTGAATGTGGCTGTATATCCTTGTATGTGTGTTGGGGGAGAGGGCATACTTAAATGTTTCAGATCATTAAAACAAATCTTAATAAATTATTAAAATTAATAATCAAATTAATCAAAGATAGGCAGATTAAATATTAAAAATACAGCTTTCGATTGTTGATTTCATATATTAAGGGAAAGAAGCTACCACTGATCGCCGCTCTGATAAAACATGCTCAAATCAATAAAATAGAACCCGTCTGACAACACGAAGCAGGCCAAAATAGCTCTAAAAGCAGCTCATCAAGCTCTGATCTTTGGAAATTTAAGAACAAATGAGAAACAAATTGGCTGACATTCATCAGTCTTGAAAAGGTTATTGAAGCCATTTCTAAGGTTATCCTCATCTGGCTGTTAATACTGGGAAACTGCAAAGAAGAGCGGGTAAAAAATGCTCCACAGTGACGTAAAAGACTCTCTACCAGTTGTCACCAACGCTTGTTGCTGCCAAGGGTGGACTGATGGTTTAGGGGGAAATTACTTTTTACACGGAGTCGGGTTGGTTTGGAAAGCTTTTTCCACCCATAAATTGCATATTGTATTTACTCAGGTTGTCTTTCTCTGATAGAACCTGACCTTTTAGGGGGTAAATACTTTTGAATGGGTAACATTGGGTAACAAACTGACAAAGGGTAACAAACTGACTTTCTTCTTACAGAAAACAATGTGATCAAGCTGGAACAAAAAAGAAAACGGCATCAGTCGTGATTAATGCCGTAGCTGGAAAATGCTCAAGTTAATAAAAAACTTGAATGAAACCCAAATGAACACATCATGCATCCTACTGTGGAAGCCAGATTAACAAACAAATTTAAATTAATTTGTGTTATCAGAGGCAAACTGTTCTTGCTATGAAAAATATTCACTTAGCATTTGTTTTGTGAGGGGAATCTAATAATCATTTCCTCACTGGACTTCATAAGAATCAGTGGAAAGACTGTTTGTTCTGGAAATTAAAGCTCTGGTTTCTGTTTCTACTGTGGCCAAGCCTATAAAAAAGTAAAAGAAGTACAGATAAGACCCATAATTTTATTTATGTTTTTTGCAATTGTTTTCCAATTTATATTGGACCAAGTAATCCTCAGTGTGGTTTTGGTTGCATGGCAATAAATCAATGCAAACCAGAGACACATCAGTCAGTTCTTAACATTTTCCATTTCTCTTTAAGAAGTATAATTAACAACAATCTGGATATTATTTGTAGCCCCGCCTTCATAATTTCCTATTAGAAGCAAAGATGAATAGAGAAGTCGACTGGTGTCAGGAATCGGACGATTTTCAGCTCACTCGGTCCTGACCCTGAAAACTCTAAATTCTGATCTTTTCCAAACAGCGAATGCACCAAATCTACACAACAAAAACAACCGGATCTTTGAGGTGGGGACTGTTGCTGAATGACCATAAGGGGCACCGGATTATAAGGCGCATTAAATATTCTTTATTTGGGAATAAGATTTTTGCACTTAAAATAAGAACAATTCATCTCCATCATCTTATTTCAAGCGCAGGGTGTCTAACTATCTTATTTTAGGGGTCAAAATACTCATTCCATTGGCAAATAGTCTTATTTAGCCACTCAAATCAAGGAAAAATACACTAATTTCAAGAATATTTTACTTACTTTTAGTTCTCTTTTTGCAGTGCGCCCCTTTATGTCCACAGCTCTCTATCCGTCTCTGTCAGGAGGACAGAGTAGTTGGACTACACTGCCCTGTTTCTAACATAAGGCCAAAATAAACGCAACTTTTATATTGAATTAACTTACTAGGTTTATTGTTGCTAGCCCGTACTCCAGGCTACCTTACATAAATGCACTTCAAGTTTAGACTTTACAGTCAGGCAGTCTGGTAGACAGCTCAGGGGTCCTATCAGGCAGTGACATAGTGTACCGTAATGCTCCTAATATCCATTGAGTGGAGCGGCTTTGTTGCTAACTAAAGTCGTATTTACACATTTTAACAGATTTTTGAGCGCATTGTACCACATAAAATCAGTCAGTAAACACAAAGGTAATCATAAATAAGGCGCACCATCAATTTTTGAGAAGATTAAAGGATTTTAAGTGTGCCTTATAGTCCAAAAAATAAGGTAGCAGTTATCAGTTGCTAAGAGGGCAAGACTTTACAGTGAGAACAGGGAGGGTGAACGGAGTAAAGCATTGTTCCACCTTTTGAGTTTTCACTGCCTGTTGTCGGTTATGAAACATGTTGGATTTGGACATGTTGTCAACCCCATTTAAGGTTTTAGCTGTACTCTACAGCGCTCAACTATGCAGACATTTTATATTTGTTTTCTCTGTGCGTACTCTCTGGAGAATGCAGACCCTTACCTTGACCCTGATGTTTACTAATAGGTCTAAACCTTTGCTAATCCAGCATGTTGCAGAGTTTGAAATCTCATAAAGGATAAAACGGAGAACTTTGCTGTAATATGTTCAGAGTGCTGTTGTCCCCATGGCCTTATTAGGATTAAAGGTATATAGCCACATTATATGTTTAAAAGAAGACCAAAAAGCATTGGATCATGATAAAATAAAGTTCTATACACCAAGACTCCATCCTGATAATGTTTTGATGGTCCTGTTTGTGAATAAATAGCCCCACAATGGGCACAATTAGCAAATATAAACAGATGTGGCGCAATCTAGCGACAGTATTGCAGAACTATCAAAATGCCGGTTTACTAATTTATAAATCAAAATTAAATAATACTGGACCGAGCCTGAACCTCTGCAATGCCTCACAGTAAAGCAGCAGCTCGCCGTGATTGAAGATCAACCGTTATTAATTAAATAAAACGATCTACAACAACTTTAAGAGCCTCATATCAGAACATTTACTCACGTCAGTCAACTCTGCGTCACATCTGAGCCTCGGCAGGTTTAAGTTAGCGTCCGCTTCAGTGAACACCAACGTTCAGACTGGATTCCCAGAGATATTCCAGGCTTTTCCCTCTAGGAATCATAGATTGTTTGCATTTTTTTTCACTGGATCTTGGAGCTTTCTTAATTGTTTTGCTGGGAGATGCTAATAGCCGTTAGCCGCTTCCTTGTTTTAACCCCTGCTGCGCATGCACAGTGTTGTGCCTCCGTTGTTATTATAAATACACACAAAAGGCTTTATTTAATAACAAATTGAGCAAAAATAAAACTTAAAACACCAAAATATCAACTAATACGTAAGCAAGACGTCATAATCTTTCATAAAAACTTTGTATGCAACCAGAGAGAGCTACTGACGTATAAATTTAAAAAAGTCAAATAACGTGGCTATGCACCTTTAAGGCATGGTGCATTCACTGATAGGGAAAAAAATCAGAGTTCTCAGTCACAGTTTCTTACTGCAGCCCAGATTTACAAAGTAAGTCAAGGCCCATATCTTTCTTCATAATCTTGAAATAGTCTAGTTTTGATTAGTTGTCTCATCTGTCTCTGCCTCATAAGTTGGTAAATGCACGCAGGTACTCATTACTTTGCAACACCTAAAATGTCAACTTTGATAACCCATAAATAGAACTTAGACTGTTTTTTTTTTTGTTGCAACATAAATTAACGACACAGCAGACAAACACTCAAGACTAGACTGATGAAATGCAGGGCAATGATTTTTCCTGTGTGCCTTCATTCTCTGACTCTTACCACCTGACAAGGCTTACATAACAGTCTTCGTGTTCCTCAAATGAAACCCTGTGCATCAGTCGAAGATCTTCTCTCTGTGGCTGGACACAGAAGAACCGCACCAGAACAGGAGATGAGAACACGGCTCTTGTTTCAGTCCCAGCAGAAGCTGAACACGCTGAGAGGAGTCATTTAAGGTGGGCCGGGCGTCTGGTCGAGTGACGCCCGCCCATGGAGCCCTGAGAGCGAGGTTGCTGAGGAAACAAGACGTCTGGGCCGCTCTGACCGATCTGATGTGAAAGTGACCATGACCTTAATAACCCTGTTATCCTTTTTGGGATTATTTTTAATGAATACAGACTCTGGACTGGGTCTAAAAATCTACCATCCCATTATAACTGATCCTCACTTGAACAATCTACTGGTTTTATCTTTTTCACTGCGAGCACAGAGCCTTATTTTAGTCATTTGAAGAAAAATAAGTCTATTTTCTTCTGTATTTGTGTGGTTTCATCAGATTTTCAGTGAGATTACACTCCAGTGAGGATTTGTCTTGTGAGATCCTTTTTCTCCTTCCAGCTTGAGGGCTTTTCTGAGATAAGTACAGGGTTGTTATTCATTCTCCTGATGCATCCGAGTCACCGGCGTTAACATGCATCAATATGCTGCTATTAACCTGATTAAAGCTGCAGTTCGGATAAAACACAACCACGTCAAGAGCATTTCCTGATTACCTTAGCCAGAGGTCTTCAATTAAAACCCAAGGAGGTTTAAAAAACATTGGCAGAGATGTATTTTCTTATTTTCTGCTCTCTCTGTCCAGGTTTTAGTAGGCTTGACTGGTTAAATCACTTTATTGCACCACTTTAGATTGATTTTAATGCAATCCAAAGTGGTGGCTGAGGAACAGGAATGAAAATCTTGCTTTTCCACTGCAGGGAGCAGCGTCATTTTCAGGAGTCGTTTCCACTGCAGTTTAAACACCTCTAAAGTTCAGATTTTCTGTTAACTTTAATAAATACAACAAGCGAATAAATCAAATGTAAGCCTCTGCTTTCAGAATCTGTAAATACTTTCATCAAAGTTTTTCTGGGGGCATTTAAACCAGTTACATTTAAACAGAGTTTATATTACAAGATATAAATTAAAATAGTGGCAACGCAGCAGGATTGTGCTGATAAAGCTTCTCTGGACACTCGTCTACCTTTGGAGTGATTTTAATTTCGTTTCAGAGTGTAACCACTGTGAAAAACAGGTTATGGCTGTAAAACACCACAATTTAATCCCAACTGGAGATTGCTCACCTCCTCCCTGCTTTGCTCCAATGGTGGAAGTATTTGTGGCCAAAATTTATTTCAATTTCGCTCCAGTTTCACTTTTCAGAGTTACAATTTTAAAGTATATAGAAAAAACAATCATCTTATTTTTATTGCTCTAGAATACTGAAGCCTTTTAGCCTACTTCATGCTGTCCAACTGGTTATTTTGAAGTAATTTTTTGATCCTACAGAATCCCTCAGTAATAGACGTTGGGTATGGGCTTGTGAAATTAAGATTTCGAAAAATATATTTGATCTCAAGTTATTTATGATAATCATAAGATTTGAATAGATTGTTCCTTTTGATAAATGAAAAGATATTTAAAAACTGCTTTTCCATTTACTCAGACTATTTTTGTCTGATGTTGAAATGTGTTTGACGATCTGAAAGTGGATCAAAAAAGCAAACATGTCCGTATAACAGAAAATGTGAGACTATAAAATGGTTTATCAGCCTTTTGTGCATCGCAAAGACAAATGTTTCTCTCCAGCCTTCTCTCTTTAAAAGTTGCTAATAATGCCATAAAAACCCACGTTCAGCTTTAAGATCCCTCTGGAGAAAGGATTAACCCCGAGTTTAATTTTCAACATGTCAAACTTATCTAATATGCAGTGATATTGATGAAACAGACCCCATCCAGACTCCTGGTTAATAAATGATGGCCCCTCAAGCGTCTCCAGTCATCAGCTGCTCCTTTACGTTTTAAATCATCACCACTAATTGTAAGTAATTACAAAGATGACGCCAAACTATGAGCGAGACTGTTCTGGATATTGTTTCAGGAAATAAGGAAGCAAGATGAACAAGCGGCGCGCTGATGTAATCTGATCCTGTGAGGCCCCCTGCAGGGCTGGAGGAGTCACGACGCCACGGGCTTCCTCCACCTCCAGCCAGTTTGGCATCTGCTGCCCAGCGGACACCAGGAACACGGATATTGACGAGCTTTAAAAAGACACTAGTGCTTTTATTAATAGGACATAACAAATGTCAAAATAGAACAGAGGAACATTTCACACATTAGCAGAGAACAGTCCTGGTAAATGCAACAAAAAAGCATCCTGTAATACCGCACATTTGTTCCTTTCTGCCACTAATTTAGATTAGTCGATTTATTATGAAACCACCAAACATTTACTTTACCTGGGGAGTTTTTTTAAAGCTATATAACGAGATGAAATTGGGTTGTTTGGACATCTTAACTATGTAAAGCATAAATCAATACGACCTCAATTTGGAGAATCAAAAAGAAACTCATTTGTTTTTCTAAGAGTATGTGCAAAGCCAGGCTGTCTGTGATGTTTTACATTAATCCAACCGGAGAATCCGTCGCTCACTGATAGGAAGCCATGAGTTGTAAAACCAACAATCGATGTGAAGCTTAGCTTTCCTCTATTATTCCCCACTACATTAGGAAATATTGGGTTCTGCTCTAACAGATATTTTATATCAGCAAAGTGTTTTTGTCACGTTTAGAGCGTCTTACTGATGTGTTTTGGCAGTTTTAAAATTTGCCTGGTTTTAGCCATTTGTGATTTGAATTATTTATATTAGGAGCAGAGGTGACGTCACACTGTGTGAGAGAGCAATCTCTTGGGTTTTACTATTATAAAATAAAAGATATTTATTGTATTTAGCTTCTTGAATTAGCGATTGCTTCAGTTAGCTTGGCTAGCATTGCTAAAACTGCAGTCTTACCACAGGAATGAGAGCCTAAAAATGGCTGTAAGCATTTCCAGAACAGAGCTGAAAAAAAACTTGCTGTTTCAGCCATAATCTGCTAAAAGTCTTGTTCTCTCTCGCTTTCTCGCAGCCTTAAGGTACCACAGACTAAGGGTGGGCGATATGGACTTTAAATGTTATCAAGAAATACTGTGGTAAAGATAAAAGTGATGATAATAGACTATGTTAGAGATTATGAGATTACAGAGACTGGACTGCAATATCGGTTACCAACTATTTACAGCTTCTTGCTGCCTTTTTCAGGCAACCGTGTGGCTGTGACTGAACTTATTGCCCAATAAGCACAAATACTGTCCTTAAAATAACATAAAAAAATTCCGAAATTCAAAATATGCTTCATCAGGACTCCAGTTACATAAAGAAGTGCGTTTTCTATTACCAAACTGCACACATTTAATTAGATTTTTGAATTTTTCTACAGTTGTTGTTGCTCTCAATGAACCAAGCGTGTAGAAAATAACAAAAAAACAAATAAAAAAAAAACGGTTTTGATGGGTTTCAGACACCACTAGTGGAAATTTATCGTTGTCAAGATAAATTCAAACTCTTATTGTGATAAACAATTTTTCACGATAACGATAAAACGATACGGTAAAGGCCCAGCCTTGTGTAATTGTAATAAATGTAATTTTGAGTTTGAAACCCGCTGGTCACCAATGAGGACCGGGCGATTTTGATCACCAGCCAAGTTCTCATTTTTTCTCCAATACTGAGTTATTTATTTATTCTTTATTTCATTCTATTTGGAAATAATTCTTCTTTGATTTTTTTTCCACACTTAAAGTTTTAAGAAGGACAGGTGAAAAAAAATATCTCTAAGAGGAATTGTTGTATTATTAAATACCCCAACTCTAAGAAAGTTTTTTCCACCAGACTAAAAAAAAAAAAAAACTTGCATTATAGATTTCCCACAATGCCTTGCTCCCTGGTCTTTCAGAGCCTACAGCCCAGTTTTAATACGGTGGGATTTCTCAGAAAAGTCTGAAGTCTCCTGGCCAGTGCTCCCCTGAAAACTTTTTATAACCATTTCAATTGAGGCAGAGGAAGCGGCGCTGTGAAAAAGTGCTGACGCTGTCATGGTGATCGAAGCTGCCTCATCTCTGAAAAATCCGGAGTGACGAAAAATGACCTGACATTTGAATCAACTTTAATGCACTTCATGACTTCTTAAGCGTTATGGAGTGAACTTATTCCCCCCCTCCCCTTTTTTTTAGCTCTGACTCAGACTTTTCTCACTTATCTGGCCTCCATGTTCTCTTGTTCAGCCTCTGGGCTTTCATGCGCTGGCGGTTAAAGTCAGTCGGCGCGCTCAATCTGCCCGAAGCGTTTGCCTCAAGCGTTTGATCATCTGATGATGTGATCTGTCCTTTACATGCAAAACACATTCTTCTACTTTTTTCATTTTGGCAAATAATAATAAAAAAAACTATATTATATAGTTATATTTTCATCACTTTTATAGTGTTCTAAATAATGCAGACAAAAACTAAAGTATTCTTGTTTATCAGGTTTTTTAAATGGTGTAAAGAAGGTGAAAAACATGACTTTGACTCTGTTAGCGTATATCCTGGCTTGGATGCAGATCAGCAGGACATCAAGCTTCGTTGGGCTATAAATTAACTGGCAGAACTTCACTGATGCATGAATCCAAGACAAACCTGAAGGATTCCTACAAAGGAGACAAAAGTCTAGAAAAGCACAGAATTTTATTTAGGTATTTTAGGTTTTAAATACAGGAAATAGTTTTGATTTCCAGCTTTTATTCCCTGTTGCTTTGTTTACATGATGAATGTATTGAAATAATAAATATAGTAAATATCAGTTGCTTTTTATGGGGTTTTTTTTAAAGCAGAAGTGAAAAGTGTTTTGAGGTTAACTTAACATAAAAATAGAACCACCAAACATACTTATAATGAAATAAAAAATATTCCCACTAATGGGATTTCAATTACGGCATATTAAAAAAGTACTTCCGGTGCGTTCGGCTGTTTCCGTGACCATTCGGATGTGAGACGTCACGCATGCCACACCGGGGATAAATAGCTGCAAGTGGTTGAATACAGTTTCATCATGGTTCAGTGCGTCGCTATTAACTGTACAAACCAGGCCGGGGGAAATTAGTGTCCTTTTTTTATTTCAGATATTTGGCATCCATTAGTACAACTATCCATCCATCCATCTACAGTGGTAGAAGACTATTGGAAAATCTGAAATACAAACTTAATTAATCAATTAGATGTTTTTAAGTACACTTTTTGCGCAGATTAATCTCAACTCTTGTTCTTTTCGTAAAGTTACACGGGGAATCGTACAAACCGATATTAGCCACCTGTTAGCCAGGTATTGGCACAGCTAACTAGCTTCTAATCTGCTGCAGGTATGCGGGGTGTAAGCAGTGGCTGCTACATCGAGTCCAGATAAACTCTGCTAACTCTGGAACTTTAAATCATAAGAAAAGTATAAAGGAAAATATCTGTGGTTTGGAAAATGAGACCAGAAATTGCACGCCGTCGTGTAAATGAGATAGAGAACATTAGACAATTTGTTTTGTTTGATAAAAGGGGAAGGCTAGTCTTTTTTAATAGGACATTTGTTGTGATCTGGAGAGCCATTAATCTGTCAATTTTTGCAGGTATAAAGTTAAGGCATGGTTATTGTCATAATATCTGGTGTTAATTCAGAGAACTTTTGTATCTATATTCATTAATGGTCAGAATAATTGACTGACCTCTGCCTTTTAGATTAAATATGGTAAAATATAGTCTTTTAATGACTACAGAGGTCTACAACAGAAACACCACATTATTCAGCAAAGGAACCTGGGGTGACCATAGCCAGATCAATTCTTTAACAATAATGTGACTCTGGGGAAAATATAGAAATTTGAAAATATAGCTGGAAAATAATTTATGCATCACGTTTCTTTGGCTCTTTCTTTGCATCTGCAGAAAACTTTACCCAGTGTGGATGTTCACCAGACAGACGTCCTGGGAAAGTATCCCAATCGAATCAGTTCAATTCAGTTAGCACAAAACACAACGAGCATTTCATCAGGGTGGAAAAAAAACCCTGCTCTGATTTGATTAGACGGGTCTGACAGGAACATGAGGAGCGAACATCAAAGGCCTGTTTACAGGTTTTAATAGAATCACAGTTAATAACACTCCTTGTGTACCGCGCTGCGTCTCGCCACAAAGCTGCCGTGTCAGGGCGGCTCGTAGCATCCTGCTAAGTCTTTAGGTCGTCTTAGCTCGCAGATCAAGGCCGCTGCTCTGTAACTTTGAACTTGACATTTCAAAAGGGAGAGGATAAAGAGATGCTTAAATATCAAATCCTCCCCCAACTCCCTCATCCTTCATATTGGACGCTGTTAAAAGATCAACCGCTGAATCAAAGAGCAATGTTCAGGGGAAAGGATTTTCCCCAATCTGTTTGTCTGTGGAAGTTATTTTATGTACGATTCAGCTAAAAAAAATGTGCCTATCTACTGTTTTTTTTTGTTTTCTCATGATAACTATTACATGTTTACTTATAATACAGGTCATTAGAAGATCCCCACTTAAAAAAAAAACCTTGTGCACCAGGTTATGGGATTTTCCTTCGCTCAGTTTCTTTAACTTTTTCCCATCAAACTGTTTTATTTAAAAGGGATTCAGTTAAAGCCGAGTGGTTGTTTGTCTATATTTATTGAGCATCTCAAACAAGCGATGACTTAACAAAGGAGAAAAGCAGAATAATTATCTGATGAACCCAAGAGGTTCAACTCAGACAGGACTAGGGCTGGGTATCATCTAGGATGAGCCGATTCGATATGATTCTCGATATATCTCTGCTTGATTTGATTTGACTCCAATATCGATATTTATGACTTTCAAATTAATGCTCAAAGTCATTCAATCAACAAAACCCGCCAAATATTATATTTATGTTCAATTTATTGAACACTAATATATTAACAGGAAAATAAAGTGCATTTGGTTCAATGCATTTATCACAGAAACCAAAAATGTGTCCAAACGTCTGATTTTAGGGACGAAGGCGCTTCTAAAATCCTGTCGGCTGTTCCGCTAGTTCGTCTCACTTGCTCTTCCTCGCTGTGAACAGTAATGGTGCGCAGTAATAACGCCCCCCCCCCCCCCAGGGGTTGGGAGGTAAATCGATATTGAAAGCCAGAGTATCGATATTAAATAGTTTTTAAAAACATTGATATTAATCTTTATATCGGTTTTCATGCACAGTCCTATTCAGGACTGTGTGACAAATACGCAGCAAGCTCTGTTTGGAAGGCTGTCAGCTTGACTGAGGCGAATCACAAGACCAGAACGATGTCCTTTGGACAAAAAGGACGGAAGTAGAGATGTGCAGCGTTGCTCCATGTTTATAGAAAACAAAGACAGCATATCATCACAAACACATCATACCATTCATCAAGCACGGCGGTGGAGGAGTCATGATTTGGGCCTGTCTAGCAGTCACATGACCTGAGCCCCTTGCAGTCATTCAGTCGGCCATGAATTTCTTTGCAATTGTTGAAATTAAAACACTAACTGACATTTTCATGCTATTTACAAAGTCCTTTTTGATGAACTGCCCCTTTTCAGAGCAAATCGGTACTTGACTATGCAAAGCTGGGTCACATACGGTCGCTAAGGATCCTGTCGCGAGCGAGGAGATGAGGACAAGGATCCGCTGTTTTATCCAAAACTGCAAGAACACATTACAGTAAAAGACTAATACTGCCACCTTGGGGTACCAGCAACACATTACAGCCTGATAACGACAAACGGGACAGAAAGAGCGACAGATTCTTGCGTGAATTCTTCTCCTGCATCTAGTGTGGCTTGTTTATATATATATATATATATATATATATATATATATATATATATATATATATATATATATATATATATATACATGTAATGCGGCACACCACCCAGGGCGGCTTACGAGGCGCCACAAGCATTCTAACACAGAATTTTAAAGTTTTCTTTATGTTATCGTGGAATGGCTGTGTCCCCCACTTCACATGTTTTGCACAGTTTAGACACCAATAAATATAGCTGCTCCCTGTGCATGATGCTGTGGTTGATTTCTGAGTCCCAGCTTTAAATTTTGTGCTAAATTTAAGCGATGGGACGCTGCGCGGTGCAATCTGATGAGCAGGCGGCACATGTACGGAGGCCAGCAGCTGTCCTGGCTTGACTCTGGACTCCCTTCCCCCTCTCCAGCGTTGGATAAGCTCCAGTTTAAAATGTAATGAAAGCTTGACTGATAAAACCTGGACTGAATTATGTGACACTCGTTAAAGTTGATTTAAAATACAGATGTCCTGAACGGTATAATACCAAAAACGTATTATTAGTCAGTCCTTCGTTCTTTCTGCTGCTCACGTCGTTAGCTTACATCTACGCGGGACGGGAAACGGAGCGTTTCTGGTCCCCGGCCGTCTATTCGGTGCGCTGTGCCCCAAAACCAGTGATCACCTGGACCGTAATCCTTTGAGTTGAAGGTTTGAGTTAGTTAAGAAATGAAAGAAAGCGAGAGAGAAATGTTTTTTGCCTTCGGGCGTCCGCCGGAGGAGGCTTAGAGGAAGTGAAAGATATTTTTTATAGCTGCACAGGTGTGCGTGAAAAGGAGCATCAACAGAGATTTCCCTGTGTGTGGTCTTGTGATAACGTTTCACTAAGTCCCCCCTTGCCCCCCCCCCCCCCCCCCCCCCCCCCGGCCCCCCACACACCCACCCATGTTTGCCCTTTCTTCTCACTGTTCCTGCGCTGCTTCCCACAAATCACTTGAGAAATGGGCTGCCCACAGGTGTTGCTGACTCCCACTTTCCAACTGCCCCCATCCTCCGCTGCATGGGAACAGCTGCTTGTGTCAACGTGAACTCCCCCCCCCCCCCTCCCCCACAGGACGCAGTGCCACCCGACGGCTGGGAATCCAGTCACAATGACGGCCCAGGCTCGATGTTTTCGGGCACCCGGTGAGTCAAAGAGGCGGAGGATCATGTCTGCTGAGCCCAGAGGACTGGAGCCTCCCAGTCTGGAGATGGAGATAAAGTCTGGGTCGAGCCGCTCGTCACTCCCATGTCAAACAATGCGGCTGGTTATGAGTTCTGAACACAGATGTAGCTTTGTGTTTGACGCTTTTGTCCGAGCAAAAGCCGGCGTCGGACTCGGCGGTTGAAATTCACGGCCCCTGCAGGCCAGGGCTGTGTTTTCAGGGGACACACGAGACGAGTTTGTTTTGTAAATAAAGTTTGAGCCCCTTTGACGCGTCGATTCCCGAACGTTTGACTCTCGCTGATCGTTTACCTACACACACGATCCAGCGGCTTTTAGAGAACAGAAGGTGAAGTGGAAAGAAGTTTTCAGCATTTTCTACAGATGAAAGTTTGAAAGGTGTAGCTTGCGTTTTAGCTCCATCTACTTCACCGTCTACACCGACCAGCTTCCCGTTCCCTGCTGAAGAAAAGCATCACAGCATGATTATGCCACCATGTTTCAATTTGTATTTTTTTGTTTTATCCTGCAGGCATAAAGTGAACGTTTAGTTTCATCTGACCTTTTTTCACAGGTTTGCTTTGCCCAAATGGGACTATTAACGACTTACTTTTTACTGCAGTCTAGGCTGCTTCTCTGATCAATGCTCTCCTGGTCCAGCCTGTCAGTCCAGGTGGACATCCATGTCCTGGTAGGTCTGCAGGAGGTCCATCGTCTCTCCAAGTCCAGATGATGGACTGATCAGAGCTCTGGGATGTTGTTGTAGAACACGATCCTGCTTTTAACTGGACCAGAACTTCCTGCTTGATTGGTTCCTCGGTCGTCATGATGCTGCACTGCAAAAACGGAACAAAAAACAAGTCACATTTTCTTGAAATTAGTGTATCTGTCCTTGATTTGATCAGTTAAATAAGATTATCTGCCAATTGAATAAGATTTTTACACTTAAAATAGGAACAGCTCATCTTCAGCATCTTATTTCACGTGCAATATATCTAATTATCTTATATTGGGGGTCAAAATACTCGTTCCATTGGCAGATAGTCTTGTTTACCTACTCAAATCAAGTACAAATACACTAATTTTAAGAAAATGTTACTTATTTCTAGATCAGTTTTTGCAGTGTGCTTCTCTGATGTTCCCTAACAAACCTTGGAGGCCAGTTTACTAATTAGATGACTTTTGAAGGCAAATCGTTCCACTGGATTTTGTTACGTTCTCAAGTAAAACATTTTTTTAAGCATCTATAATTTTATTTCTGCTTGGCTCCACTGTATGACTTTGTGTTGGTTTATCTTGTAAGATCTCATCCCTTCGCGTAGCTCCGTGAATCCCTTCATGCTGCCTGCTGGTATCGACTGGCAGCTAAAACCCAAATGTGCTTTGTTTGCTGCCCTTCTTCACAGCTTTCCCTCCCCCACTCCCCTTCTGTCTGCTCTGAACTCTTCTCAAAATGTAAGTGGTTGTTCGTCGCTCATTCACGGAGCATCTACAAAGTCAGCCAAGCTGTCGCGTTACAGAAGAACCAGTCATAAAGTTAACTCCTGAAATTTTGGTCAAAATATCTTTATTTGTCTTTTATTTGTTGTCTGATCCTCCAGAAGCTACAGAGCTGTCATCTTATCTGTCTTTTATCTTTGACCAAAGATAAAAAAAAAAATCACTTTGAAAAACCAACCAACCAGCTTGGCTTTTGATTTAAAAGGGAATCGAGGCAGATCTCGGCCAATTAAGAGACTTGAACAGAAAAGTCTTGAAAGGAAAAAAGGATCTTAAAGTGACCTAAATCCTTTTATTCAGCTGTGTTGTTGTTGGATGGTGGAATCGTGAGATTCCTGTTTCAAACCACAGGAGTTTAAATGTTCTGCTCTCTGTTCACGAGTTGGTTTTCTCTGGGTACTCCGGTTTCTACCCACAGTGGAAATGCCTGTATGTTAGGTTATTTGACCTCTCTAAATAACCTATATCTGTGTTTAAGTGCTTTGTAACTGGTCCAGTTTGTTTCTGTGATGGTGCGGCGGTACACTGGCGATCTGTTCAATATATACCCCGTTTTTGTGATTCCTACTAATTTGTTTAATGTACTTAAACCTCATAAAACCACCATTGCTGCAGCATTGGTGGATTACTTGAATGTCTTATGAACACACACAAAAAAATTAATTCATAAATTTCTCATTCCTTTTTTTACTTCTGAATATAATAACTTTGATGTTCTAAAAACGTTTCGGCACATCCCTTTCTGCCATACAGTGGTCAAAATACAATGCAGGACCACCAGAAGCCCCCAGTTTCATGCTCTTTGTCACAGACTCTCCATAGTTTCTTTCACACTGGAAAAAAACTGACTTGGTAACCTCTGACATATGAATTTCCTCTTCAGTGGGAACCGCCACAGCCAGGATTCGTTTGCAGGTCAAATGAACGCAGTGGTCACAGATGTTTATCAGCTACAACCCTGGTGAGCAGTAAAAGCGTCACTGTTGTGCAGATGCTAATTTTTGCAACCTTTTGAACTGAAGGAATGCCAATTCAGTCAAAGCTGCTCAGGCAAGCTGAATTAGAGATTTAAAGGTTCTGGTGTTGTAGAGATCACTCTATCAGCTCCCTGCTGCTGTTTGATATGGACAGTGACACTTTGTAAGACCTGCTACAGCTACAGAGTTACACTGCCAAAAGGGAACTAAAAGTAAGTGTATTTGTCTTGAAATTAGTGTATTTTCCTTGATTTGAGCACATAAATAAGACAATTTCCCAATGGAATAAGATGTTTGCACTTAAAATAGGAACAATTAATCTCCATCATCTTATTTGAAGTGCAATGTATTTAATGATCTTATTTTAGGGGTAAAAACACTAATGGGATTGGCAAATAATATTATTTAGCTTCTCCAAATCAAGGAAAAATACACTAACTTCAAGAAGATTTTACTTACTTTTAGTTCCCTTTTTGCAGTGTGCAGAAGGGTTGTTTCTGGAAACCTAAAGTAGCTGAGAAGCTTGGCATCATTTTGGGATAAAAAAAATCACCAAACACACACGGTCTCCTCCAGCTGAAATGGTTTTCAGCAACATTGTCTGGTTTAACATCCTCTCCTATAATTGCATACACAAACATATATAAATTGTTCTACATGTCTCCTTTTACATTTAAATGTACAATAGGTGTCACCAATGAACCAGTAACTATAGAGGAGTGTGTTCAACAGCTATAGTTAGCTCTGGGCGGCGTAGTTTTCTATCTTCAGATATTGCGTGAAGAACGGCCATTCATCACTTTTTTTTAGCATCCATAAACATTAAATACGGAGCTGGAGCGCATCCTGTGTCCCCGCCATCTTGGATGGGTCTCTCCTACTCTGGGCTGGCATAGGAGCTGATTGGAGTAAACGCAGAGAGAGGAACTTAAGCCCATATTTTCTGCAGCATATGGTTGCAATAACCAGGGATAACTACTGAAAGTAGATCACGCGGTACAGATCACCATTTTGGGCTGAGATTGGTTCTGAAGATGAGTTTTTACTTGGTGAGAACAACGCAGAAACCCAATAGATGGACCATAATTTTATGCTTATTGATTTGTTATCTCTGTATTTCACAAACTAAGGCTGAATCACGTCACCAAATTAAGTATCCTGGAGTTACAGAATACAAACACATGCAAGAAGCTGTGCAAAACAGTTCTTTTTCAAAGGTTAAGCTCCAGCCCTAGTGCTAGCAGGGTGTAAGACACTGGAATGACCTGGAAATTTTAAACACTTTTACAGGCCTTTAAAAAACGGTATGCATGTGTGTATGCACAGCACGCAATGGCTCAGGATGGTACATGTGAGAGAGGGAAATAAATTGAAAATGAACAATCCAACTTGTTTCTTTATTTAAAAATAACATTTATTTATATGTAATACCATATTTCTCAGTTTAAAAGCATAAAATAAAGTATTTCAGCATGAAATCCTGTATTTATACATTAATATGCTACGAGCATAGATTTATGAAATATGTTGTTGAAGCAATGTGTTTCAGCGTCAAAACATGTTTTTTTATGCGTGACAGAGTTCTGTATCATAACCACATCTCTTCCGTTTGTAACAAACCAAATTGTGTGAAAATCGGGTCAAAATTCACCCGATTATGATTTATTTTAGTCGGGCAAACAGCTTCATCAGTACAAAGAAATGCACTGGGGTCATGTGAGAGACCCATCCAAGATGGCCGCCGTGCTGAAACGTCAGCTCCAGTGGGCCATGGCAGTCCATGGGGCGTCTACCTATATACAACATCTGTATATGAGACCCCAGCCAGACTCATGTAATAAGATTTTCAGCTCTTATAGACAACATTTTTTTATCATGGAAAAGTTGTAATAAAATTTCCCTTTAGCTTGAATCTGTGGTGTTTCAGGGTGAAAAACCACCCGCAGTTAATGCCAAGCAGTGTCAGAAATTTGTTGGAAATATTTGTGTGACTGAAGCTGTCATCTTTTTCTCATCTATGAATGCTTCCCCAGCTGTCAACCTTCCCTCATCTTCTGGTCTAAATCTAATAACCAGCACCAACTCCAGCGCTCTATTTGTTGTTGAATTGATGTCTGTCAGGTGTGTGGGAAACCCTCTTCCCCGGTTCCTTTTGTGGCTGCAAACCTCCCAGAGCGTTCCCCGGCCAGAAGGGATATATATCCCTCCGGTGATTTCTGGTTCTGACCCGAGCTCCCAGTGAGATTCACTGAAATCCTCCAGATGGAGACGTCTAGCAGGCATCCCAGTCAGATGCCCGAACCGCCTCAGCGGAGTTCTGTCGACACAGAGGAGCGGTTCGCTTATGAGTTTAGAAATCATGCAGCTTCTCCTTCCGGCGCTCTGCTTTGTAAGCTGGAGATGCTTTGCTGCAGCAGCTGATTGGTCCAATTGAGACATAAAACCACTGTGGCTAAACTCTACTATAGTTTAGTCAGGTTTTAGTGGCTTACTTGTTTACTTAAAGTGCTTTGACACATTATTTTCCCTGTTAGAGATTTAGGTTGCGTTTGCTTTTTTTGCCACGTTTAAAGGTTTCAGATCATAAGCAGGTTTACCATGACTTTTTTTTTTTACTATGGGTAAAAAAGCTCTTCAAACAGCCAGGAGTAATCTGAAGAATGAATTCCCCTTTAGTCTCTAGTTTAAAAATGTATATATTCAGATTTACAAGAAAAGTATTTGCCTTTGTTTTATATTGTACTTCAAATGTCATGTATTCCTTGTTGTTTGAAGCTACTTGGGTATTAAAACTGATTCTGAAGTCCGATAACTGATTGTTTCTCAGTTGGACTCAAGTCCAGACTTTAACTAGGCCACTTCACTGCCGTTGTTGTTGTTGTTGTTTGAGCCATTCAGAGGTGGCTCCTATACTCTCTTTCTAGATTTTTTTGCTAAAGGGCAGAATTTATTGTGGCTGCATCAGTTACCGGTAGCCGCTTTGGTCCTGAAGCCGCACAGCAGCCCCAGACCATCATACCTCCACCGTCAGCTTTTATTCCAGGTGTGAAATTTTACAGCAGGTGTAACAGGAAACAGACCTGAAAGAAAAGTTACACTTTTGTCTCATCGGTCCACTAAATATTTTCTCTAATCTTTTGGCGATCATCAGGATATTTCTTGGTAAATGTGCAGTTTTGGGTTCTTGTGATTTCCTGGAAGAGTCCTTGATGAGCTCTCGGAGTAATTTTGGTCGGCTGACCGAGGGCTGGACAATATATAGAGAATATCGCGATTTTTCAAAAAAGAGATACATGATTAGACTATTTAATTTAAATTACACTTTTATGTGTTCCGGTAGGTTATTTTTCAGCTGTTTCCTGTATTTAGCTACAGCTGTTTGTTAAAACAAATGCTTGTGAGACATTTGGAATGAAGCTTTGATTCATGGATGCCTTTTTCTAATTACTTTATGAAAAGAAAAACATATCGAGATAGATATAATTTATCAGCATTCAGCCCAAAAATATCGAGATATTACTTTGGTCCATGTCGCCGAGCTTTAGGCTGACCTCTCTGGTGAAGATTCGTGTTTTCTCCATGTGTGGATGATGGCGGTTCGCTGGAGTCGCAAAGCTTTAGAAATGTACAACTCTTTCCAGATTGATAGAAGTCAGTGACTTTGTCTCTCATCTGCTCTTGAATTGGTTTAGATCGGGGTGTGATGTGTTGCTTTTTTGGGATCTTTTAGCCTACTTAATTTCATCAGCCAAGTTCTTTTTAAGTGAGGTTCTTGATTCTTTGGATTTCTCTAATCAAGCCTCTGTGTGTGTGTGTGTGTGTGTGTGTGTGTGTGTGTGTGTGTGTGTGTGTGTGTGTGTGTGTGTGTGTGTGTGTGTGTGTCTTTTTCAAAAATGCATTTAATCACAGTTAATTCCCAAATCCAACATGTTTCTTCCAGTGTATTGTTAATAGTATGTCTGAATGTGACCCACCTTTAAGTCCCTTTTCTCCTGGGTGGGGAACTTTGTTGGTCCTGGGTGCAGATTTTCTGCTGTCGCTGTGGATTATCAGTCTGATTATTAATTTCTCAGACTCAAAGATTTTCACTGAGAGTGGCCCTGAGCTCCGACCGGTGTTGTTTCTGACTGCATGTGTGGGGGCTGTTGGGGGGGTTGTAGGTAGGGCTGTCCTGGGCACATGGGGTAAGTAGCCTTTCCTCCTCATTAACTCAGCAGTGCACCTGTGATCACTCCGATATTCTCTTTGAGAGCATTAGGGTTCCCAGCAGGGGATTTGCGGAGAGAGGGGGGGGGGGGGGCTGGGGCTCTGCATTTTGATCCCTGTGAATTGGGTGTGGCACGCTTGCCCGACAGCTCGCGTCATGTCTGCTTGACGGGATAAAAGGAGAACGGACGCACTAATAAGCCTTTGTTGTAGGGCAGGCCCTGCTTGAATACAAATGCACACAGAACTTTACCAGAGGTTCAAACGGGGGAGGAAATTAAGTCTTTATAGATGAGTTTAGAGAAATAAATTGTGGCTCGTAATCCCCATTAAAGATAATTGTATATATCTTTATGCAAAAGCATCTCAGACTCATCAAGAACATTGTGAAACAGATAACAATCCCCTAAATGTGTTCACTTGTTTGCATGATTGATTATGTGGTTCTTTATGTAAATGAGCAGAATTAATGAGCCCTCCCGTTGTTTTTAGGCCTTTTCTCTGCAGCACAATTTACCTCTAACTAACGAATATCTGTGACTATAATTGTGAAGATAGTTGACTGGAACTTTTAAATTCGGCGTATTTTGCCTTCTCAATGCAATGGAAAATGCAAGTACCCGTTGGTTGTTAGCATGCTAGCATGTTACACCTTGACCACAGGTGTTCTGTAGGCAAAAATAAGCTTCTGGTATATTTTTGCCTGGATTTTTCCACTCTTCCTGTCAGAATTGTTAGGGTTTGTGTAAATCGTTGTCTTCCTGGCGCTGACCCAAAGTTTACTCTCAGTCCCCAAACCTTTCAGGGACCATCCATCCATCCATCAGGATGTTGATCTGAAGAATATCAGCTGCTAGCATCAAAGCAGCATACTTCTTGTCATTGTGGCCAGGTAGCTTAATTAACGTCATTGCTTCTTTCTTGGTCTCTCAGTTCATGTTTATTTTTGCTTCACTCGGGGCAGTCACACGGATGCTCAAAGGTCTTCTAGTTCATGTTGGGCTTAAGCTCTGGTGGTTCTTGGGTTGTTATCAATCATGATCAATTTAATTTCATCTAAGGGCGTCATTTTGGGTCAGGTGGTCGAGCCCTGGACAATGATCCCAAGCACACATCAAACGTGGTTTTGGAATAAATAAGGCAGCGTTTAAATGATGAATCACATTTCTGATAAGAAGATCGGTCAAATATCCTCCAGGAACCTGTTAACGGCTACAAAAAGTAAGAGTTTAAGGTTCAACATGCTAAGGCAAAGCAAGACAAGTTTATTTGTATAGCACATTTCAGTACAAAGAGAATACAAAGTGCTTTACATGATAAAAACATAGGGGGAAAAAACAGAATAAAAGCAAGTTGGAATAAAATGTAGAAAAAATGAAACAAAACAAAACATGGGAAAATGGAAAGTAAAAGCAAGTATTAAAAACAGTTGGACTGCAAACTTAAATTAATGATGTTTCAGTGAAACAGTTTAACTAGAACAGTCAAAGGTAATCGTAAACAAATGTGTTTTGAATCTTGATTTAAAGAACTCAGGCTTTTAGCACTTTTACAGTTTTCTGGAAGTTTGTTCCAAATAAGAAATCAAGGAAATTTAGCCTAATAATTGTGTCTGTATGTATATTTCTGAGCCCAGGTAAAACATTTAAATTTGTAAAAATCCCAAATAAACTACTCTATCCGCTTTATTCCAAATCAAAAAAATTGTTTTAATCGAAATACAGCTTGTTAAAAACCACAAACTAATACAGCATTCAGGCCGATCATGACTGTATGTAAAGTATTTAACTGGAGCTGGATTCCCAACTAACGTCAGCTTTTTGGTTAATTTGTCATGCTAAATAAATGTAGTGATATTTTTTGTTTGTTTTGAAATCATTGCTTAAAACATTATATAAGTGAAATAAAACGCCATAGTTAATGTAATTTCTGTCGCTCTCGGGAAAATCTGAAATAACAGTTTGAGTGAAACAAATGATTTCTTACCTCTAAATAGTTTTTAAACGTTTTCTTTAAGGTTTGCAGGTTTTGAGAATAGAGAGAATAAACTGAGAATAATTCAGTGCAGCCTTTTCTTCTGAATGCCTGAAGGAAAGCTGATGTAGTTGGCACCAGGTTTGTGGCTTTTCCAGCACATTCAGCACCATGTTAATGACCACAGCAGCCCGGATAAGAAGGCCTTTGTTGGACCACAGCTTCCAGTCGGTGTTCTGTCGTCAGAGGTCTGATTGGAAAAAGGTCTTCTATTTATAGAGTGATTATGACGGCCAAAAGCTCATACCTGGACCTGCTGTCCTTAATGTCTTCTCTTTCACACCGTTTAATAAGGAGGACGGAGGCGCCACTGTTTCAAGACTCAGAATGTCAGTTTTGTGCACCTTTCCCAAACTGGAGTCTGAGGGTTAATCAGTCAAACAAGGCGGCAGAAAACTTTTAACACAAACTTTAATGAATATTTGCAGCAGTTTGCTATGAAGACGTCCATGCAATGCAAATTTCAACCATGACAACAAGCCACCTGTTCTTATGGTCTGTTCAGAGCCGTCATCCATCAAACTGTCTTTTTTTTTTACACATTTCTATCAGCTGAAGATTAGTTACAAAGCTCATCTCAGGAGAATTAGCCCACCCGTGCCATAAACAGAAACAAAAAGCGCACAATGTTACGAATGTCGATGAACAGATGATACACCTGAACATGGGAAAAAAAATGTTGAAGTGCCTTCAGGAGAAAAGAAGATTGGACAGAACATTGATGATGATTTTTTATAAAGGTTTTACTCTTCTAACTGTGTGCGCTTGTATAAAAGACCTGAAACACGCAGATATTAAAGCAGATTTTATGGATGGAGATCAGATATGAGCTCAGAGATGAAACTCGGGTTGATGTCTGACACGAACAATGCAGTGAAGGGACATTGAAAAGACAGATTATTGAACCAGTGTGAAGAGGTTACAGAGCAGGTAGAAGATGCTTTAATAAAACTGCTGCTCAAAGTGTACATACACTGCAAAAAGGGAGCTAAAAGTAAATAAAATCTTAAAACGAGTGTATTTTTCCTTGATTTGAGCAAATAAATAAGACTATTTCCCAATGGAATGAGTATTTTTACCCTTAAAATAAGATAATTAGATATCCTGCACTTGAAATAAGATGATGGAGATGAATTGTTCTTATTTTAAGTGCAAAAATCGTATTCCATTGGCAGGTAGTGGTATTTATCTGCTCAAATCAAGGAAAAATACACTAATTTCAAGAAAAATTTACTTACTTTTAGTTCCCTTTTTGCAGTTTATAGGAAACAAAAGAGTAAAAATACATGACCACAGATAATATAGGTCCTACAAATACACACTAATGTTCTGGATAATCAAAAACGGGGCATGTGGTGTTACTGGTGACTGGTTGGGTATGTGGTGTAATGTAGGTGTGAACAAGGAGTCCAAGGTGGAAGAGGGAGTGCATCAAGGATCGGCTCTGAGCCCCTTCTTGTTTCTGTGGTGATGGACACGTTGACAGGTGAGACGGGAACCTCTGTGGATTATGAGGTTTGCAGATGACATTGTGATTTGCGGTGAGAGCAGGAAATAGGTGGAGGAAACACTCCAGTAAGTAGTTTTTACAAAATGTACTTTTTAATTTGACAAAAAAGCCTCTTAGAACTGCATATTCTAATTTATTGAATATGACTGTATAGGAATTAATGTACACATATAGTGTATATATTAGGGGTGTAACGGTACACGTGGGGGTTTTGAACCGTTTCAGTATGGCATGTTCGGTTCGGTCCACCTGCGTACCATTTCACTTACTTTTTACTCATTGAATTATTTTATTTTATCTTTAGGAAGAGCTTAAGCACCGCAGAGCTAAAGCTCCCTAAGCGCACCAGTAGCATGGCAACAAATAAGCCAGCGCTTGAAGACCCTCACACCGTGATCAGATAACTACGTATGTGACGCGAAAAAACTCCAAGCGACGTCCGTGTAGTCCGTGAAATATGTCATGCCATCAAGCAAACTCTCCAGTAAACAATTTTTTGCTGTTTTTGTCTAAAAAAAAAAATCAGAGGAAACACGGTGTACTCACTTTGCACTTTCTTAATCTTCCATGGCACCAAGCAACAAAAATCTCCGTATGTATCTTGACTGTTATGGT
This sequence comes from Fundulus diaphanus, assembly GCA_037039145.1. Classification (NCBI taxonomy): domain Eukaryota; kingdom Metazoa; phylum Chordata; class Actinopteri; order Cyprinodontiformes; family Fundulidae; genus Fundulus; species Fundulus diaphanus. The sequence continues at coordinate 48,758,346 of CM073136.1, forward strand.
AGCAGAAAAGCGCTGCTGCATTCTGGGTAATTCTGCCACTGAGAGTGACGCATCGTAAAGTCCCGCCTCCTCTGATTGGTCCGGTTTTGGGCCGGAGGGAATAGAGCCTTACCAGACTGATTTATGCTAATTCAGTCTGGCTGGCCAGGCGAGGGCTGACTTCTGCAGCTGAGCGTCTCGTGCAAATTTGAATAAACAGAGCCAAAATAAACTTTTTTTGTGTTCTTGCCAAAAAAAAGTATGTAACAAGCTTAACTTGTTAACACACTTAAAACGACTTCACTTCTACCAGGAAAAAAGGCAACTTGGTGCAAAGACCGATAACGGCAGCATTTAAACAACTTTTAGCAGGTAACTCAGATCAGGACTAAGCATAAGTAAGCATAATAAACTATACTAACAGCTTGTTTGTATAGCATATTTAACAGTGCAGTTTATTTAAAATATCACCCAAATAGATTTTGTCTCTTTTTTTTTCATTTTCTTTTTATCGAGCATCAGTAATACATTATATCGTTTCAAATACAAGAGACACAATACTCACATTTATATTTTAACCCCCCATCCCAAGAGCATGTTGGACACCAATCCAGTAAGAGTAGATCATTGAAGGTAATACAAAATATATATATATATATATATATACACACACACATGTACATACATACATATATAACAAAAAGAGCGTGTACCTCGGCTCGCCAGCACTGAGGCTGTGCACTAAACCAGACATGGTTCACATGGATTCAATCACACTCACAAATACAAATGCAAGATGACTGATGAAGATCATTAAGTGGGCACAGTTTTAAGTTTACCTAAATGCGTCAACAGCAGTGCCCAGACTGAGAAGAATTTGTCCCTGGACCCCCTTAGAGTATATTTTATTTTCTCTAATTGTATGAAGTGTGTCAGGTCACTAGACCACAAAGACACTTTGGGTGGATTTTTTGATTTCCAATGCAATAATATTCTTCTACGTGCAAGCAGCGTCGTAAAAGCACTTATGTTTTTATAGCTTTTCCTTAATGTTGTATGTCTTCTATCTGTAGTACCAAATATGGCCATAGCTACATTGGGTTGAAGATTAGTATTCAATGCTTCTGACAACGCTTTAAAGATGGTAGACCAATAGGTTGCCAGGGCTGGACATGACCAAAACATATGTGTTAAATCAGCAGGAGGTTATACAATCACTTATTCTGGAGACCAGTCTTTTAGAGCTTTTGTCTCTTTTTATATAAAAAAAAATTGTATTGTTTACTTGCCAACGTTTAAGTCTTTAATTTCTGGCTTTTTTGTGCTGAAAATTAACCAAAAAATTGTACCGTAAATTAACCGACTAGAGACCCTCTTGAAACCCAACCAAAATACGATTTTAGCGTACCGTTACACCCCTAGTATTATATGTACCCACGCTACATTAATTCCTCTATCCAGTGCTGGAAGGAGACTTGCTTGCCTCTAAGAGATCTGAATGTGTTTTTTTTTTTAAAGTGGCTCAGACTCCAGAGGTTTTATTGAAAATGCTTCCCAGAGCCTAAATGAGACGAGCTCCATACTTCTCCTTATTTCATCCAAGCATTTCAATCCATTCAGTGACAGAAAATCCCATTACGTTTCCCTGAGCTGATATTTCATTTTAAAATGGAAGTCAAATAAAATTATACTGAGTGTTTTCCCCTCAAACTGAAGCATTTTTTTTACCAGTACTCCTGAGATACTGACCTAAATGTGTTCTTGTTCCCAGGCTGCTTTGACTTAATGCTACTGTAACTGGGCCACTATATGCAGTTGTTTGGTGAATGGGATGAACGCGTCGTTTCATTAATGTTTAAATTTCCAGGACTTCGCTGTAATGGACCGCTCAATCACTCCAATATTAGCTTTCAGGGAACTTTGTTACCGTCAGGCCCCATTTAGTCGTTTGGTTTTCTTTCTTTTTTTTAATATTGATAGCTAAAGGAACTCCCCCGTGATGTTGATCCAGTGTTTAGCCCATTGACCTTTAATTATCCATCCTGTAGCTGCAGAGCAACCTGCGTGCCAGAACCCAGCAGCTCTGCGGGGTTTTTATTGATGGGTCGTAGAAGCAGAGGAACAAGCCACACTCACTGTTGAACATCAGATACAAGCATAAATAAAACATTCGTGTTGCTCCTTTAATGAAGTCTCACCCACCGGGCGTGGTGATGAAATATTTATGCAGCTGCAGAAGAAGTTGCAAACCAGAGGGAATGATTAGCGATTCTTTCAAAGTCAGAGAGATTGCAGCTTCTTTTTCAGATTTGAAAATGACGTGAGGCAGCTCAGAGAAGTTTTAAAATCTTCTCAACTCGGCCCATATATATATTTTTTTTATGTCTTGTTTGCCAAAGTCTAGAGCGAAGATAGAAAGATAGATCCAATACCTTAAAGTTACATGAGCATTGACTCAACGTTGACGTTAGCATTTAAAAATATGTTGTATATAACTCAACAAATCAACGGGGATCGTATTTACTTAAAATGTTGAAATAAAAATGATCTTTTTGCTTTAATTTATGTCAGAAAATCTGCGATTATTCCCACTGCTGCTAAAATAAATAATAAATGGACTTAAGCAAACATATTGAGTTATTTTTTTGTGAAATATTTCCCCTTTTTGCTGGTAAAAATATGCCTTACAAGCTAATAAAAGATGGTTTATTAGTCGGGCTATCTGTTTTGTTTGTTATTTATTCCCTTGTGTTGTTCTGTCGTTCTCAACGCTTACTTGTGTTTAGCTGTAGTTCTCTTTATTGATGCGGGTCGGCCATTTCCCCTCCCTGTGTCTGTTGTTTCCCCTCAGCTCCTCCCGTCCCACGTAGCTGCAGGGCACCATGTGGATCAGAGCCGCTTGATCCTGGTCCCACTGATCATCCTCCTCAGCATGAATGTTCCTCTGCCCAGTTATTTGATGTCAGATCTTTGTTGCCATTCCATCTCTGAACGCCCGTTTCATTTTGTCTGTTGTTCGTTAAATCCTGACCGTTTGCGTCCACGCCGAAATGGTCCATTTTTGTCGCCGACTGGAAATATTATCAAACAACCAAACTTTTCTCTTTTGCAAGCGAGGGGAAAATGTTGAAGCCTTCTCTGAGCCAGCTGACCGTCAGTGTGCATCAATGCTTGGGGGGGCAGCATATTTAAATAGATCTTAAACTCACAGAAGCAGGATGACATAAAATTTCTGTTTAAAAAACTCGCCGTATCTTGAAACGGGACTGGCCTGCATTAAATCACTAAATCTCTCACTACTTTAACTGCTAAAATTATAATTTACACACTGCAAAAAGAGAACTAAAAATAAGTAAAAAATTTTGAGCAGGTAAATAAGATTATTTGCCAATGGAATGAGTATTTTTACCCCTAAAATAAGATAATTATATATACTGCACTTGAAATAAGAGGATGGAGATGAATTGTTCCTATTTTAAGTGTAAAAATCTTATTCCATTGGCAAATAGTCTTATTTACCTGCTCAAATCAAAGAAAAATACTCTCATTTCAAGAAATATTTTCTTATTTTTAGCTCTATTTTTGCAGTGCAGTTGCTGTTGAGTTGTATCTGTTTTAATCTGTCGTGTAATTAAAAAAAAAGACAAAAATAGAAAATGTTTTTTTGAGTTTTAATGGTTTTCAAAGTTGTTTGTGATGCAGAATACCAGAAGACCAGCAGCGCTTGCAGCCCATATCAGGTCATAACTTTGGTTTCTCAGATGCAGCAGTCAGGACAGTTTTGGAGTTTTCCACTCTGACTTGTTTTGGTTCACATCGTGGATTATCTGTAAAGCTCCAAAAAGGTCGGAAGAAGTGCAAAAAACCCAGAAAAACCCAAAAATCCATTGTCTAATCCCCACGCTGTACTCTCTGTGGGCGTCTGGGGCTGAGAGCTTTCACCTCCACATTGTTCTTAGCGAACTGATGGAGGTCCTGACCTGGAGCAGCGACATACTCTGCTGCGTTGAAAAAAAAAGAGGCCTACAGATACATAAAGAGGCGTCTTTGAGGAGATTTGCAGCACTTCCTTATCTCTGTGTGTGAGAGAATAAAGCTCAAGCCCCCTCTCTGTCACAGGCGTCAGGAACAGGCTGCACAGAGATTTGTGCCAGATGCTGCTTCTGAAAGCACATCAGGTGGACAAGGAGCTCTCATCCCCACAGTGGGGCTGTGTGCTTTCGCTGTGAGATGGTGTGTGTATGTGTGGCCTTTGATGTCGGCCCATAGACGGAGTCCCCCAGGTGTTCAGCAGCACATTGAGAAGCACTCCTCCATGTTATCCACTCTTACACGCCGGCTTTTTACACCCTCCTCTCTCTGAGGGACGCTCACTGTCGGCATAAAACTTTTAGATTGGGTCTGCAGGAGCTAGAAGTTTTCAAAAATGCTGATCTGTTCACATGTTTCCCCTTAAATGCAGATTTGCTCTATTAAAATGCCCGTGGTGAATACATTTTGACGTTACGGCGAAACTATTCACACTTCTTAAACTTTCCAGCATTTTCAACACGACAGCCACAAACTTCAGTGGCTCTTCCTTTGGTTTTTGTTGACATACCAACAGATTTTATGAGATAAATCAGCACAAAGTGTTGCTTAGTTGTACAGAGGAGGTGAAATTAAATGTTTTTAATGTTTTTTTTTTTTTTATAAAAACAATGTGAAAACTGGTGGCCTTCATCTTTTTTTTCTGATAACACAAAACAATACGAGGATGAACCGATTTTAATCTACAGCTCAGGCTGAAGAATAAATCAACTATTCGTGGCTTTTATGCAAGAGTGCTAGAACAAACGACCCCTGAGCCCTTGGTAAGTCCTGTTCGCAGTTTGTAGGGCACATGTGGAAGTAGGTGATGCCAAAAACCTCCACTGACCAGCTGTCAGGATACACCATGTCCACCATTAAACACGGTGGTGGCAGCATGATGCTGTGAGGATATGCATGTAAATCACCAGCTTTATCACAATACAATAATATATTGAGCTGACTGACGATACAATGATATATATCTATATGTCTATATATATATATATATATATATATATATATATATATATATATATATATATATATATATATACATATATATATCATAATAATACATCACCAGTTCACTATAGTTTCATGCCTTGTGAATTTAAAAATAAAGGCTTATATTAAAAATGATAATGTGGATCGATGTTTTAATTTTGCATCGACTTAATTGGATCTTTAATGGAGAAAAAAGCATATGGATATAATAGAAATCATATTCATCGATATCAATAATTATCAACAAATTCAAAACATATATTTTAAGTGCAGCCCTGGATGTTTTATGCTGTTAGTTATCGGCCTATTTTTAGATACAGACACAAACACTGAATTCAAACTCAAACATTTATTCAACCAACTTTTTACCAAAAGTGGAAGTATTTAAAAAATTAAAAAGAATGCTTGCTCTGTGAACCCTTTGAAGGGGGCGGAGCTTTCCTGGGTCTGCTTTTGTGATTGGTTGAGAGGATGTAGCGACTGTAATATTAACCTACATGATTGGCTAGAATGCATAAGGAAGGAAAACTGTTATTCTATTGAACTTTTTATTGACCTTTTTTTTTCTGTCATCAATATACGTCTATCGATCAATATATAATGTTATTGAATTATCGTCCAGCCCTAATCTTTAATCATTTAATTGATTTATTGATGGGGATTGATGGTTTTAATTTTGGCTAAGTGTTTAAAAAGCATGCATACGTTTTCCTTTTAACAGACCAGTTATATTCTGCTCAAATAAAATACATTAAAAATAAAATGTGAGAAAGTTTAAGGACAATAAATATCTTTGAAATACATTCTGCTAAATCATGTTTTTTAATTTATTTAAAGCCGTTTATTAATATAATATTGTTTAATAATATTGCAATAAATGAGCACGATCTACGCCTTTCACATTTCTTCCCAAATCTCCCAATCAGCCTGATCCATACAGTGAAAACGAGGGATTAAACGGCATTTTTAAGACGACATTTTCATGTTCTCAGAAGCATTCGGTCTAATTTCATGCCTCATGGAGCTTGTGAGAGATTAGTGTGAGTAAATGAGGCGGGTTTGTTGTGTCAGAGGTGATTTGGACTCTTATCAGAGGCCAAGCTCCAGATCTACTGGAGGCCTAAGCTGACAGCCTTAATGGAATGGGAAAAGCCAATAATAGTGACCGTTTTAGTTAGCATCTAAGGGTATTGTCTGTCTGTTTGGTGCATAATAAGTAACTGTATGCAAAGGCTGTCCTGGAAGTGCCCCCCTCATTTGGCTCTTTATTGTCAGATTAGCCGTGTGGGGACATTGTGTGAGTCTGTCTCTTACATGGAAACAACTGAAAGGTCTTATTATCTGTAAGATCTTTCATTTACAAACAAAGCATTTACAGCTTTCTTTGTAAATGCCTTGAAGTGCCAGACTTGATTGTAGAGATGAAAATTGTCCCAATGTGTGTCAGGGCGAAGAGGTGAAATGTTTCTTTCACTCCAGAGGGAGAGTGGTGTGGGTAATCTTTATTTTCCTTTAAAGATGCTGCAGTGATGTTAAATCCAACAAGATTAGAAAAATGCTCGTTTCAAGACTGCCATTGAAAATGTGCTGACATTTTTATTCATGATAAAGTTGTATACTGTAAGTTTACTGTCTGTATACTTACAGTATACAGACAGTAAACACGAATATATTACTTTAGCTGAAATAAAAGAAGGCTAAAATGACCTGTATGTACATTTATGTGTATGTACAGCCATTTTTTTCTTTTTTTAAAATAATTATTTATTTTGTAGCTGACTATTCAGGCTATGAGGTGCTGGTTGTGTTCATCAGATAGACAGCCTGGGGAAAGAAACTGTAGCGCTGACCTGAAGGTAAAAGGTTTAAACAGTTTGTGTGCAGGATGTGGGGGGTCTGCAGACAAATGACAATCCAAATGTCGTGCAAACTTTTAAAACGTCACAAAAAAAGAAGAGAATGTAAATTAGCCATGTTTCCATCTACTGGTTTGAAGCAAAGCGTACGTTTGTCAGAGGCTGATGTTGGGCGTTGCTGTGCTAAACAGGAAGTAGAGGTTGCAAACTAGCATGGACCACATATCGACCAAAAAAGGCGCAATTCTATGTGCGTTATGGGAAACAGCTGATTAGTCATGTGAGGTAAAAGTTGACTAAATCAGAACCTATTGGGTTACGTGTTTATTTAGTGTATGTAAATATCTGGTCTTGAGTTCTAAGTTCCTAATAAAAGGTCCCGAGAATGGAGCCCTGAGGTTCCCCACATGTAAACTATGTTTGCTCAGCTTTATAAGAGCAGCTAAATTAAAGGTCACTTCATTGAACAATAGACACATATTTGGGGTTAATTTTAGATTCTGAGTCAAGCTTCAAAAGTCATATCAAATGATTTCTAAAATGCTTTTTAACACAGTTTTAAGATAAGAAACGTTAACATTTGTTGAGTATTGTTTTTTTCGGGTCTAACAATAGTTTTTTTCAGTATAACTGGTCTTGTAGTATGTATTTTTTGAATCCTGTGAAATTTGTGTAAATTATTATTAATTAATTAACTGATAATATATTAAATTAATTTTAGATTACACTGTTTTTTCATTACTAAGAATTGTGTTTAACCCTGTCTGTGTTTTTGCCACCGTCATGCCCGAATTTCCCCATTGTGGGACGATAAATTAATTTCTTGTCTTTTTATTAATAATCTAGAAGTGAATTTTATTGGGGGGGGTATTGGTATTGAAAGTAACCATTGAGGTCTACTTTCTAAAAACTGTCCCTTGATGGAATAATTATAAATAAATGAGTAACGTTACAAAATTTTGTGTCTTTAAAAGTGTGAGCTAGAAGTAGCTCACTTGTCATGTTTTTATATAGGGCTGGGCAATATATCGAGATTTTAAGAATATTTAGATTTTTTAAAGATGACTATATCCTTTATATTATAATTATACTTTTATGTATTCCAGCAGGTTATTTTTTTAGCCATTTCTCATATTTATCTACAGCTTCGATGAAGCTTTGATTCAGAGATGCCTTTTTATAATTACTTCATGAAAAGAAAAACATATCGAGATAAATATCGTATATCTGCATTCAGCCTAAAAACGTTGAGATATTATTTTTGCTCCATATCTCCAACCCTATTTTTTACCTCTTCCACACCAATCGGGGTATTGTCCAGTTTCAGGTCCTGTTTTGTTTTTCCTCCTGAATGAATTATCTCTGTATCACGCAGACACAGAGAGCAGACGGACGCACATTTATGCACCGGCACCCCGACAGGCGGCAGTTTTGGGTTGTCAGGGTCTGCGGATCATGGGTCATGTGTGTTGCTGCTGCATAAAGTCACAACAGGAACAGATAAGACCGGCCCCAGGTTGGCTTTGGAAGCCAAATCCCCAGCAGCCCCCCAATCCTAATCGGATTAGCTGAAAAGTTAGCAGTATGGCCCCAAGGAGACACAACATTTTGTACACTGACTTCCACGATACAATTTCTACCTCAGCCGCCATAATCTGCTTCTTGTCTCAAAGCCCTTCAGATCATCTGTGTCGCAGTCGACAACAACAAACTCAAGGCACGGTGAACTGGTTTTAACCTCTGCATTGAATGACTGGGGGTGGGGGTGCACGCATGTGTGTGTGTGTGGGGTGGGGTGGGGGGGCGGGGCTGGTCATTTCCACCCAGGTGGGGGAACAATGGCGCACCCGTTTTCTTAAAGAAAGGGTTGGCTGAGCACAGGCCACAGGCAGGCGGGACCTGAAGGAATAAAAATGAGTTGAGAAAATTATTGGGAGGGACGAAGAGGAGGAGGGGGAGGGGGGGAGACAGGGTGGGGATGAGGTGGGGGGCGGGCAAGAGGTTGAATGGGGGCAGCAGGGTGGCAACTGAACTCTTAAAGCTCCTTTCATGCATCGTCTGCTTCAACCAACGCTGGAAACGTGTATGAGCACGCTGAGCTTTAGCCTAATTGTTCCCTCTTTGTGTTTAAAGCCGTTTATTAAAAACAAACGTTACAGTTCCTGCGTTTTATTACTGCACGCTGTGAAGCTGCGTGAAAATGACCCACATTCATGTGAAGAAACTCAGTCCAGTCAGCGAGGTGTTAACACAATCCCCCAAACTTATTCGCCCAAGTCATCCAAGAGCTGATGGAGGACGGAAAGTTTCAAAAACTAAAACCAGGCCTGGTCATATTTTCTTTGATCACAATCAGCAGTTTTGGTTTGTTGCTTTGAGGTCTGTAGTACAGTACATTTTAGCCTGTACACATCAAAATGTTCAGCTTTTTTTTGTGCTTCCACACACTTTCCTTCCACAAAACTTTCCAGCACTCTGTGATCTGGTAGCAAAAATCAGTTAATAATAAAAATACATTTTATTTATAAGCGCCTTTCAGAGCACTCAAAAACAAATCCAACAGCATATAAACAATAAATTGACCTAGAGCAGTGTGTAGGTGGGTTTTATGGTGGACAACTATTAAGTCAGTAGTTTAACACAGGCCATAACATGACATTTCTTTATTTGTATGTTGTGCTGCTGGATCATATTATTACCATTCTTATGCTTCTAACCATAGCCATCAAAATTAAGAGAAAGAAATGCGGGAAATGTATCCTTCTGTCTTTAAATAATCTGAATAACTAATGGGCTTCCCTTTAACTGCATTATAAAAAGTATTTTCTGGTAAATCATTCTAGATATTTAGGCTTGTATACATAATTAGAGGTGTGTGAATTGGAGAAAATCCACAAAAAGCTCAAACTTGAGCACCCGGTTCTTGTTTTAAAGAGCCAAATGCAGTTGAATGTTGTATTATTAGTCCAGCTTGAACAAAGAACGGTTCAAGTAACTAATTAAAAGCCCCAAATTAATGAAAGTCACGTCCATGATGATTGCGTGTAGATCTCTGGACTATACGTGAGACAAAAAGTCCCACCAAGCTAATGACTTAAGTTACACTACAGTGAACACAACACAGCACCCTACAGCAGCAGTGTGAGAAGATGGGAGAAGAAGTGGGTATTCTTTACCAGATTAAATAAAAAAACAGACTTTTTTTTGGTGTCATCCTTTTTTTATTATTTGTCACTGCATGAATGTGCCTCTTGAACAGCTGCCAAGTTCAACATGGCTGAAAAAGCTCTTGGCGCTCTGAATCAACAGCCCAGTGTCAAACTGGCCTGCCTCCATTCGCCTGCATTCCCCAGAATGATGCCAGGGGAACCGGTTTTCTGGCCAAGACGAGGTTTTGTGGTTACAATCAGTCAGGCAGAAGGAAGACGAAAATGATGCCATGTGGACAAGAGGCCTTTTTCTTCTTTCTTTGTGCCAAAGCGTCTCCAGATCGGCTTGGGTAGAAGCCCATTGCACTGAGAAATAAAGCTAAAGGTCAAAATAAGTTAGAAAGAACACAGTCGCTGTGAAATTACTGTTTGATTTATTTCTGTTTGAAGGCTCTGTGAGTTTTGTAGTTGATTTATGTGCATTTAAATGTGTCTTTCAGTGCGTGGCAAAGTGGAGCTGACCATGAATGACAACCTGGAGGTGTACCTCGGTGACTCGGCGGAGATCCCCTGCCATTACAGCTTCACTGGTTTGGACAAAGAGCCCAGCTTTGTCATGATCCAGTGGTTTGTGGTGAGGAGAGCCGGACCGTCTGTGTAGTTGGGATTTCTACTAACACGAAGCTTTATTTCGCTTTAACATTCCATGAATAATTCCAGGGTAGTTCCTATAATAAAAAAAAAATGATCTGATTACCGTATTTTTCGGACTACAAGTCGCTCCGGAATATAAGTCGCATCAGTCAGAAAATGTGTCATAAAGACGAAAAAAACATATATAATTCCCATTTATTCAGAAATTTTTACAAGACTAAAAACTGACATTTAATCTGGTAAGGCAATTTATTAAATCACACAGCTGCATCCACAGTCGGCTGAATAATATGAAACATACCTGGGAGGTTGAATGAGATAAATTAGCACAACAAGCCACCAACTCCAGCCAGGGAAGTTCTGGTCAGAGCATTTCGGTCTAATCACGCTGAGATTACACCGTGAGCGTAACGGTGCTACATGCTAAGCTAACAGTACGACACGGATGTTTAAGAGCAACATAAAGCTCACGTACATCAGTGAAGTTGTAAAACGCCTTGAACACAGACCTGTAAGCTAGCGCTAGCTGCTATTAGCTTCACGGACAGCCCAATAATAGGGTTCTGTCACGGTCTGTTTCCTTCTGAAACAATGAAACAACATACGTACATGTGTTCAGACTTTGTTGTTTATAAGTTAATGTTTTAATTAATTTTTAAGTGGTACAGGAGCAGCATTTAGTTTTCACAAGCGTAGAGCGCCCTCTTAGACCATAATGTTTACTTCCTGGTTCATGTTGGTCAGTATGATTTACCATTTAAAATTTATTGTCAGGTTCAAACTCCTAAAACATTCATTAAACAACAAAGGGAAGAAAAGACAACAAGCGTTAGTTTGGTTTTATTTGAGAGGAGAACAGCACAGGTGTGCTCAGTTACAACTCCTTACTGCTCTGAAAACACCCTGTGCTTCCTCTCTCTTTATTGTTAAAAGGGAGTTCCTTAGTTAAAACCCGTTATGATGTGACATTCAAGATAATACAATGCCGTTCACTCAGTTCAGTTCAGCTCTTGGAGAAAGAGTCATATCTCTGCAGGCCTTCTGCAATGATAAGAGAGACAATACTAATAAACATAAACACAAAAACACATAAGAGAGATATTAGTGATCTGAAAAACACTTCAATATCTGAATAAACTTAAATCTTAAAACCTTTATAATAATAATGAGTAAATATGTGATAAATGCAATGAACATAGTAAATAAAGTAAAACATATAGAATAGTAAAAATAATTCTAACATTTATATATAAGTCGCAGGATTGGCCAAACTATGAAAAAAAGTCTGATTTATAGTCCGAAAAATACGGTACTCCATTACACTTTTAACTACAAAAACACACATTAGGATTATACAACCGTACGACAGTGGGGGCAATTATACAAATAGACATTTTACGAAATCGGGCCTTTTTACTATGACATAAATCAACCACTTTGACCAGTAATCTATCTAGAAGATTGATGTGATATTCCTGTTTTTGTCAGATCTTTCTGCAGTTTTCATACCGTTGAGCAGTTAGAGAAATGGGCCTTTATTTCCTGTTTTATCCAGCCATACATTTTATGTCATGGTAGACCTTTAATGAAACACTTGAAAACTGCGTTAAAGCGCCTTGCTGCCGTCTCTTTGGCTACGTTCCCACTGCAGGCCTTGATGCTCCAATCCGATGTTTTCTGAAATCAGATTTTATTTTATTTTTTGCCAGGTCATTTCCATTACATTTAAAATGTTGCCTGTATCTGACTCCAGTGTGGACCGTTTGCAGCTCCAAACTGATCCGCATGTGCAAAAGAACAATATTAATGACTTTACACAGCCCGCTTCGATCCATCAAACATGGAAGAAACAGGTTTTATGGAATAAAGTGTCCAATGGAAGCAATTTATTGTGTCAGCAGGGGCTGAGGGGGAAATAAAAAAGAAAGTTTTACAAATTTCTGGCTAAATAGGGTCTGTTTAGCTGTGGAGACGCAGCCAGGACTGGTGGTGCAGGGATTTTAACAACTTCACAGAGTTCGTTCATGAGTTTGGGAAGTCGGGGGCAAGTTTTAATACGATCAGCGGCTCTCCTCTCGACTCCAGAGGCAGGACGCGCTTCGCGGTTTGTTTATCGCTTTGCAACAGGAGCCGATTACGACACGCTGCGTATTTAGTTGGCCAACAACAGGATCGCTGCGCTTTCGCCATTATCGTTTTGAAAATAACGGTACAGGTAGACATCCAACACAGATCTTGTTTTATGCATAATCCTTTTTTTTCATAGAATTTTCTTGTTATTTTAAAATGTGTTTTCTTTGTAATTTTAGCTTAAAAGTTAACTTCTAAAAGCCAAATCTGCGAATTAGCCTTTGTTTTAAGGATCTTTAGACAGGACATCAGATTTCTTTTAGACATAAAGTCCTGGATTAAATAAATTCCAATAAATAAAATCATAAAAATTCAAGTGTGACAAAAAAAAAAGCAAAAAAAGAATAAATTTGTGAGAGGGCAAACAATTTTTCATGTCACCGTACCTTCATCGGCTGGCAGTTAAATTCATGTGTATGCATCAGATGACTCCATAGTCTCCCCCTACAAACCTGTGCTTGTTGCATTTATTATTTTTATTTTGTATTTTATGTTAGGCACGTTGTAACCCATGTTCTTAAAAGTACTTTAGAAATAAAGTCCACCTACCAAGATGTTTAAATCCAGTGTCTTCTCACCGGGTTCCTCTGCAGAGAGTTGCAGGAAACGGCTCCCGGATGCGGATCTTCTACAGCGACGCCAGTCAGCAAATAGTGGACAACAACACAGACTACAGCGGCCGCATCGAGGTGACTTCGGACCAGAGAGGAACCACGCTCTTAATTCGAAACGTCCAGCTTTCAGACGAGAAGGAGTTCTTCTGCCAGGTCAATGGGCTGGCCGCTGGGTATGCTGAGCGCAAGACTCACCTGAGAGTTTTTGGTAAGGCCGCTCATAGAAACGTGGAACATTTGAAGTCCTTTAAAGTCCTCGTTTGTGTCCTTGTATAAAATGTAACTGCTACAATGGACCCTGTTATCTCCTTTTTCCTGATTTAGCTCCTCCGGAGGCTCCCGTCATTGAAGGCATCCCTACTGGGATTTCTGTGACCAACACAATGCCGTCCAAGGTGGGTCAACTGGCATTAGATCCCTACAGTAGACATTAAAGTTTCACACCCCTTAAAAAAGGTTCCAGGGGTGTGAAACTTTTATCCCTGGTACAAGAGCTAATTTCTGCATGATTCAAACTGTGCATAAATCCCTGCAGGTGGCATCATGTGAGGCTAGAAATGGTTTTCCTAAACCCAACATCACCTGGTACAGGAACGACGAGCCACTGATCCCAGCCGCTGGACGTAAGTTTCTTTACTGGCTTTTCCTCTTTGTGTCCTCTGGATTATTTGTATTTTTCTTTATATAAAATTGTTCCCCATTGGTGCAGTAATGGAGCAAGGGTAGAACCTCTGGCTAAACAGCTGTTTCCCTAATAGCTGACTGACAAAAGAATACAGATTTGAAATAAGAAATGCGCGACTGGCTGACAGAATGATCTATTTATCAGTACTGAGCAACCCTTAATGGACAAAGCACCGATAAACAAACGCACCTCTGTTGATCTCAGTCATAACAACCCTCACAAGTCAATACCGGGTTATCAGCAGTTTTAATTTCAAGCGTTGCCGTTTCTAAATAAAAGCTGCCTGGTGTCCATAGATCTGTAGATCCTGTGTGTTCGGTTCACATCTTCTATGAAGGTTAAAGATGATGCATCGAGCTGCAGTTATTAAAAACTGTCTCTGAAATAAAGAGATCCTTCCAGATTATCGTTCAATTAAATTCAATTTTATTTATATAGCGCCAATTCATGAAACATGTCATCTCAAGGCACTTTACAAAATCAAATTCAATCAGATTATACAGATTGGGTCAGATTATACAGATTGGTCAAACATTTCCTATATATAGGGAACCAGTTGATTGCTTCAAAGTCCTGACAAGCAGCATTCACTCCTGGAGAAGCGTAGAGCCACAGGGAGAGTCGTCTGCATTGTCCATGGCTTTGCAGCAATCCCTTATAATGAGCAAGCATGAAGCGACAGCGGAGAGGAAAACTACCCATTAACGGGAAGGAAAAACCTCCAGCAGAACCAGAACCAGGCTCAGTGTGAACGCTCATCTGCGTCGACCCACTGGGGCTTAGAGAAGACAGAGCAGAGACAAAAAAGCACAGAAGCTCACATTGATCTAGTAATCTGTTCTACATCAGATGGTAATAGCGGTGATCGGTCCTCCCTGGATGATGTCACAGCTAACAGAACGTCAGACCAGGTGTACCTACTATGAAGAAAAAAAGAGAGAGAACAAAAAGTTAAAAGCTGAAATGACCACAGTCATTTCAATGTAATGCAATGCAAAACTGGAGAACAGTAGAAATCAGTAGAGTGAGAGAAATAGACCCTAATGTCCTCCAGCAGCCTAAGCCTATAGCAGCATAACTATAGAGGTAGCTCAGGGTAACATGAGCCACTCTAGTTATAAGCTTTGTCAAAAAGGAAAGTTTTAAGATTAGTCTTAAAAGTAGACGGGGTGTCTGCCTCACAGACCAAAACTGGGAGTTGGTTCCACAGGAGAGGAGCCTGATAGCTAAAGGATCTGCCTCCCATTCTACTTTTAGAGACTCTAGGAACCACCAGCAGACCTGCAGTCTGAGAGCGAAGTGCTCTGTTAGGAACAGTTGTTACATCCTCCCAACCAATCACAAATGCAGACCCGGCACCAAGCTTCGCCCCCTTCAAAGAGTTCAGAGCACTTAAAATATATGTTTTGAATTCGTTGATGATTATCGATATCGATCAAAATATTTATCAATATGCTTTTTTTTCTATATCGTCCAGCCCTATAAAAAAATAAAGGTTTGTGATAAACTTCATGTATACTGTCAGTTATGTACGGCATGCTAACCAGTCTTTTTTTAAATGTTATAACCAATAGTGGGGTTTTATGTCAGTATTTATATAGATTGCTGTGGAAAACATCACTAGCCAAACATTACTGTGCGTAGAGTCAAGAAATCCCAAAAGTTGAACCTGTCTGACGGCTTGAAGTAGGCTGAAAGGCAGAGGTTTTGCTAGATATCAAGTGATAGTAGCCTACAGTAGCTTTTGTTGTTCTGCCCCTTATTGTCCCATTATTAAATGTAAAATATGTTTTGAAATACAAAAACATATTTTCTCAAACATTTATTTACTTAAATGTTTGAGAACATTTAAGTAAATAAATCTGTACTGTAAGTAATAATGGAGCGTACGTGTTTTAGAAAGAATGCATTCTTATTTTTGTGTATGAATATAAACACAGACTATGATAAGCTTTTGTTATTAAAGTTTGGCCGTATCAAAAACTGCCGCTGATCATAAACATGCTACGTTGCTCTGCGCGCTAATGAGCGACTGGTTCCACGGTGCCAACTTTAAGTGTTTAAGCACACATCGACTCAGCGCTAAGACATTTTTTGCATTAGTGGGCAGACATAGACGTAGAGAATACTAATTTCTTAGATATTCTAGTTCTATAACATTTTGCACCAAAGAAATTCATGTGGGCTGATTTAGTCTTTTTTAAACACTTGATTTTGACCTGGTTCTGTGCCGTGTGGTCCACCTTTCAGAGGTAAACATGATCATCCTGGTGACCCGGGAGTCCAGAGGGTTCTACTCTGTGCAGAGCACGCTGGAGTACAAGCTGACGAAGGAGGACAAGGACTCCCGCTTCTCCTGTGAGGTCAGCTTTTCTGTCCCGGGAGCCATCAGGACCATGGAGTCCCACAGCATCAACGTCACCGTTCACTGTGAGTTTTGTCTCCAGTAGAGCAATAAGTCACTAATTAAACGCTAATGGTGTCTGTCTCACCTCAGTTCTCGACTGTAATTGTCTCAGATTTTTGTTGCCATAATTGCCTGACAACTCTTTAATTAGTTCAGCTAGATGCTTCCTTCCTTCGCTGTCAGATAAACAGTTCCCTCTGCGGTTCTGTGTTGTCTCCGGTTATGTTGCTAATTTAAATATTTTGACTTTTTATTTGGCCTGCAGTTCGTCTGCTTCTTGGTGGGAGTTTGGTATTGTTTCGCAGTCGACAGTAAAAGATGCTAATGTAGTTGAACTGGCACTTTGTGAGTGGAATATTCATAAAACGCCCACGTTGGAACGGCTGAAGCCAGTAAATCCACAGAGCTGGGGATAACTCCTGGAAATGAGAGGAAAACTGCTGGACAGAGGTTAAAGATTCACACTTTAAACCACGGAGGACTTGGGTTGTCAGGTTTTGTCAACTTGTGCCTCGAGGTCATCTCTTCCTTATTTGTCTGCGGCTCACAGTTTGTTTCTCAATCTGAATATTTAACAAGCTTAATGAAGTCTATCAGCTCATTATAAAAAATATCAAAACAGAAAAAAATGTAGATTAAGACTAAAAATTATGCTCTAGAGGCGAAGATAAACAATTCTGCCAAACTAGCATCAGTCATTCAATAACTTGAGGAATGTGCAAGAAGATATTTAAATGTTTTCAGATAATATACAGTTGCACTTAATGTTATTTAATATATGCTGCAAATAAGGGCCAATGCCAAAATGCGTTATTGTTTAGATGTTTGCAGTTAACAGGCTACACAACAACAGTTTAAATAAGTTAAAAAAAACTGTTATTAAAAGGATTTTATCCAAATTCAGCAAATTCTATGACTGCAGCATCTGAACATTATTTACCACCTTTAATATAATTCTTCATTAAGCCGATGCAACCAATCGGTATCATCAGCAGTGCTTGAAGCTGAACAGGTCACATACCTGGACTGCCTTGCAGAAACTAGGAAATCAAAACAAAACAGATACAAAGAACCCTGAATGTTGCCAGAGAGGCGTAGTTCACATGTTTGGAGTTAAGGGAACAGCATGTGCGCCACCTGGTGCCAGAAAGAGAAATCTATGAACGGCTACAACTAGATTCCTCAGAGGGTCGCAGTCTAAAGGTCTGGACCTGCTGATAGAACCACTGAGGTTCTGGTTTCTACAGAAAGACACACTGATAGCCACCAAGCTTGAACTCCAGGATGTTCAGCACTGCTCACCTGAAGCCCAAGAAAAGCAAGCCTGCTTCAATCTGCTTCCCCAGGCACTGGAAAGTTTGCAAAGCAAGTGGAGGGCAAGATGGATTCAATGAAATATCTGGAAGTCCAGGGAGAAAATGTCAGGCTGACTGTGAGGAAGTTGAAGCTACGGCGTCATTGGACCATCAGACAAGACGAGGGTCCCAAACAAAGTGCACCCAGGACACTAGAGAGGCCGTCGTAGTCACCTGAGTTTAGAATCTGGCCTGATTTGACCTCGCAAAACTTAACCAGCCCAAAGTATTCAAGGAGGTCAGGATCGCCTCCAGGAGCTGATATCTGGCTACGAATCGCATTTTCTGGAGGTCATGACAGCAAAAGCCACCAAAAGATGCTTGTGATGAAGGGCTTGAATAATTTTGAGACCGCCGTCGTCATTGAAAGTGGCATTTTGTGTTTAATTTAGAGAAACCACCTGTAACACGTGTCAAACTCAAGACCCGTGGGCCGAATCCGGCGCGTCAAGGCAATTTATCCGGCCCTCAAAAGCCAAAAAAGGCGTATCATGTCATAAAGTAGAGGCATATATCCTTTTAAATTCTATAAAGTTGCTAAAACTCTGCCTCCTGTAGCGAACGTTGATTTTTTTTTAACTGTGTAGTAACAGCATCCTGCCACTAGGTCTTTCCCACAACACATTAAAACAACCCAGAAATGTACAAAAAGAGTAAAAGTGATGCAGAATGATGAGTTTAAAGTGTAACTCAGCCCAATATCAACTTCTTTTGCAGATAAACTGTTTAAATTGGGTCTAAGGTGCTACTTTTATGTTACTATACATTTCTTTTTACATTTCTATGTGAACTGAAATGAAATTAAATCAAAAGTATCATCTATACACGTGCAACCGGCCCTTTTAATGACTTCCTGATGCCAAAGTGGCCCGATGTATATTTGGCCGATAAGCCCAGTTTGCAGCGCGGACCGAAAAATGTTATGTTCAACTGTATCGAATAAAAGCTCAGATTTTATTTTAGCTGCACAGTCTTCACTGTTGGAACAGGTTCGCATGGAGCCAAACTGAGTCTGTGCCGTCAGCATTATGGAAATGACCTTGTGAAGTGACTTTAGCAGCGTGCTGAATAAGCCTGCCTAATTTAGTTTATTCCTTTCTCTGTGTGTGTGTGCAGACCCCACCACCATGGTGGAGCTGTGGAAGGAGTTGCCGCAGGGCTTGGTCAAAGAGGGGGATACTGTGGAGCTGCGTTGCCAGGGTGACGGCAACCCCCCGCCGCCCTTCATTTTCAGCAAGGAACAAGTAAGAATAAAGCGTCTTTTCTCGCCCTACGAGGGACTGAGTGACAGAGAGGAGACGTGCAGAGAATGTTTTTGATATGCATTGCTGTCGGGGCCCCGTGTAGACGGCAGTGTGCGGGGTCTGGGAAGACTCAGCTCCAGACCGGGGTCTGAGACCGGAGGCCACGCTGACGGGGCTGACGAGTGGGACCCGTTCCCATGTCAGACACTTTCATTGTGTCTTTGGAGAACACAAAGCCTCAGCGGACCGCCGTCTGAAGGTTTCCTACGCAGGCGGTCGGCGGCCTTGTTAGTGGTTGTTCAAACTGTGATGCTAGAGGATAATTTAAGTGTCAGGGACGACAAAGGGAACATGTGTAAACTCTTGGAAACGCCACAATATAAATATATATATATATATTTAGGCTGGATCCTTTGACATTTTGATGTCAGAAACATACCTTTACACTCAGTTCTGAGAAAAGGGTTTTCCTCTTACCGATTTCACACTTAAATGTTTCAGATCATCACACAAATTTTATATAACGACCAAAGTCAACCTGAAGAAATACAAAATAATTTTTTCCAGATTATTCCGTTTAATAAAAGAAAAAAGCTATCACAACAACCTGGCCTTATATGGGAAAGCAATTGCCCCCTAAAACTAGTAAAACTAGTAATAACTTGTTGCACTCTCAGTTGTTTGTGATAATTAGTAAAAAAAAGTCTTTTTACGTCACTGTGGAGGAATTTTGAGCCACTCTTCTTTGCAGAAATGTTATATTTCAGCCACACTGAAGAGTTTTCCAGCATAAACGGCCTATTTGAGGTCATGCAACAACAATTCAATTAGATTTAAGTTGGGGCTTTAACTAGGCTGCTCTGGACTCTGTGGAGGAAGTAGCTGAGAGGAGGTTGTTGTCCAAGCTCACATTCATCATGGACAACACCTTCCACCCCCTGCACCAGACTGTAGAGGAGCTGAGCAGCTCCTTTAGTGACAGACTTAGACATCCTGTCTGTAAAAAGGAGCGCTACCATAGGTCATTCATCCCTGCTGCTACCAGACTTTATAATGCTGCACTATAACTGTAATAACTCATGTGCAATAATTAATGTGCAATTACTATCTAATACCCTGTGCAATAATCCTGTTAAATAAGAGACTTCAGCTGTTATAGTTATCTCACTACCTCACTAAGTCGCCTTAAATGTACATAAGTCTTCTTAAATCTCTGCTTTATTTCTTTTTTTTTTCTCGATCCACAGTATATATGTGGACGCACTGTATATATCTCATGCACCTTTTCCTCCTTTTGGCACCTTCTTTTGATTATTGAGCCGATGTGACACGTGAATTTCTCCACTGTGAGATCAATAAAGTCTATCTTATCTTAAAACCTTCATTTAGTATTTTTTGAGGCATTTTTTGAACATTCTTGAGGTTATGGTGAGGAGTTGATGGTCGGTTATTCTCCTTCAGGATTTTCTGCTGCAGAGCAGACTGCATGGTTCCACCAGAAGATGTCTTAGTTTTTATCTCTACATTTATACAACGGCAACATTCGCCCTGATAAAAAAAATAAATGGAGACTTTCCTTTTCAGGAGCCAGACGTGGAGCTGGAGAGCAGCGGCGATGTGTTGATGCTGCCGTCCGTGTCTCGGAAAGATAGCGGCGTGTACCAGTGTCGGCCGCTGGACTCTGCTGGACAAGCAGAGGTCAAAGGAGAGGTCCAGCTCACCGTGCATTGTACGCAGGAGAACATACAACACGCTTACACACCGGGAAGCACGTGTGTGCAGGAGGGTTGAATACTTTAGTAGCTTTTCGAGTTAAACTTCTTACTTAGGACTTCTGATGGGATGTTTTAGGTTTTGTTCTGTGAGGCGTTGGCATGTGGCGTTGGGGCGGGTTCTGTTTTGCTTTTTTTGTTTCTGCCTGAAGGACCTTTTATAAAAATTCCAGAAACAGAACATCAGTAATTATGCTCAGATTAAATTACACGCAGGTGGTCTTCTAAAGGCCATTGCTAATACTGAACTTGCATTTATTTGATTTAGAGTAAAGAGGGTTGAATACATGCATGCCACACTTTTCAGATTTTCTTACGGGGGAATAAACTCGAGGTGTAATTACTTTTGCAAGGAACTGTAAATGTGTTGCTGGACTCTCATAGAGACAAAGAAGGATTCAAGAAGAAAACTGGAACACGTTGTGGCCATGAGTGTCATGTCTTGTTTCGTCCTGTTTCAGACTTGGACCCCGCAGTAGTGGTTCCTAAAGACTCAGAGGTTATGCTTAAAGGCGAAAATCTGGTAGCATCCTGCAACGCCCTGTCCTCCCTGAAAACCGTAACTGTCTGGTACAAGGTTTGTATCGTAAAATCACGTCATTTCATTGCAGCAGTTGGGTTGCTGTGCTGTACATCCTTTTATTGTGATGTCATCTCAGTAATTCAGTTCATTCTGATTCAGTCCAGTTTATAATACACTGAAGTCAAGTTGACTTGGTTACGGCAGCTTGTCTCAGTCATTTCACAAGCATGCAGATATCCCTGTTTCTTGTGCAGTTTTTCCTTCCACTCAACCTTCCATTAATGTGCTTGGATGCAGCTGGCTTCTTTAGCTTTTGTGCCAATGACTTTAGGCTATGTCACAAAATGACTTTAACTTAAGATTTAAGTAATGAAAATCATTTTTATATTTAGAATCTTTTGGTGTTATTAAGCTGTAAGGCACAGTCATCAAAACGAACATAAATAAGCACTTTAATTCTGTCTGTTATGTAAACTGTATAATAGTTGTTTTTTTGGTTAAGTTACTGAAATGAATGAACTTTTTGATGATGTTGTGATTTACTTTATCTTTGCATTCTTATTGTGTGTGCATGTTTGGGTTGGGTTTGTGTAGGATGGAAAGCAGGTGGGTCACGGTAACATGCTGCACCTGGACGATGCCACCTATGAAACCAGCGGGGAGTACATTTGCGAGGTGACCGTTCCCTCCCTGCCCTCCCTTCACACCAGCGGCTCGGTCCACATCATTGTCCAAGGTCAGCGCTCTGCAGTCCTAAGCTGCTCCTACATTACACTTTTGTGCCTTTTTAAGGTTAAAGCTTTAAATTTGGAAGAGTAACAGAAGGTTTACGGTTTTAAAGACATCAAGGAAGCCCGAAAGCTGCTGACTGAGGTGCTTTTTATAAGAAAACTAAACCAGAAGTATATCAGAGAAAGTCTTGACCAGTTTGTTGAACATTTCTGATGAACGTGTTCTTCTAGGTGGTCCTCAGGTGGTGGGTGTGGAGGAGGAGGTCCAGCTGGAGGAAGTGGCAGGCGGGGCGGTGAACCTGAGCTGTGAGGCTCGGGGACATCCTCCACCCAGCATCTCCTGGAACATCGTTGGCAGCCAGGTATCCGTATTAATCTTAAGATGTGAATCTAAAAAAACATAGATTTTAGACATGTTAAAGGGTGGAGTGATGAATAACACCATTACTGTAGTTACACACTAAAAGGCAATACTATAATTTTCTATCAGACGACCCACACCTGCAACGTCTGGTCTGCTTCTGCACAGCAACCCTTTTTTAAGCCGTTCTGTTCAGAGCTTCTGATAAAACTGTCAACGGCTGGAGTCCAATAATCAGTAGTATCCAGCAGAACATGTCTAATATGTGTTTAAGGCTTCATTTAATGTGAATTAATTAATGAGCTGTTTCCTCTTAAACATTTGACTTGATTTAAATTCTCATTAATATGATGATTACACGTCTGCTGTGTGTGCATGCTTGTTTAGCTAATCTGTTTTTGTACAAATTCTCTGTCAGAATATTTCATAATTGCTAAAGATTGTAACGTTTATCCTGGTGTCTCCTTATTGTGCAGTTTCAGTAATAATTACTAAAGGTAGCACGGAATAAAGACAAAAAAGTTTGTTTTTAAACACTTTTGACCAGTTCATTAGCTTTGAGAAGATGCAGCAACGTTTTTTCAAACGGTTAGTTGAACTCAGAGGTCATTTAGTTTGTCCTTTTTGACGGCAGAGAAGTGTTGATATTATGCTGCATGAATAAAAATGTCTGTGTTTCTTTGTAGAACTGGCAAGAAGTGATGAGCAAAGCAAACGACCACATGACTCACAGCATGGTGTCGATCAAGGTCAACTCGGACGTCACCGCTGTTTGTAACGCGTCCAACGACATGGGCACTGAAGTCAAGGTTTTCAGCATTAAAGCCAGTAAGCATCTCTTTCTCATTCAACAACCTTTATGAGGTAAATTATCTGTTTACAGGCTAGATAATTATTTGACAAATGGGAAATTATTTGGTAGTTTTAAAGAGTCACAGCTGTACTTCCTCCACCTATTATAGTCCCTTAAAATCTAATTGTTGTTCCCTTCTGAAATTATTTCCATCTTAGGTGTCACAACCTCCGAATAATAAATTTGTATTAAGTGAATATATTTAAATATATTTTACCTCTACACCAGACTGAGGCTTAAATAGGAAACTCAATGCAGTGAAAGGGAAAACACCTGAGATGCCTTTCATCAGAAAACCTGAGTTAATGTAACTCTCACTTCTGCAGTGAACCTGCTTTCCAAATACTCTAACATAAGGAAGTGTATGATCCAGAAACAGTGAAGCATAAGAGGTGAAAATAAGGTTAAAAGTTAAAGGTTTTAACTAGCCGACAAAAATAATGTCTTGGGACGTGGAATGTCACCTCTCTGGTGGGGAAGGAGCCTGAGCTCGTGCGCGAGGTTGAGAGGTTCCGACTAGAGATAGTCGGACTCACCTCGACGCACCGCTCTGGCTCCGGAACCAGTCTCCTTGAGAGGGGCTGGACATTCTTCCACTCTGGAGTTGCCCATGGTGAGAGGCGCCGAGCTGGGGTTGGCATACTTGTTGCCCCCCATCTCGGTGCCTGCACGTTGGGGTTTTCCCCGGTGAACGAGAGGGTGGCCTCCCTCCGCATTCGTGTGGGGGGACGGGTTCTGACTGTTGTTTGCGCTTATGCGCCAAACAGCAGTTCAGATTACCCACCCTTTTTGGAGTCCTTGGAAGGGGTACTGGAGAGTGCCCCTCCTGGGGACTCCCTCGTTTTGCTGGGGGACTTCAACGCTCACGTGGGCAATGACAGTGGGACCTGGAGGGGCGTGGTTGGGAGGAATGGCCCACCTGATCTGAACTTGAGTGGTGTTTTGTTGTTGGACTTCTGTGCTCGTCATGGATTGTCCATCACAAACACCATGTTCAGGCATAAGGGTGTCCATATGTGCTCTTGGCACCAGGACACCCTAGGTCGCAGTTCAATGATCGACTTTGTTGTCGTTTCATCTGACCTGCGGCCGCATGTCTTGGACACTCGGGTGAAGAGAGGGGCGGAGCTCTCCACCGACCACTACCTGGTGGTGAGTTGGCTCCCAT
Organism: Fundulus diaphanus; assembly: GCA_037039145.1. Classification (NCBI taxonomy): domain Eukaryota; kingdom Metazoa; phylum Chordata; class Actinopteri; order Cyprinodontiformes; family Fundulidae; genus Fundulus; species Fundulus diaphanus. Next base: position 48,782,903 of record CM073136.1, read on the forward strand.
GGCGGGGGAGGAAGCCGGTCCGACCGGGCAGGCCCAAACGCACTGTGAGGGTTTGCTGGGAACGTCTGGCGGAGTCCCCTGTGAGGCGGAGCTTTAACTCCCACCTCCGGGAGAACTTTAAACACGTCCCGAGGGAGGCGGGGGACATTGAGTCTGAATGGACCATGTTCCACGCCTCTATTGCTGAGGCGGCTAGTTGGAGCTGTGGCCGCAAGGTTGTCGGTGCATGTCGTGGCGGCAACCCTCGAACCCGCTGGTGGACACCAGCGGTGAGGGAAGCCGTCAAGCTGAAGAAGGAGTCCTATCGGGCTTTTTTGGCCTGTGGGACTCCGGAAGCAGCTGATGTGTACCGGCAGTCGAAGCGGCAGGCGGCTCGGCTGGTCGCCGAGGCAAAAACTCGGGCGTGGGAAGAGTTCGGAGAGGCCATGGAGAAAGACTTCCGTACGGCTTCGAAGCGATTCTGGTCCACCATCCGGCGTCTCAGGAGGGGGAAGCAGTGCAGCACCAACACTGTTTACAGTGGGGGTGGTGTGCTGCTGACCTCGACTCGGGACGTCGTGCGTCGGTGGGCGGAATACTTCGAAGACCTCCTTAATCCCACCAACACGTCTTCCATTGAGGAAGCAGAGCCTGAGGACTCTGGGTCGGGTTCTCCCATCTCTGGTGCTGAGGTTGCCGAGGTTGTTAAAAAGCTCCTCGGTGGCAAGGCTCCGGGGGTGGATGAGATTCGCCCTGAGTACCTTAAGGCTCTGGATGTTGTGGGGCTGTGTTGGTTAACGCGGCTCTGCAACATTGCGTGGACATCGGGGGCAGTTCCCCTGGATTGGCAGACTGGGGTGGTGGTCCCCCTATTTAAAAAGGGGGACCGGAGGGTGTGTTCCAACTACAGAGGAATCACACTCTTAAGCCTCCCTGGTAAGGTCTATTCAGGGGTTCTGGAAAGGAGGGTCCGTCGGATAGTCGAATCTCGGATTCAGGAAGAGCAGTGTGGTTTTCGTCCTGGCCGTGGAACACTGGACCAGCTCTATACCCTCAGCAGGATTCTTGAGGGGGCATGGGAGTTTGCCCAACCAGTCTACATGTGTTTTGTGGATCTGGAGAAGGCATTCGACCGTGTCCCCCGGGGGATCCTGTGGGGGGTACTCCGGGAGTATGGAGTACCGGACCCTTTAATAAGGGCTGTCAGGTCTCTGTACGACCGGTGTCAGAGTCTGGTCCGCATTGCCGGCAGTAAGTCGGACTCGTTTCCGGTGAGAGTTGGACTCCGCCAAGGCTGCCCTTTGTCACCGATTCTGTTCATAACTTTTATGGACAGAATTTCTAGGCGCAGCCAAGGTGTTGAGGGGATCCGCTTTGGTGGCCTTAGGATTGCGTCTCTGCTATTCGCGGATGACGTGGTCCTATTGGCTTCATCGGGGCGTGATCTACAGCTCTCACTGGAGCGGTTCGCAGCCGAGTGCGAAGCGGCCAGGATGAAAATCAGTGCCTCCAAATCCGAGACCATGGTCTTGAACCGGAAAAGGGTAGAGTGCCTTCTCCGGGTTGGGGAGGATGTCCTGCCCCTAGTGGAGGAGTTCAAGTATCTTGGGGTCTTGTTCACGAATGAGGGGAAGATGGAGCGGGAGATCGACAGGCGGATTGGTGCAGCATCTGCTGTGAAGCGGGCGCTGTACCGATCCGTTGTGGTGAAGAGAGAGCTGAGCCAAAAGGCGAAGCTCTCGATTTACCGGTCGATCTACGTTCCTACCCTCATCTATGGTCACGAGCTTTGGGTCGTGACCGAAAGAACGAGATCCCGGATACAAGCGGCTGAAATGAGTTTTCTCCGTAGTGTGTCTGGGCTCTCCCTTAGAGATAGGGTGAGGAGCTCAGTCATCCGGGGAGGACTCAGAGTAGAGCCGCTGCTCCTCCACGTCGAGAGGAGCCAGTTGAGGTGGCTCGGGCATCTGGTCAGGATGCCTCCTGGACGCCTCCCTGGAGAGGTGTTCCAGGCACGTCCCACCGGGAGGAGGCCCAGAGGAAGACCCAGGACACGCTGGAGGGACTATGTCTCCCGGCTGGCCTGGGAACGCCTTGGGGTTCCTCCTGAGGAGCTGGCCCAAGTGGCCGGGGAGAGGGACGTCTGGGCCTCCCTACTGAAGCTGCTACCCCCGCGACCCGACCCCGGATAAGCGGAAGACAACGGACGGACGGACGGACAAAAATAAAAAATTGATTAAGCTTCCACTATTTTTGGATCTTTTATCTGGCAGCATTTAGGCCATAAACTGAAACAGAGACTGAGCTGCCAGAATGCTAACACGCTAGCCATCCTTTAGCTGCTCTAAATGCTAAAGTTAGCATCTAGTTTAAAATCCATTTCAAGGAATCTGAACTGCAGTTTTCCACCATTAGTTTGACTGACGGGACACAAATGGTTTGTTAGCCTTTTGAGAATACCAAGACTGGCTAACTTTTGGCTGCTAATCAAGCTAAAGTTAGCATCTGCTTCATAGCTTTCTTCTGTTGATCTAAACAGCAGGTTTGCAAGGTTAGCTTAAAATCCATAGGCCTAATGAAATTGTCAGTCTATTCGCCTGCTCTCTTATTTAGGCGTCACCACAGCTACATTACAACTTGCACTAAGACTTTGTTGAGTCTTTACACAGGATGCCCTTCCTGACGCAAACGGGATTTGAACCTATGTCCCCCACATCAAAGACAGAATTTGTGGCAAACCTAGAATTTGCCACAGAAAGACAAAAAAGTTATGAAGAGCTGTTAAGATACTAACACTGGCTAACTTTAAGCTGCTATAATTGCTATTGTTAGCAGGTAGATACTTTAAAATGATTTTTAAAGGAATTTTAAAAGCGGTTTTTCAGCATTAGCTTAAACTCTATAAACATTTTTAAAGCGACTGACAAGATACACATTATTAATTAGCATTATGAGAATACCAACTATGGCTAACTGTTGGCTGCTAATGACGCTAAAGTTAGCGTCTTCTTCAGAGCTTCCTGCTGTTGTTATCCCAAAGTTTTTAGGGAATCTGGACTGCAGTTTTGTACCCCTAGTTTAGAATATAAAATATTTATAGATTCCTTTAAATATAGTATGAGTTTAATGAAACAGTTAATTGTGAAAACGCAGTAGAGACTGATCTTACATTTGCTTAAAAATGACCTAGAATGAATTTTTCTGCACTGATTAGTTTTTTTTTGACAATTTCAGATTCATGGAACCTTTATTCTAAAACACAAAATTAAATTAAGATTGTTTCCGTGTTTTTTAGCATGGAAACAATCTTTCAATTAGACCACCCCAACAACAACAAACTGTTTCTCTCTGTTATGTGCAGGTTTAACTACAGCCTTCCTAGGGGACGATAATATGCAGGTTTATGCTTTATTTACTCAGAGAAGAAGTAAAAAAAGAACGTAAAAGAAAAAAATAAAGTGATTTCCAACCAGAACATCAATATCAACACAAGGAAAACAGCAGATTTTGCCCCCTATAGTTCTGTAAAACAACACAGGCAGCACACACTACTAATGCGATAAAAAGGATCCAGATGTCCACTGACATCTCTAGCAGATCCTAGTGGGCGGGTAGCGATGAAGAAACTTCACACGGGCTTCATGCCTGAGTAGACGGAAGTATGAATTAGGTGTCCACCAGAAGGAGGTTCTGCTAACCTCAGTGCGTCCTCTGACTTCTCGTTTAAACACCCGACTTATCATAAAAATACTTAACTTTGAGTCCCACAGTAACAACTTCTACACCAAACAGTGTTACGGTTAGCTCAACCTGTTGACACAGGTATGGTATGTTTACAGGTCGGAAAAAGATGTGATTTTTTTTTTTTTTTAGTCTATGACCTTCAAATCACCGATCCGAGACGGTCCAGATTAAAATCAACTAATTCTGGTCCCCAGTCAAACTCTGGGTGCATCTTTAATACATAACATTTTGTCACAGTTGATAAATGATAACAGTTTTGCTCTTTAACCAAATGTATTAAACTGCACTCATGTGATGATTAATCAGCTCAGATCGGTTAAAGGCTGAGTTTGTATGTTGGACTAACGTTGGAGGACATGGTCGTCTTCCCTCTCTAAGTGTTGTTCTACTGCTCCACAGTTCCCAGGGTCACCCGCACTGCTCCCTTCTCTCCCGGTAAGACGATTACCGTCCTGAAGTCTCTCTGTGTTGCAGCCTTTCAGCTCAAACGCAGTCTTCTGTCTCAGTGTTCACGCTTTTCACCAACATCTGCATGTGACAATAAAGGCTTGGAGAAGGCCATGCATTATTTACAGGCGTTCCACCCCATGACTGTCTTTAGTTTGCCCGCAGATCTTTGGGTTAGCCTTTGGCTGTTATTAAATATTCTGTTTGATTTTAGTGTAAAAAAAAATCTTAACACCAGCAAATCCAGACGCGCCAGCAGTCCTTCAGCTACTGCGATCAAACAAGCGGTGAAATATTTCTTTATGCCAAAGTAAACAAAAATAAGAAACCTGGAGCCGGACATTAATCCTGTTTTATGCCAGGTTTTTTATGCCAGGTTAATTTACGCTTCATCTTTTACCGGGACATAATTATCAGGCAGTTTTCCGACTTAATCTGAGCTGTAAATTCTTATCGTTAAATCTTTGCAGGGCTCCGAGGAAAACACGGAGACTCGTAAATAAAAACAGAAGAAAATAAAGTGTGAAATCTAAACTCAAATGCTCCCAAGCAACTTTTTACTGCTTTTCTGTCGGCTTACAGCCGTTATATAGACTGCTGCAGTCAGACTGAATTACATCATCAACACTTGCTGCAATAAAAAAGTTTTTATGTTCTTCTGAGTTTTTATTGGGTCTGTATATTTAAAGATATGTTCGATCACTGATAAAGCTGATGGGTTGAATTTATGACTAAATATGAAGTTAGGCGCAGACCCTGGATCTAAATGAGCTGGAAAATACCAGAAATACATTTTAGTTTTCTTCTCAGGTTTTATCTTAACAGTTTAGGTATTCTGGACAGATTCATATTAGGCTTTCCGCTGCAAAATCAGATTATTTTCTCCTGCTGCTTTAAAGTAGTTTCTCTCAGCATAAAGCTCTCTGATGGAAGTCGGTTTATATTTTAAAAATGTAGTTTGGTTTAGTTGTAGAATCTCTCAGAACGATTGTATCGTCTTTTGTTGTCAACGGGTACAAAAACTTACTGCGGATGTTTGTATTCTGCATGAGGGGCGTCCTGGGGGCCATTAGAGACCCTCTGGAGGGTTTTGTGTGGCCCTTGACCAAAACCCAACAGCAGCATAAATTTAGTTCAGCAACTCAGGCGGTGATACAGATACGGAAATCAAAGTTCTTTGCTTGTTTCATTCAAATATTGTCTCTTTAGTTTATCATTGAACAGGTAAAAATAAAATAAATTTGTGATTAAAATAGTTTTTTGCAATATTAATCGAATTGTGTGGCCCCCAGGATTTTTCAACGTGACATTTTTAGCCTTCTCGGTAAAGAGTGTGGACACCACTGTTGGACATCATCTCACCCGTGTCTGTCTGCTTCTTCCATCTGCTGTGTCGTCTTTGGTGATGGAGGAAGCTTCTCGCTCTGCTCTGAAACCTTTCCTCTCTGGGATTTGTGATCATTTCCGTTGTTTTGGTTTCTCCTGTCTTGCTCTTGCACGTTTTCTTCGTTAACTGCATGCTGTGAGTCCCTGCCTGATTGTTCACAGTGGAAATGAGTGCGGAGTGTGTATTAAAGCAATGCAGAAGCTGGTTACAGCCGCCTGCTGACTCAGGGGCACACCTGAGAAACATGCAACAGTACCATCGAAAATACTGGGAGAGAGCAAAATTCATGGTTCCATCAATTAAAGTAAGGCTTCCAGGATCCCCAAACCCTGTTTACCTGTCAGCATGGTGTTCTTTTTAATTAGATCATTTTAGTTTACCTCCAGATGTAAGCTTTCAAAAAGGTCCTACTTTTGTCTTCAGGCCACAGAATATTTCAAGATATTTTTTGTAAAATGTGAAACTGGTGTTTGTGTTCTTTTGGGCCAGCAGTGGTTCTGATCTAGGGACTCTCCTATGGATGCCATTACTCTGTTTTTCATATTGTTGAATCATGACCTCTGACCTTAACTGAACCAGTGAGGCCTGCAGAGCTTTAGATGTTGTTCTGGGCTCTTCTGTGGCCTCCAGGATGGGACATTGATGAGCTCCTGGAGTCATTCTGGTAGGCCGGCATCTCCTCAGAAGGTTCTCCACTGTTGCAGGTTTTCTTTGTGTGTTCTAGCCGTGGTTCTCTGGTGTCCCAAAGCCTTAGAAACAGCTTTTTCATGCTTTCCAGACTGATAGATGTCAGTGACTTAGTTTCTCATGTGAGTTTGACTTTCTTGATATCAGGGCTTGAAGTGCTGCCTTTCTACATCTTTTTGGTCTGCTTCATGTCGACAGACGGGTTCTATTTCAGTAATTTCTTAAATTAACAACTCTGAGCGTTATCTGATCTCGGTGTGGCTAAAGAAATTAGCTCAGCTTTCCAGATTTCACTGTCAATAATGTCTTAACGAGGTGAGCAGCTACATTTTCACATGGATCCAGGTTGGTTTGGAGAGATTCTTTTCTCATAATAATAAAATCACCATTAGCGCTGTACGACTCATGCAGTAAGACCAAACTCTGGTCTCATTCGGTCATCTGTAGGAATAGTTTAATGGAACGCTCTTGTGGGTTTGACAACTTTTAACCTTTTGAAACCTTGTACGCTGGTCCATGCCTGATAGAAAGGCTGTAAATTAGAAATGAACAACAAAACATAATATAATAGAAGAAGAAAAAATCTTAAATGTACCACATATTCTGAAAGTCTGAGAGCTAAATGTGCACATTTGGCCTGTTTTCTTTTTTGGAAGAGAAGCATGTGTGAGTGAGTGAAGACGTCATAAACGATCTGATTCTGATTGTCAGGGCAAATGAAATGCGTTGGGTTGCACCTGTGAGCAGAAACTGTCCCACTGACTGCCTCTGTCGGCCTCTGTCTGTGCAGTTGAAGGCAGCGGGGTGATCATAGTGGTGATCATACTGTGTTTGCTGCTGCTCGCCTTCCTTGGAAGCGTCCTCTACTTCCTGCATAAGAAGGGAAAGATCCCCTGCGGACGTTCAGGCAAACAGGAGATGTGAGTACCGTCTCTCCTCACCCGCTCTGCTGCACAAATGTTTAACTGCATCTATTTTTTCTTCTTAAAACTGAAAACTTTCAAGGCTTGTGTGTGAGATACAGTTGAGCACAGTCTTTTTTCTCCCTATGCTAAAACAGTGAAAATGACAGCAACGGTCAAACTGTCTGAGCACGAAGTTGTGGGTGGAGAGGCAAACAACGCCTCTCACAGCTGGAGCTTCCCTACCCAGAACCCTCCTCCTCCCAGATACACAAAACAGATCCTAGTCGTGTCTGCACGCTTTTAAAGCCCCTAATACAGCAACACCTTCATTACCTTTAGAAAGTGGACCCCTCAGAACAAACTATTTGTATGTTACTTCCGTGATTTCTGTATGTTTGTGAATATGAGTAAGAGCCACTGACGGTGAAGCTCGTTTTCTGGTTCCACCAACCTGTTTAAAGCATTCATTAATTAAGTCTATAATGGTAATCCCGGATAATTAAACTAACTGATTAAATGTTAAAACTGCTTGCCATATTCCCGCAATGGCAGAGCTGCTGACGTCTCCAAACTGCGTCACAAAAACTTTTGAACCAGTAGCAATACGAATTCCACATTCAATGCAAGACCACCGTTTAACCCTAGGAGGGCGCCACGCTGACTATTTTAGACACAAAAGCAGGATTTAAACAAATAAGCACTGATTTGTCAAAATAATGACCAGGATATTTAGACAGTATTATAAGAACCATGTTGGCAGTTTATTGGCAAAAAATCGTTGATTTGGGGGTGAGTTACCCTTTAACAAGTGAAATGGAGTCCAAACTGGTCTTGCTATGCTTTCTTTATATATGCAGGGTTTCCCGCAGCGCTATCTTGGCGAGGCGGCCGCCTCGCCAAACTCACGCTACCGCCTCGCCAACATTCCCCAAAAAAAAAAGTCACGTTAACACGCGGTTTGTTGTTGTTGCTTTCGCGCGTGCGTGAATGGCAGGGAAAAAACACATGGATACCCCCCGCGGACAACGTGTCGTCCAACAACCCCCCGCCCCCCCCCCCCCGCTCCGCGAGTCGGTCCGCGGACAACGTGTCGTCGTTGCCCCCCCGCTCCGCGAGTCGGTCCGTGGGCAACGTGTCGTCCAACAACCCCCCGCCTCGCATAACCAAATTCCTGCGGGAAACACTGATATGTTATTCTTTTTAAAAGAAAAGTTACAAACATTTGTTTAATCTAAAATGTCAAAAGGTACTTTAATCTTATAGGCGAGTTTCATCAGTCATATGTTCTAATTTATTAATTGGCCCGAGCACTGAACCCTGTGGTATTCCACAAGCAACCCTGGAGTGTGAAGATTTATTGTTACCACAAACAAACTGGAATCTGTCGGACAAATTTAAACCCGCCTAGTTCTGTTCCCTTGATCCCCAAAACAAGTTCCAGTTTTTTCAAGAGTATTGTGCGCAACTGGTTCAAAAGCAGCACTGAGATCTAAAAGGACAAGTCCAGACACAAGTCCATAATCTGAGAATATCATTAGTGACTTTCACCGGAGCTGTTTACGTTGTCAGCTTTATTTCATCCAAAAATAAAGTAACCATCATTGTGATTAGCTGTTTGTAAATGGATCAGTAAATGGATCCTCCATGAATTTCTGTTTAATATGACCATGTTCCTCATAATCAGTTCTCCTGCTGCCTCGTGTCTTCTCTCCCTGCCTGAGCAGCACCAAAGAGAAGCCCACCAAGGACGACATCGTTGTGGAGATGAAGAACAACCCAAAGAACGAGGATGCTGTGCTGCTAAAGGCTGTGAACGGCGAGAAGAAAGGTCCCAATGACCAGGTAACTGTCGTGGTGAGTGAATAGTTTCAGCTCAGACTCTTAAAAAAATGCCAGCGGCTTTCCTGCCGGCTTCAGCTTTCACTGAATGTGGAGAAGTTTACAGGCTTTTCCCCAGAGGTCCGTCTCCACGTCCCAGTTTGATCTTAGTCTGAATCCCACATATGTTGCGTGCTTGGGTTGATTTTAACATCTCAGTGTACACATTGTTTAAGCTAACAGAGTAATTGATGCACTGATGAATGCTTTCCTAGTTTGAATCTTTGAATAGGCCGTCCATCGCAGCTTCCTCATTCTTTAAAAACCCAGGAGCGTGTGTTTTGAAGCTGTTGTTGCAGAGAGAGCTCAGTGAGTAAAGAGGAAATGATCTGAGATCATCGTAAATCAGAGGGGTGCTTAGTGATGAAACAAAAGCAGAAGGACCAGATGGCTGTAAAAGGCTTTTACAAGGTGATCCAACACCCCAAACAGGGCGTTATGTACTGTACTCCAAAATACCTGTTAACAGAAAACATGTGGACATAGTCATCATAGTAAAGACGCAGTATCCAGGCTTATTGGCACCACTACAGCCATGGAACACTGTATATATACAGACATATTCAATTAATGAGATTATTATTTAGAATTTGTTTAAGCATCTCAATTACCTAACGGTAACAATATATAGGTTAACACAAGATGATGACGCTTTAAAGCCTTTTTTCCCCCACCTACAGCTTAATAAAAGCAGGATTTAAGACTAAAATATTGCATCAGACCAATAAAAAAACAACCTTTTTTTATGCAGAAATTGGAGCTGGATGAAAAGCATGTTTAATATCTGTTTTATTCAAAGGGTACATTTAATCTGACAAACCAGCCTCTATGAAATGTATATTCTAATTTACTGAATATGATTGTACATATTTACAAAAAAAATATTCACATTTTCCTTTTCTGTATGTTTGTGTCAAAATGTCTTCATTTAGAGAAAAGTGGAACCGGAGTCAAGTTCCTTATTGTATGAATCAATGTGTAGATTAAAGCTGATTCTGATCATTTTTGTAATGTATAATGAATCTGCCTGAGGCCCTCACTAACAGCTGCAGAAAAGTATTCACCCCCTTACACAAATTTTTTTGCTTTTTTTCTCTCTCAGCTAAATGTTTCAGATCATTGAGCAAATTTAAATACCAGACAAATCATAACCTGATTAGAAAACACAAAATTACTCCAGGAGCAACTGAACGACCCAACAAGGAGGTCCCAGAACAGCATCGAAAGCTGTGCAGGCCTCGCTGCCTGAGGTCAGAGGTCACGACTCAACAATAAGTTAGAGAGACTGAGCAGAAATGGCCTCCATGGCAGAGATCCAGGGTCAGAACCACTGCTGACCCAGAAGACCACAAAGACCCGTCTCATATTTATCAAAATAAATGCTTGATGATCCCCAAAATTTTTGGGAAAATGTTCTGTGGACTGATGAGACAAACATGGACCCTTTTGGAAGGTGTGTCCCCCGTTACATCTGGCCCAAAACAGAACATCGTACCTGCAGTCAAACATGGTGGTGGTAGTGTGGTGGTCTGGGCCCACTTTGATGCTTCAGGACCTGGGCAGACTTGCCATAACTAGTGGAATAACTTCTGCTGCCAAGCAGAAGATGCTGAAGGAAAAAGTCTGACCGCCAGGCTGTAACATTTAGCTCAAGCACACCTGGGTGACGCAGCAGAACAACAAGGCCGGGCCAACGCTCAAGTCCGCCTCTGTGTGACTCAGAGAAAACAAAATAAAGGTTGTGGAGTCAAAGTCTTAAAGAAATAAATTCTGAAAAACCCTCCAACATGGCTGAATTCAAACGATCCTGCAAAGAATAGTGGACCAGCAACACTTCAGTGAAGTTAAAGATGCAGTACCGCTAATTGGCTGTAGGGGGCGATTACTTTTCCAACAGGACAAAGAATGGATGTTTTTCCCTTCGTTATGAAATAATTTTAAATCAGCCTTTTGTATTTACTCAGGAGATCTTTGTCTGCTATTTTTTGTGCATGATCTGAAACATTTTATTGTGACACAAAAGATTCAAACACAGAAATGCGACGCGGGGTAAATACTTGTTGCTGCAGCTGTGTACCATATTTTTCTGATACTATAAATTGTATTTATTTAGAAATTTATTTCACACAATCCAAGACTAAAAATTTACATTTAATCTGGTAAACCAACTTATTCAATCACACAGCTGCATCCACAACCGGCTGAATAACCTGAAACATACCTGGGAGGATGAATGGGGTAAATTAGCACAACAAGCCACCAACTAAAACCGGGAAAGTTCTCGTCAGAGCATTTCGGTCTAATTACGCCTAAATTAGACCGAGAGCGTAATGGTGCTACGTGCTAAGCTAACAGTACGACACGGATGTTGCATAGCAACATAAAGCTCACGTGCATCAGGGAAGTTGTAACCTAGCCAGACAACAGAGCTGTAAGCTAGCACTAGCAGTGTTGCCAACTCAGCGACTTTGTCGCTATATTTAGCGACTTTTCAGACCCCTCCAGCGACTCTTTTTCAAAAAAGCGACTAGCGACAAATCTAGCGACTTTTGGAGACGCTTACGTGAAAGCACGTATCGTTCCTACTCTTGTCCTCCAGCGGCAGGTGCTGCCGTGGGGCACCTCCCCCCTCCCAACTCCGTTCTCCCGCTACCGCAGGAGTCCCTCTCAGCGATTCAGTCAGAGACACAGCATGTTTACCCTCAGCGTCCAGACTGCAAATAAAGCGCACATGCGCCGGGATTGACGGCGCAGGTTGATCATAAATAACTGAATTTGAAATATTTTATCTTAAATAAATAACGGCATTTGATTCACACAGCCACATGTTCATGTTTTACCGTGATTTGTAGGCTCCTTGGTGGACCACAAGGGAAAAAAGAAAACGTTAAAAAAAGTTTTTAAAAAATTGCAACTCCGCCATAGTGTCTCTTTATGGTTCATTTTGCCGGTCTCAAACCCGGGTAAAGGAGGAGGGTTAGTATTGTAATAAATTAAACATTAATAAAAAATAAATAAAAATAATAATGCTAAATAAACATTAATGGACAGAAAAAAGTAGCTCTATATATTCTGAGTGTTTTTACTCACTTTTTGTCTCTCTCTAACAACGTTATTTCTCCCACAGCGTCAATAACTTGCACATCACATCATGTGGCAGATTATGCAAATTAGGTGATGACGTCATTCAGCGACTTCTAGCGACTTTTAGCACAGCCAATAGCTACTTTCCTTACTGAGGAGTTGGCAACACTGAGCACTAGCTGTTGTTAGCTTCACAGCCCAATAACAGGTTCTGTCTCGGTCTGTTTCCTTAGAGCTGCATCACGCAACACTCTGCTGCGTGAATTCAGACTGAAGCAGTGAAACAACATACAAACATGTGTTCAGAATTTGTTGTTTATAAGTTAATGTTTCAATTAATTTTTAAGTGGCGCAAGAGCGCCCTCTTGCGGCTATTAGACAGTAATGTTTACTCCTTGGTTGAAATTATTTACCATTTAAAATTGATATATAAGCCGCACCTGACTATAAGACGCAGGATCGGCCAAACTATGAAAAAAAAGTGCAACTTATAGTCCGAAAAATATTAAAGTACTTCTCAGGAGCTAAAAGGGGAAGAGCTCAGGTTCTGGCAGACTAACAAACATATTTAATAGTTTATAACTTAGGAACCAGATAAACCGATTCGCTGCACAGACCAGAACGAGAACTCCGGATCAGAAAGGGGATTCTGATTGGACGCTGCAGGCCGTGTCTGCCGTCGTTGGGTCTAAATGAGAAAGTAACGCTCGCCGTCTTCCTCTGTTATTGCAGTAAAACTCCTGAAGGTTCTGCGGCACCGCCTGAGGCAGCTCACAGAGCGTGTTGGAGCCGTGGAGGCCCGGGACGCTCCCACTGACCTGAGATCTGCAGACCGCCGCCTCCTCCCAGTCTGGACGTTCCCTCCCCGTTCCCTCCCTTCGTTCTTGGTTCCCAGCAGTATTCAGCAGATTTTCCCAGGAACACACGCCGCACACCTTTCCCAGGTGTGCTTGTACAGATCTGGATCTCCTGAATGAGGCTTTGCTTCAGCACTCAGTTTCCTCCCTAGTTTTCAGCTCTTTGCTGTTGTTTGGTGTTTGTACCATGGTCAACCATCCTTTTTTTTTTTTTTTTTTATAAAAGTGTATATATTATATTTTGTTATTTAAGATATCTTGGCTCAGATTTCCAGTTGAAAGCAGCGTCTGGCTTGTGTGCATGTTTTTACATATTTTTATTTTAACATCCAGGTGAGATTTCACTCAGGACGTGATGTTAAGACCAAACGTTACTTCTGACTGATTTGTAGAAACTCGCGTTACATTCGACCCGAGCAGCAGATTTCCTTTGATTTCCTCCAGAGTGCGTTTAGTTTGCTCTGCAGGACCACCGGTGAAACCAGACGCACCGGCGGCCATCTTTTCCAAACTGCTGTCACGTTCTTGTACTGTTTGTAAATACGTTTAGGTTAGAGACCTGCTAGAAGAAGCCGGGGAGACTTCCTGGAGCTCAAGAGGTCAAAGGTCAACATCTGCTGTGCCTGTTTTTTTTTGTAATTTCTTTTTTTTACATCAAACACTGAATTTATTTTTTCTTGAACCTGTTTTTTTCTGTGTGTTGCCACTGAGAGGTGAAGGACTGAAGGTCCCACGTGTTTCTGCTACGTTTGGGCAGACGATGCTTTTATTTTTTACCTTTTTGTTGTAAGAATCCAGAAAGATCACTGTGACAGAACCCTGGAAGGTTTAACATTTGCTTTATATGATTTGGAAACAAGGTGTACATTTCAATTTTCATTTTATATCTAAAGTAAAATAAAACGTAGGTGTCTTTAAACAGTAACTTAATTTTGATTCAATTACAATTTAGAACATATTAAATCCAAAATATGTTTAGAAAACCAAATCTTTTCATCTATACAATTTTTCTAAACAGTTCAATTGAAATATCAAGCATGTAAACTTTTTACATTAAAATTAAATTTAATAAAAATTCGGAAAATAAATTTAATTCTGCTGTATCACGTTAAATTCACAGATCGCTGCAAGAGTTTTTTTGGAGGGACCAGAAACATTAAAAAATGAACAGATTCAAGGTTTGGGTTTCTAGATTCCTCCAATCTTTTCCTGATGGAGGTGAAACTTTTTGGATTTAGATTCTTTAATAAAACAAGCCTCAAAGAAAACATAAAATGATTTTATGTTCATGGGCAGAGCTGTTCATTCACTGACCGTTTTTTTTTTTTTTTTTGGCTTGTCGGCTTCATGTTTCAGGAAAGCGCTCTTGCAGCTCTGTGAGTCGGACGTAATTAAAGCGGCTGGAGCCACAAACTGACCCAGAAAACAGGCAGAAACATGCAGCTGGGCTCCTTTAAACGCTGCCGTTGTGAATATTCCTCCCTGTATATTTTATTTTGAAAAGGTTCTTTTATTACTCAGTGAGTGTGACACTGCCCTGATGACTTGCAACATTTATAAGTAGTGAAATATTTTCAGTTTTCTGTCGTTTCGTCCCGCTTGGATGGACGAGAAGCGACACCGCCTTCGTTGTTGAATTAAACGCAGATTTCCGATCGGATCCATGAATCTGCATCTTATCTTTTTTTGTTCAGTGTTGAGAAAATGTTTGAAACGGATCCTTATGATTATCTTTTCTACATGCGTGTAAATTAAGTGCTCTACATGTGATTCTCTGATGCTTGTTTTTTTTGTTTTGTTTTTTTTACAAGAAAATAATGCCAAATAAAGGTTCCACTTCCAGAGCGGCCTCGGCTTGTTCCTGCAGAGCTTTATTCAGTGTGTGTGTGTGTGTTGGAGACGACAGCCTCCAAACCGCTGTCAGCATGAGCTGCAAACCGCTCCCAACAGTAGCTCGGATTTCCTCGCTGGATAGAAAACACATCTGCAAAGAATTTAAAACTGTAAAGTAAACTTTCCGTCCTGCAGCCGCTCAGAGCAAAGCCTCCAGAACTCCAGGTGATGACGGCTCACTCATGACTGATATGAGCTTTTAAAGGCATACAGCCCCGTTTTGTTTTGGTTTTTTTTCCACATATTCTCCACTCAGATCTGCGGCCTCCTGGCAGCGCTCCAGGTTTTGGGCGTAAAACCTTTAAATTCATATTCTGTGGGATTAGCCGGGTTCCTGAGGGGAGAGAAAAAGTTTAGTCTCTGTTAATGTGGGTTGAGTCGAGATTATGGGGTAAGATAACTCTCAATATAAACGCATGCATAGGTCTCTGAATTTGTAATTGTAAGTCAATAAACATGAATAAATGTAAGATTTGTACTTGTTCCTGGTTGTTAACCCATACAAAATACAAGTGCAAATCACAAATCTACAACCCATGATGAAGCTATTACACTCCCTGCCAGTTGGTGGCAGTAATGACCTGTGACAATGTTTCATCTCTGAGAATGCAAGAGCTATTTACTTTTAATGGCAGTAGGTGAAAAACACCCTTGTAAGGGAAACCCATAGGGGACAATGACTTGACTCCTCCGAGGCGAACAGAGCCATTTCTGCCTGGCTGAAGAGGTCCCAGATGATGCGTACTACGTCGAAGTGAAGAGACCACTCTCCCGGAGCAGCCACCTGCCCTGATAGAGAGTCTGCTACCTGGTTGTGCTTCCCAGGTAAATGCAGCGCCCGCAGGATGGACAGACGAGGAGAGGTCCATTCCTGGACACCTTCAGGAGCCACGCTGATCTGGTGCCCCCTTGTTGACATGGTAGACCACAGAGGTGTTGTCCGACTGAATCAGAACATGCCTGCCCTCTAGGTAGGGCAGAAAGTGTTAGCGGGCCAAATGTACGGCACACAGCTCCAGTACATTTGTGTTCGGAGCAATCCTTTCGACCAGAAACCATGAACCCCCCCAATCTGCGGGGCCAGTATCTGTTGTGACCACCTCTCCGCACCACCAATCCCAAGGGAACGCCCCTGGACAAATGGGCCTCATCTCTCCATGGAGTAAAGGCACGAAGACACGACCACGTCACTAAAAGCTTGCAACGTCTGTGCAGCTGGGCGTCCAGGTGAAAGCTGCTGAGCCACCTCTGCAGGGGGGGGGGGGGGGGGGCAGCGACAGCAATCCCAAAAGCACAATGCGGGTGACTGATGTCTGTTTAACTGGCAGCTGCAGGAAGGCGATGTAAGGAAACTGCCTTCCCAGCCATGAGTTGACTGACCGACTGGAGTGCGCTGTCCATTCTTGGAACAGATGGACGAGCCTTCATGGAAGTGGAAACCAAAAGCACAGCGAGAAAAGTGGTCGTCACAGATGGAATCAGCCTGTATCTGGAGAGGCACACAGAGGGGAAGGGGCCCAAGCAAGCCAGTCGTCGAGAAGGGGAAGAACCCTGACACAGGATGCCTGCAGGGGAGAAAGGGCTGAACGATTTTGGAAAATAATGTAATTTTTTTATCTTAATATTGCGATTGTGATTTAATGCGATTTTTTTTTCAGTTTAATTTATGTCTTTTTAAACATATACAAACAACAAATCAATCTGTTTCATCGCCGTGCAGATCAGGTGCTAAAAGAGCCGTTGCGTCTCAACTCAGAGCAGAAATGATTGCATTCTGTGATTTCATTTTGACTTTTCTCTACATTAACCACAAGCAACAAAAATGTCCTCTAGATAAAAATGTTTGTAAACAAGGACTATTTAAAACAAGAACTTTTAATTGTTTATATTAATCAGAATATTGTTCAAGAGTACAGCTTTTAATAGATTTGGGTAGCAATCCTTGTTGAACATAAAGTGCAACCAACCAACAAGTCTATATATTAAACTGATTGACCAGAACTTAATGCTATGGTGAGATTTCTGAAAGTTTCTGGTAAAAATTATGATTATATAAACTCTAAAACACGTAATAAAATTAGATTATCTCACTGCTGCAGCTCTCTTCCCTTTCATGTGGAGGCAAACCCACTAATTCACTAATTGTTACATAGCCAAAAATTGCTAACCTCTGCGATTTGGAAATTGCGTTTTTTAAATTGCGATGATATAGCAAATGTGATTAATTGTGCAGCCCTATTTCACACACCGAGTAAACACCCTCGGAGGGAGGGAGACACCGAACGGGAGCCCAGAACTGCCAGTGGCGACCCTGATAGGCAAACGTGAGAAAGCGGTGATGTTCTGCCGCAACAAGTACATAAAAACAGGCATCCGTCAGATCTATTGACATTGCAACAGCCTGAAGAACCTCTGATGTTGTCAGCATGTGAAAGGGCAGCACCTTCAGGCGCTGATTGAGTCCCCTTAGTTCAAAGACGGGACGCCCCTTTTAGCCTGCGGTCTTCGGCACGACGAAGAACGTCGAGTAGTAGCCACAGGGTTGCTGCAGAGGATCCACTGCCTCGATTGCTCCCTTGGCCAGGAGGGGAGACAGCTTCTGGTCTAGGGCTCTGGGTTTCACCGGCTCTGTGATTACGGTCATCTTGACCCGGTGCGAGATGTGGGGTCGTCGTGGGAACTGTAGCCTGTAACCACGGGTCAACGTGGCAACCACCCATGGATCCACAGCAGGAACAGCCCAGTAACTGAGCTGCAGATGGGACAAATATCCAACGGCCAGCCTGGTGACATCACAGTCTTTCCCCACGGCAGATGGACGCCTCCAATGCTGAGAAAGGGGAGGTGACATTCCTCTGCTCAGGCCTGAAAGCTGCCGTCTGTCTGAATGGTCCGTTCTGTTGCAAAGTTGTAGCTCTGTAAAGACGGGCGTACACTGTACGAGTTTTTCAGTCGTGGTACTTATATACATCTCAAACTGTGCGACGGAACCGCGGTGTTTAAAAAGTTCACCGCTCACGATCTGTGCGGCGCGACGCTCGGACGAGACCGGACTGCTCACACTGTACGTCGTGTCCCCTCTGGGACCGCTCGCTGTGGTGGCAGAGGCAGGCGAGCGACGGTAGGTGACAGGGACCCAGAGCAGGGGTTCGAGCCCAGCTCTGGCGAGGCCTGCAGGAGGCACCGGGTGTCGGGGGAACGGAGGGGAGAGAGAGGAGAGACGAGACGCATCGGCGGCCGCGCGGCACGGCAGGTCGCCCGGCCCGCACCGCCCAGCGAGTGGAGGAGTGCCGAAACAGGCGGCCAGCGCGTTGCGCGGACCGCGGAGGAGTGCCGAAACAGGCGGCCAGCGCGTTGCGCGGACCGCGGAGGAGTGCCGAAACAGGCGGCCAGCGCGTTGCGCGGACCGCGGAGGAGTGCCGAAACAGGCGGCCAGCGCGTTGCGCGGACCGCGGAGGAGTGCCGACCGGACAGCTCGCCCTCCCCAACACCGGGCAGAGGTTGCTTCAGGGACGCCCGCTTCCCTCCCTCCGCTGGCGGGGACGGAGAGGAGGGGAGGGCGCCCCCTCGTAGCTCTGCTTGAACAGCAGGATGCGCTCACGAAAACCTCACGACAGCCGACTGAATTTCAAACATGTTTGATTTTCACCGATCGTCCGATTCCTGATCGGGAGGTAGTCGTGAGAAGCCAGTCCCCCCTCCTCCCCCCTCTACGATCAAGCTGAAATTCGGCCCGATTCAAAAAATGCTCGCACGGCTGAAGAATCGGCCCGAAAAGGGGAAAAACTCGTACAGTGTACGCCCGGCTTAACTTGTGTTCTCAACATCTGATGTCACACGCATGTCTGCGTTGACAGCCGGCAGGAACAAATACAAATCTTACATTTATTCACGTTTATTGACTTACGTTTATATTGACAGTTGTCTTGCCCCATACAAGAACCTCAGAGATCAAATTAGCTCGGGAAATGCCTGGAAAATTAGTCACCAAAAAAAAAAGCTTCTTTTAAGGGATAAAGTGTCATTTAAAGTCCAGTTTTTCCTCTGGGTTTTGTTTTTAATTCTCCCTAACTTCAGATCCGATAATCAACTGAACGATTTCAGGATTTTCAGTTTGTACCATCAAAAACTCCTGGGCTACTTCTGCATTTTCAGATGATCTAGTTTGAAATCACAAATAGAACTTTTTATTCATTTATTTCTTAAAATAAAAGCTTCAGAAACCCCCAGAATGCACTTAATTATATTTTATAACATTCAACTCCAGATTTCCAACTTTAACCTCACCGCATGCAGGAACAGTACCTGGTGGGAGTGTTTATAGGTCCACTTTAGAACCATAAACAGTTTTTATTTTTATTGTAATGGAGCATCACAAATTAGTGTAATGCAACAAAGTGGTGTCTAGTCTTCAGAAACCACCCAATATGTAAATTGGGTTCTTTAGAGAACAACCAGCATCATAAAAAGAGGGAACCCAGCAGACGGGCCAGGGAGGAAGTTCTGGTCCAGTTTACAGCAGGGTCAGGTTCTACAGAACCTCCCAAAGCTCTGATCATCATCTGGACCTGGAGAGAGGATGGACCACCGGCAGACCCACCAGGACATGGACGTCCACCTGGACCAGCAGCCTCATGGTGATTCTGGAAGAGCTGCACAGATCCAGAGCTCAGGTGGGAGACTGTCAGCAGGACAACCATTACTTGGACACTCCACAAATTTGGGATTGATGGTTAAGTGGCAAGAAGAAAGCCAGAAAGCTTCCAGGTTGCCATAAAGCTGGGAGGGGACACAGCGGACATGTTGAAAAAGGGGCTCTGGTCATAAAACTGAAGTTTATGGGCGGAATCCAAGATACTTTTGGCGGAGGGAAATCTAAGCCTACACCTCGTGGTGGTGGCAGCATCATGCTGTGGGGATGTTTCCTCAGAGAGGCTGGTCAGAGTTGATGGATGGAGCTAAATCTAGAACAATCCTGGAATAAAACCTGCTGGAGGCAGCAGAAGACCAGAGACTGGGGTGGAGGTTCACCTCCCAGCAGGACAACCACCCTGAACTGGGACGGTTTAGATCAAAGCATATTCTCGTTAGAATGGCCTAGTCAAAGTCCACACAAATTGAGAATTTGTAGCAAAACCTGATAACTGAAGTTAGAAGCTCTTCTGTCCAACCTGAAAAAGCTTGAGCTGTTCTCCATGCCCGTTTCCTCCTCCTATAAACCTCCATCCTTTCCAGACTGGAAGCCTGTGCAGCAAAAAACACATTTTCCTCAGTTTCTTTTCTGAAACAGCAGCTAAAATGCTGCACAGATGTTCTCTATGACAGTTGGTGGAGATGCAGGCCCTGAAAGCACCATGTTCCTCTTTTTCTTCGACAGTCAGCGCGGACATGCGGCAAAGAAAATGTAACAACAGGTCAAAGCTGGGGAAAAAAACACGAGGACCAAAGGTTAAAGAAAATACAGTTTAATTAAAAATCTTAATGGCTTAGGCATGAAAACATGGCGGCACAATGAATGCAGAGGATATTAAAAAGACAATAAATAAAATCGTATCTATACAGGTAATAAAGCGACGAGTTTTTAGTAGGCAAGTTCCATTTGACGAAGGCCAGTTAACTGGGTAAACCAACACACACAGTCACAAAAAAAAAAAAAACAAGTCAGCAGATGGGAGCCGACCCCAGCCAGGCTCACTGACGGCTCTGAGGGAGAACGGCCCGCCCGGTTCTCAGACCTGCAGGAAGGGGGGGGGGGGGGGGGGGGGAGTGAACTGACACAGCTGACTACATGAATCCACCTCCTCACAGCACAACTAGCTCAGGTTAAACGGAGGAAGGACACTTCGGCCGCCCTGCACCGACACGTGGAGCCGTTCATTCATATTATTTTTTTTAATTTATTTTAGAAAATACTCCGACGGCCCAGTCAGGACATCATAAATGCTAAAGAAGATTTACAATTTGAGATCCTGAAGCCTACGTTGTGTTTTTAAAAAGTGATTTCTAAATTCTGCTGGATTCAGAGTGGTGGAAAAATGTTTTTCCCCTTAATAAATGAAATCATTTCAAAACTTTTTCACTCGGGTTATTTTTGACTGAAAAAGTTTTTGATGATCTGAAACCTTTGACAGACTGAAGAAAATCCATAAGGGTGCAAATACTTTATCACAGCAGCTAAACGTCGCTGCTAACAATGTGATGAAAGTTTTCCATTTGTCCAGACATTCACTTTATTGGTTTTGTGGTGACCTTTAAATTCTCGTCAGAAGAACAGAGACGTCGGAACAGAAAATGTTGAACAGGTGGTTAGAAAATAAATCAGTTTTCGACTTGACCGACGACTTTTAAACCTGCATTCTACACAACGACCAACAGGGGTCGCCCCTGCAGGGCCTGAAACCCTTAACGGGTTTCTGGTTAGCATTAAATCTAAATGATGCCGGTTCAGTTACAGACTTCTCTCCGTTTTTATTTTTTTAAACAACAAACATGAGTACCAGACGCAGGACGCCCCTTTAGTTCATACGGTTTGTGCTCTAGCGCCACCTAGAAAGCTCTGATGTTCAGATCAGGCTCAATTTACACAACAGAAATCACACCTGAGAACAAGTTCAAAGCTTTTAAGTTGTTTTTTTCTTTTCTCTCCACTTAACACTTAATAGAAATGCTGTAATTATGTATTTAAGTATCTTTTTGTAACATTTTCAGTTGAACGATTTTTAAAACTCACAAACAAAAGAATAAATAAGAGGCTCTGAACTGTTGATCTGAGCTAGTATCCATGGAGCCCATATCGGCTCCGGTGGGAAAAGGATGAAGCAAATTTTTCAGCCACAATTTGTCTGCTGACTCGGCTGTAAATCTGAGCCTTGGCGTGTAAAACAGGGTCGGCGGCTGCAGGTTGAGCCATAATCTCAACTAATCTAATGTTGCAGAAACATTTAGGAACGCCTCGTCCTGCAGACAATCTGTTAGAAAACATAAAGCACGATAAAACCTTTACACATTCATACGGAATGACTCAAAGTCAGATCTCTCCTAAACACAACCAGCGTATGCAAACTGTAAACCGTGAAGAAATTCCTGGCTGCCGTAAATGTTTATCAATTACTTAAAAGTCGTCCATTGAGGCTCTCTACGCCTCATGTGTGGGGACTGTAGTCGTTTAACGCTAAATAAGCGTTTTAGAAGGTGGCGAGCTGGTCGAGTCAGGAAGAAACTTAAATGCTTCGAAAACTAAACTGCAGACGTCGCCCAGAAGCTGCTTGTTGTTCAGATGGAAATACCACCCTGGGATGTAACTGCTCCAGCAGCGATTCGCGTCACGAACTTCAGAGGAATCGGGTTTTTAACTTGTAGCGGATTAAAGGCCTTTAAAGTAGACGAGCACTAATCCTTCTGCCTAAAAGCCAAATCTCAGATTTTCAGCCGGGGTACCAAAACTATCCACATCTTTTCCAGTCCATAACCGAATCAACCGTCAGCACGTGCTTTGACGCACTAAAGACATTTGATGAAGTGGATTCCAAACTTCTGATTTTCAGAAATCACCAATCGGCCCAGAAAAGAGCGATCGGTGCATCTCCACCAGAGTCACCATCGAGTGTTGGTGCATGAAATCTAGTCTGAGTCCACGGAACCGACCCTTCCAGCCTTGTGCTGCATTACGGACCCCGGATATCCGCTCAGGATCCTGATTTAAGGGAGGAAACTTCTGCCTGTGGCTGTCAGCCCCAAACCAAGAAACGGCCCATTTCTAACAATCACCGCCTCCTTTCCTGTGGACTGGTTGCACTTCATGCTGATTATGATTGATCAATTGAGAGTTTTCCGTTCAGAATCAGAGCCCTTGTGTCCTTTTACACTAACATTCACTTGGAGAGAGACTGTACCGGCTGCGGCGCCTCCATGGCCATCTCCTGTGACCCGCTCTCACATCCACATGCAGCTCCCTGTGCAGTGGAGTTAAATGTTCTCAATGCAAAGCACCAAGTCCATCAAGCAGGAGGGAAACACATTTTCCGTTAAGTTTTGGTTCGCAGAAGATTTAGTGGAACCGAATTTAAAGCCTGATTTTTTTAAAAAATGAATCAGATCAGAAGGTAGAAACCATTAGCCTTTGTCAGCGCTGCGCAGAATGCCAGAGGCGTCAACCTTCAGGACGTCGTTAAAACGCGTCCAGAGAAATGTTTTCCCTCAAAGGTAAGAGTGTGGTGACTGCTGAGGACTAGAGGTGTCGAGCCAGACGTGGCGATCTGCGTCGGGAGAGGCAGAAAGGACAGCCCACTTCATTGGACTTATAGTACTGATAAAATGTAGTGTGGCTTTTTACTGCACTTTATCGCTAACGTTTAATGTCACTAACTGATATTAATGAGATACTGGGGTGGGTACGGGACGTTTTTAACTGACTGATCGGGACATCACTGCCTTCATGTAGCGTTGTCTTATTTTTCAGAAACACTCGTGGCTCACGTTTATCGTTGTCTCTCCATTTTCCCTGACAAAGCAGGACCGATCAGCCGGGCAGCAGTGAGTTCATCTGCGGGTAACTGACTGGTATTGTGGGGGGGGGGGGGGGGGGGGGGGGTTAGTGTTTCTGTAGAGCTGCACGGCGGTGCCTTGCAGGCAGACTGTGTTCTCTGTGGGGTTTGTGTCCTCTCTCCATGCTTGTTATGGGCCCTCTCTGGTTTTAGTCCAGTAAGCTGCACACTGGGCTAACAGACCGCGTTACGCTGCCTTCATGTGTGAACGTGTCGGTGAACGGTTGTTTGCGTCAGTGTTGCCTTGCGCTGGACTGGCGACCTGTCCAGGAAGTACCTAACCCAGCCCCTTGTCCTCCCTGTGAGGGTAAAACGGGTCAGGAAACGGATGTTAGTGCATCAGTCGGAAACACATCCAGGTTTATAATCTCAGAGTTAAAATCATTCATCCCTAATCTGCTCGGGGACTTGGAGCCTGGTGAGGTAGATCAGTCTGGGACAGGAGGAGACCTGTCCTGTTACCTGGGGTTAAGGTTTGACTCCGCAGGACATTAAAGGGCACCTCTGAACTTTTAACTTTTCTTTGAACGGCCAGCGGGATCCTCTCCAAACTTTAAGAACGGTTTGATCAAGATTTAGAAGTGAGATTCTCATGGAGACAGCGATGCTGGAAGGGATTAATAGTCGATTGTAGGGAACTGACTTTTCCTTGGCAATGAGTCAAGCCTGTATGTAAAAAACAGAAAACGGTTGTTAGATTGAGACTTTGTAGCAAAACAAACCGGCCCTCAGGGTAAGGCCACCTCACACGTGGAGGCAAACGTTGGAATAACAGGAATAAAACGCAGAGTTTGGGCCACTGTTAGTACTACACACAGTACAGGTTATAGTACTTTCACACTGAAGTACTTGTTGAACCAGCAGATGATGGCAGTTGGAGTTGACTTGTGGTGGGGGGTGGGGGTACTGAGACCTAACGAGGCACGACCGGCCAGCGACGCTCTCCAGCACGAACTCACATGCCACAGACTTCTGTTCGCTAATTTCTGGTCTCGCAGAGACGCCAGTCAAGCAGTTGACTGCAGAGAGACGTGATTCCTGCTGAGCAACGGGCCGAGAGAGAGAGAGAGAGAGAGAGAGAGAGAGAGAGAGAGAGAGAGAGAGAGAGAGAGAGGCTCCTTTTTACATGTTTTAGGTCATCTAAGCCCAACCAGGTGAAGCAGTCTGCTGATGGGGAATCCAGTTCCTTCCATTTCCAGCTGGGGGCAGTATGGAGTAAATGTTGAGGCTTCAGCATCAGTCACAAGAAATCCTTTTAGAAAAGCAAAATAATACCTGACGCAGTTGATTACAATTAACTTTGGATGTTTGTCTTCAGATCTGGCGTCCTCCCTCAGAGGGAAGTCCTTGCGGTCCTGCAGGAAAGTGCTCGGCTAATGCTGTCCACAATAATGGCACGAAGCGGGGGAGGGGGGGGGGGGTTGAGCCGGACCTGAGCGACTATGTGGCGATGTGAGCCGTGGAGGGGACGGAGACGAACTCGCGCAGGATGTTCTTGGCCGTCTCCAGGTTGTTCTGGGCGATCATCAGGGCTTTCTGGATGTCCTGGATGGAATAGCCTTGGGATATCAGGCATTCGATCTCACCGTTCAGGGCCTGGTTCCCGGCAGCGGCGCCGGGCGGGGGGGGAGGAGGAAGAGGAGGGGGTGGCGGCGAGGCAGAGGGGCCGGGGAGCTCCGGCAGCGGAGCAGAAAGGTCCCGGTTGAAAGGCCGAGGGTGTCGGTCAGAGTTGGCTCTGCGTGGGAGGGGTCTGGGAGGCCGATCAGATTCAGCAAACGTACCTGGAGAACGGACAAAAGGCTGGAAATTAGTCGTTTGTGGGACACTGCGGTTAAAATTTAATCTAAAACCAGACTCTAATCTACAGAGTTTGTAGATCCAAACATTTTAAAGTAAATTATCTAACTTTTCCAGCTACAAACTGTGTCTCTGTGCACCTTTTCTTCATTGAGCTTCATAACCACGGCATACAGCGATCCCCATGTGAAGGCGGCCTATCGCTACGTTAAAGCAGGCAAATCAAACTGAATGACCGACTTTAAGGAATTTACTGTTGAAAAAAGAAAATGTCTATAGCTGCTTAAAATTAATTAAAAAATTTAATTACATCACACACACCAGTATCTTCAAATATTAATGAATCTGACGGGTTTTTTTGTTTCAGAAATGTAATTTCATTCTTAAACTTGTTTCAACGACGTTAAAGCAGCAGACGGCTCTGGGTCACATGACCCATTCAGCGACGGATCCAACGGCCTCAAGGAGAGTTTTTGTTTTTGAGAGGGGCTGCAAATCGTTTGCTTCGTGCTGCTTAAAATTAAAAATGTTCCTGATAATAATCTACAATAAATCAATTATACTATCATATTCAAACTAATAGGTAAACATTTTTTTAATAAATTTAATGATATAATAAAATTACATCATACCAGACTTTATAAATTAATGAAAAGTACAGTATCAAACTTATTTTGTGTTTTTTATTATTATTATTATTATTACTATTATTTTACTTCAGTCTTTCATTATTAACGCCAATAATTAGCATTTTTACCATGGTATGAAATGAGGTTGTTTTATGATGCATCTACTCTGGAGCGCCTCTTATATGTTTTTAGGAAATATTTGGGACACTTACATCAGTGTTTGGATTTGGATCATTTAATTACTACTTTTGAAGACATAAGTAGTTTTTTTACAAATATCCTCTATAGGTAATTTGTTGTAATTTTTAGTGAACCATTGTTTTATGTCCATTTTTTAGGTTGTAAAATAAAGAAAATCATAATTTTTTTTTGCAAATAGAGGTTGGATACACTTTCTGCTATGGGATGTTTACCTGTGGAAAATTATATTTAAAAATATAATTTAAAAATCACGCCGTTTCCAACAAACGACAATAAAAATGGATCTAAAAAAACTGGTACTTTTATGTTCATTCTCGTTCCATTGGAAGAAAAGTAAAACTTTTGTAATAGCTATATTAAAATAACATTATGGTTAGTCATGATTTTCAGCCAAAGTCTTAAAAGCCATTGTGGAAGGTCCAAAGAGCCACAGGTTGCTGACCTTTGATCTAAAGCTTCTTTCTGAGTTTTTCCACAAACTCTTAAATGCTAAAGGTTTCTGGGGTGTGTTTTTGTACACCGAGGTCAGAACCGGACCTCTTCAGAACCGGTTTCATTGACGGCTTAGAACCCCAGAACCGAGCGCACGTACCGGCTTCTGCTGAGGCGTCCATGCTGAGCGAGCTGAAGGCTGCAGAGGGACAGCCCATTTCAGACAGGTTCCTCCTGGTGGGGGCGGGGGGGACAAGCGGCCGGGGACGGTCGTACTCATAAACGTCCTCCGCACTCGTGTCTTCGTTTTTGTCCTGGGGAACCACAGCTGGAGGCGGAGGGAGCTCTGAAAAACCCAACGGCACGTTAACGAGCAGCAGAGCAGCCAGCTACGATATTACTGGAACAATATTAATACGCATGTTTGCACTTTTCTAACCTCCCTTTAATAAAAATAAAAAACACACTAGGGGTAGAAATGTATATATTTAGACACATTTGTAGCTTTATCTCTTCTAAAGTTCATATATTAATATTTAATAGGGTTAGTATCATCTATGTATCTCGATACATAGCTCTGCTTGATTTGATTTGACTCCAATATCGATATTTATTACTTATTATTAATTAATGCTCAAAGTCATTCAGTCAACAAAACCAGCCAAATATTATATTTATGTTCAATTTATTGAACACTGATATATTAACAGGAAAATAAAGTGCATTTGGTTCAATGCATTTAATGTATCACAGAAACCAAAAATGTGCTCAAACGTCTGATTTTAGGGACGAAGGCGCTTCTAAAATCCTGTCGTCTCACTGCTCTTCCTCGCTGTGAACAGTAACGGCGCGCTGTAATATCGCCCTCTAGGGGTTGGGAGGTACAGGTAAAAGCCAGTAAATTAGAATATTTTGAAAAACTTGATTTATTTCAGTAATTGCATTCAAAAGGTGTAACTTGTACATTATATTTATTCATTGCACACAGACTGATGCATTCAAATGTTTATTTCATTTAATTTTGATGATTTGAAGTGGCAACAAATGAAAATCCAAAATTCCATGTGTCACAAAATTAGAATATTGTGTAAGGGTTAAATTTTGAAGACACCTGGTGCCACAAACTAATCAGCTGATTAACTCAAAACACCTGCAAAGGGCTTTAAATGGTCTCTCAGTCCAGTTCTGAAGCCTACACAAACATGGGGAAGACTTCAGATTTGACAGCTGTCCAAAAGGCGACCATCGACACATTGCACAAGGAGGGAAAGACACAAAAGGTTATTGCTGTAGAGGCTGGCTGTTCTCAGAGCTCTGTGTCCAAACACATTAATAGAGAGGCAAAGGGAAGGAAAAACTGTGGTCAGAAAAAGTGTACAAGCGATAGGGATCACCGCGCCCTAGTCAAGATTGTGAAAAAAAACCCATTCAAAAATGTGGGGGAGATTCACAAGGAGTGGACAGCTGCTGGAGTCAGTGCTTCAAGATCCACCACCAAGAGACGCTTGAAAGACATGGGTTTCAACTGCCGCATACCTCGTGTCAAGCCACTGTTGACCAAGAAACAGCGCGAAAAGCGTCTCACCTGGGCTAAGGAAAAAAAGAGCTGGACTGCTGCTGAGTGGTCCAAAGTCATGTTTTCTGACCAAAGCAAATTTTGCATTTCCTTTGGAAATCGAGGTCCCAGAGTCTGGAGGAAGACAGGAGAGGCACAGGATCCACGTTGCCTGAAGTCTAGTGTAAAGTTTCCACCATCAGTGATGGTTTGGGGTGCCATGTCATCTGCTGGTGTCGGTCCACTCTGTTTCCTGAGATCCAGGGTCAACGCAGCCGTCTAGCAGCAAGTTTTAGAGCACTTCATGCTTCCTGCTGCTGACCTGCTCTATGGAGATGGAGATTTCAGGTTCCAACAGGACTTGGCGCCTGCACACAGCGCAAAATCTACCCGTGCCTGGTTTACGGACCATGGTATTTCTGTTCTAAATTGGCCAGCCAACTCCCCTGACCTTAGCCCCATAGGAAATCTGTGGGGTATTGTGAAAAGGAAGATGCAGAATGTCAGACCCAACAACGCAGAAGAGTTGAAGGCCACTATCAGAGCAACCTGGGCTCTCATAACACCTGAGCAGTGCCAGAAACTCATCGACTCCATGCCACGCCGCATTAATGCAGTAATTGAGGCAAAAGGAGCTCCAACCAAGTATTGAGTATTGTACATGCTCATATTTTTCATTTTCATACTTTTCAGGTGGCCAACATTTCAAAAAAATCCCTTTTTTGTATTAGCCTTAAGTAATATTCTAATTTTGTGACACACGGAATTTTGGATTTTCATTTGTTGCCACTTCAAATCATCAAAATTAAATGAAATAAACATTTGAATGCATCAGTCTGTGTGCAATGAATAAATATAATGTACAAGTTACACCTTTTGAATGCAATTACTGAAATAAATCAAGTTTTTCAAAATATTCTAATTTACTGGCTTTTACCTGTATATCGATATTGAAAGCCAGAATATCGATATTAAATCGTTTTTAAAAACATCAATATTAATCTTTGTATCGATTTTTATGCACAGCCCTAACATTTAATGTCTGTCAAATTCCTTGTCTATGGAGAAAAACTTGGCTGTTAAAGTCAAACCTGATCGACCAAATGTGCTCGATCCACATCGACATAAAACATTCAGGGAAAAAAAAGAAATATGCTTTCTACTACCATGGTTATTATTAAGTACAACAAAATAAGATATTAATGCAAAAAGATTAAATCTGACTGATAATGATGATTACAGAGAGGAAAGTATGAATAATAAAGCCTCTAACAATCTGAAGGAATCTACTGATGCTGCTGTGCAGATCAGTTTCTCTCAACGGACTCCTGCAAAAATGGCGTCTCATAAATATTCATCAAAAGGCTTCTGAAAGCGATCTGAAGAGCATTACCCGGTTCAGACGCCTGTGTCGCATCAGAGGAGCCAGCCTGACTCTGGATGTTGAACATGGATTCGTACACTTGAGGGTCATCAGAGTCGTCCTCGCCCCCCTCGCTGCCAGAAAGACAGAAGCAGAAAGATGCATATAAAAAACATGCAATAAATGGCTGTTTGTGCCAATTAACCGGGTAATTTAAGTAGAATTAAATTCAACGTGTTAAAATGTTACAGAGCGAATGAAAGATTTTAGTTTGCCTGAAATATCTCGTTTCTTTTATGGTCTCCAGTAACCCCTGTAAACACCTCTGGTTTCACATAGCAGCCCCAAACACGACATTAAACTCTCTGGGGAAAATCCAGCTAGTTTTTAATCAGAAACTGAAGGTTTTATTCTCAAACTGCAATTTATCCACTTACAAAACAGACCTGATGTGTGGATTTGGGGTGAATCTGTGCATATTTGTTAGTTACACCCAGAGACAAAAGATGGATGCATGAAAAATGCATGAAAAAAAAAGGCTGGATGCATTTTTTCAGGGTTTCTCCAAAGTTTCAGTTATTATAATAAGACTAAGAGCGGTTCAACTATTCTGATTATATGGCTTGACGGTGGTCGAGCTGGGCTACTTTGCACGTTGTTTTATGGAAAAGCTAATGGAATAAACAATGAATGAAGAAATGTGGACCTCACCTGAAGATAAATAAAGACCTTGAATGGTCTTATTTGAGACTTTTAAAAAAAAAGGCCCGACATTTATGAGGTTCAATTTAAAACCAGGAGACCTGATCTAAAGGCCGAGAGGATTTTCTGAGCCCAACATGAACACGCCCTCATATGGCGTCACATGGAGAGGAGAGGAGAAGCCAAAGATGCAGATCGATGCCAGCTGAGTGGGATGAGATTATCTCCACGTTTACCAGGTTTATCAAAGCCCCATAAAATGCAGGTACACAGGACAACATTAAAGGGCAATTTGCAGCAAGAGGCGGTTCATGTGAGCTATGGACCAGACACGCGTTGCAATGAAGCCATCATGGAGTGAATGGGCGAATAAACAGGAAGCAGCCTGATTTAATCCATCTACAGATTACATTAGATGCACGGATGCATCAAGCCTACATCGATTCTCTCTAATGAAGAGCGTGGTTGGGAAAAACACTAAAAGCTGGCATTTAATTATCCCCCTGATGAGCATCAGGACGCCCTCAGTGTCTGTGTTTACCGCATTTACGTCGTTAAACACATTTGTAAAGTTTAAACGCCTCCGCCTCTTCCTGACCCACTTATGAACAGCGTAACTCATTTAAGGATGTATAACATTAGCAGGGAAAAAAAGTCGTCTTTTTATACATAAATGACTTGTTTTTACACGTCTCCACCTCATTTAGGAGCATCTCTAACATTATTCCTGCCAGTCGACATGACTTCTGATCGTGCAGAGAGGAGACTCCTATAAGCAGGGCTTCTTTATTCTTTATTAGCATATGGACATGAGCCGCGTCAGTGGGAGGAGTCCATCGTTCCCTCGTGTGCCCACACCTTTCACTTGTGCAGTTTGCTTTAAAGTGAAAGCCGTGTCTCGGTAGATCCATGCGACTCTCGGTGAGGAGTAGCGACGGAAACCGGTGGACGCAAACACCGCTGCAAAGTAACAAAGGGCGCATCTGCTAGACTCCATGCAGGTTTGTTTCCGTGTACAGAGGCCTGTAGCAATCTGCCCGAGGATCCAGGCAAAAAAAAAAAAAAAGTACAAAAAAATGCAAACTGTGTGCAAAACAACTAGGCAGACACTGCAGCTTTTTTTTTGGTCATTACAGAAGAAACATCAGTTCATGATCAACAGAAACTTTCTGCACTCCATCATCATTTTTAATCAAAGAGACAAGCTGTTCTCCAGCTGCCTTCATCTTCAAATAAAAAAAAAAAAAACCTTCATCTTCTTCATCTTCATTAAATTATTTAAGAGGGCGGTCCGCCGGGTTGATGGCTGGGGCTGTGGAGCCCCCTGGTGTTGAGAGAAAGTGCAACGTAACGTCAGGACGCTGGTGTGACGTCCACGGACGACAACGGTGGGAATGAGCAGCCCAGCGTGCTTCACGTCAGCCGGAATGTGGGAAAGGCAGAAAGCGTCCAGAGCAAAGCGTCTCTGCAACGTTGACGTTTAAAATCATTTCCCTGAATTACTCTCACATCCTCTTTTACTGCCGTTTTTAAACCGACGGGCCGCTGCAGATGTTGTGTTTAGAAACCAGGACTGGACAAACTTAAACCAGCGAGCATCGGTTCATCTGCTGCTGTGTTGAATTGTGGAGCTTTGTAATCATAATTGTACCCTGTGCAGCAATTTGCTGCAACTGAGGCTGTTCGCTGAACGAATCCATAAATAAAAAGACTAAATCAAATATGGATTCTGACCTATAAGAATATATTTGTATAGCAGTTATATAATCTGCTTAATTTGCACTGATTTAGTTTCTAATCCATTTAATTTAAATTGACTCCTAAGAAATGACAGATTCTGACCATTAGTCAAACCATAGATAATATCTATTAAAGGCACACAAACACATACCGTATTTTTCAGACTATAAGGCGCACTTAAAATCCTTAAATCTTCTCAAAAATTGATGGTGCGTCTTATCTATGATCACCGTTGTGCTTACTGACTGATTTTATGTGGTACAATGCGCTCAAAAATCTGTTAAAATGCGTAAGTATGACTTTCCGCTGCACTCAAGGGATATTAGGAGCATTACGGTACACTGCGTCACTACCTGATAGGACCCCTGAGCTGTCTACCAGACTGCCTGACTGTAATGTCTAAACTAGATGTGCATTCATGTAAAGACCCCCACATAGTCGGGCGTAGTTCACTCCGCCCATTCAGGTATGTTTCATACTATAAACTTATCGGAGGCAAGAAGTGTTCACATCAAACTGTTTTATATGTGACACTGAGCCTGATACTCTGAGGTTTTAACCAGTGTAACAAAGAGTGTTTCTGAACAGGATTACCAACTATAGCTTTAAGCCTGTTTGCTGTTATCTCTGAGAGATAAAGCTTCTTTAATAATAGATGAGGGCTCTAATGTTGCAGACTCCAAATGCTTTGATAGAAGCTTTTACAACCCGATTAGTCGGGGTAATTCATCAATGAGAGAGTAAGGCTGATTGTGAAGATAAAATAAATAAATAAATACATAAATACAGGGCTGCCTGTAATTTTCTCTTCATACAGACTGGAGCTTCTCCCAGAGACCTCATTTCTAACTAATAAGCAGCAAAGATCAGGAGTAAAACCGTCATGGACACATTTTCCCCCTGCACACTGGTAAAGAGGAGTAAAAATACAACTTAAACATCCTCCCAACATGACCGAACCAACAGAAATGGTTCACCAGACTCGACCTTCTACCATGGCCGCCTCTCATGAACGTCAAATAGCGTTATTTAAGTCCAGTTAAAACCACTTACAGCCACGTCTCTGCTGGTAAAAACACAAAAATCTGAATGCTGCACTGCAAAAGGGAACTAAAAGTAAGTAAAAAGTTCTAGAAATTAGTGTATTTGCCGTTGATTTGAGCAGGTAAATAAGATTATCTGCCAATGGAATAAGATTTTTGCACTTAAAATAGGAACAACTCATCTCCATCATCTTATTTCAAGTGCATTATATATAATGATCTTATTTTAGGGGCAAAAATACTCATTGCATTGGCAGATCGTCTTATTTATCTGCTTAAATCAATGACAAATACTCTAATTTTAAGAAAAATTTACTTTTTGTTCCCGTTTTGCTGCGTGCAGATTAATTAATCCCAGACGGATGAGAAATACAGAAAACGTCTGAATGTGAGAGATGGTGATAAAATTATGAAAAACATCACAAATCTTTACTACGATCCATTGTTACGTAACCGTGTTTCCGTTTAGTGTTTTTGTTAAAACATCGTTTGGAGTTTAACAACCAAAGTGTAAATTAAGTCTTTAGCATGCAAACATTAAATTAAATGGTTAATCTGTACAAACAGAAATATTTTTTAGAAATGCGCTTGAGCCAAAAACACTTTGGTGTTTTTGCTCTATATAAAAAAAACAAAAAAACAAGTTATAGAAACCATTAACGGCCAGTAAATTGTCTTTTAGAAGAAGTATTTCTTAAAGTTGGATTTCTTTTCTCCATCAAATAAATGGAGTCAAATGAAAGGATGGATTTTTCTTAATTTTCCAGAATAAGTTTATAAAAGCTTTTCTACTGGTGCGTACCAGGAGAGCCCACAACTCTGTGAATGTCTACATTTCCTGGCGGGTCTGTTTGATCTGGTTCTGCTAACTGCGGCGGTTCTGCCGTTTACCTGCCGTCGTTGTGGTTGCTCGTCTTGGTCGGGGGTGGGGGCACCAGCGAGCCTGAAATGACCCAGGGGGTGTTGGTGACCGGGAGGGAGGTGGGACTCATGTACTCGTTCTCCTCCCCGTCTGACGCCGGCTTTTCTCCAGCTGAGGCCACTGATGGAACCGGAGATCTGCACAGGTGGAAGTAAAATATTGTTTTATGCTTATTTACAAATACATATTTTAGGCTATAAGCACAAAACCGTAGAAGAGCTGAATTCTTTTTAAAAAAGGAGTTCTGCATTTTGTTCCTGCCCGACTACAACAAATGTCTTTCTGCAGCTTTCCAGGAATTCGTTTTAAAGGGACCATGACATCACTGTATAAACCATTTCTTGTAGCTGATATTGCTGCACATGTAAACTCAATTTCATAAAGAAAATACACTGCAAAAAGGGAACTGAAAGTAAGTAAAATATTCCTGAAATTAGTATACATTTCATTTATTTCAGCAGCTAAATAAGGCTATTTGCCAATGGCATTTTTACCCCTAAAATAAGATAATTAGATAACCTGCACTTGAAATAAGATGGAGATGAATTGTTTTTATTTTAAGTGCATAAATCTTATTCCATTGGCAGATAGTCTTATTTACCTGCTCAAATCAAGGAAGAATATACAAATTTCAAGAAATTTTTTACTTACTTTTAGTTCCCTTTTGCAGTGTAATGTCAGCTTGTCGTTTTGTCACTCCTCAGTAAATGAGTATTTTTGCACTTAAAACAGGAACAACTCGTCTCCATCATCTTATTTCTAGTGCAGTATATCTAATTATCTTATTTTAGGAGTCAAAATACTCATTCCATTGGCAGATAATATTATTTAGCTGCTCAAATCAAGGACAAATACACTAATTTCAAGAAAATGTTATTTTTGGTTCTGTTTTTGCAGTGTAAGACACATCCTTTAGGATCCTTTAAGTAAAATGTTTAAAGTGGGTTTGCCTCCAGATGGAAGGGAAGAGAGTTGCAGCAGAGAGGTAATCTTTGTTATTTGTTTTAGAGTTTATATAATCAATGATTTTTTACCAGAAACATCCAGGGATCTCACCACAGCATTAAGTTCTGGTCAGACTGTTTAATACAGACGTGTTTGTTGGTTGCACTTTATATTCAACACGGATTGACGTCCAACTCAACAAGCTGTTCTCTCAAATAAGAATATTCTGATTAATAAAAACAGTTACATTTCTTGTTTTAAACAGTCCTTGTTTACAAACATCTTTTATCTTTATCTACAGGCCATTTTTTTTGCTTGTGGTTTAATGCAGAGAAAAGTCCAAATTAAAATCGCAATCACGGTTGAAATACATCGCAACTTTGATTTTTGGCAAAGTCGTGTAGCCCTAAGAAAGACTTTTTGAGTTAAGAAACAAAACCATGACCAGATCCTTTGGGACCCACTTCTGACATCCGCACGGCCTCATCAGAGCCCAACGGATCATATTATAAACCCCGAAACCTCAGAAAAATGAAATTTGCTGTCATGGCCCCTTTAATGAAAGTGCTGAATAATAACTGCAGGGGGCGCCAAAGAGCAGCACAACCAGCCAGACTAGAGTCTAAGCAGCGGAGGTGCGTACCTGGCCGGCAGGCAGTAGATGGCGTTGGTGGCTACTTGGGTCCTGATTCCCTCCCCGTCGGCGCCGCTGCTCTGAGGGATGGAGGCCTTGGTGGCGGGGCGAGGAACCATGTAGTTGGCGGCCCAGGCAGGCTGGTCAGGGGTGGAGGGTAGGGGTCTCCTCTGCAATCTGGAGTCCTGGATGGGGATAGACGGTCGCTCAGGAGGAGGAGGAGGGGGCAGCTCTCTCACAGCAGGAGGGGGAGGTAGAGGCTTGTCTCTGTGAGTGACTGCAATCTGGGATGTAAACAGAAGAGGATGTAATAAACAGCCCAGAGACGTGAAGGCACAGCTGCTGACGCAACGCTGGGCTGTATACGGGTTTAGTAGATTTCCAAATACAACATCAGCATCCCATAAACAACATTTTTTGTTGATTGGCGCCAAATGAGTTCATATCTGAAGTATGCAAAAAAAAAAAAGATAAAAAAAACAGGCTGACGGTTTGTTCGGGGTTCTGGTCCCTGCGATCCGTAAACATGCATCAAAATAAATAAAACCTTAATTTATTTCAATAAAGTTAAATTCACATCGTTTGGTTTCATTACACATACAGTGAAATGTTTAAAATCTGGATTCTTCCTGTTTATTTCTGATGATTATAGATTTGCACCTGATGAAAACCCCAGATCCAGTTCTTTAGAAAGTTTGAGTCTGGACCAATAAAAAGTGCTTTTCTGTAGAGAACTATTGATGCTGCAGCTGTCCAGCCTGACACGCTCCCATAGGGAGACGCCACAAAACGTTCACAGAGGAAATTGAGTGGAAGGAAAAAGTGTGGCAGAAAAAGGTGCAGGGCTCCTTAGTCACCATGCAGGAGATGAGCTGCAGCGGTCGCATTCCTTGTGTTAAACCAGTCCTGAACGAGAGACAAACCGTACAAACGTCTTAACAAACTGACTGAATTGTTGCTCAGTGGTCCAAAGTACCGTATTTTTCAGACTATAAGTATAAGTTGCATCAGTCAAAAAATGCGTCATAAAGAGAAAAAAAACATACATAAGTTGCACCGGACTCTAAATCGCATTTTTTTAGAAATTTATTTCACACAATCCAAGACTAAAAGCTGACATTTAATCTGGTAAAGCAATTTATTAAATCACACAGCTGCATCCACAGCCGGCTGAATAATATGAAACATACCTGGGAGGATGAATGGGGTAAATTAGCACAACAAGCCACCAACTCCAACCGGGAAAGTTCTCCTCAGAGCATTTCGGTCTAATTACGCTGAAAATAGACCGTGAGCGTAACGGTGCTACTCGCTAAGCTAACAGTAAAACGCGGATGTTTCAGAGCAACATAAAGCTCATGTGCATCAGTGAAGTTGTAAACCGCCCGGACAACAGAGCTGTAAGCTAGCGCTAGCTGCTATTAGCTTCACGGACAGAACAATAACAGGTTCTGTCTCAGTCGGTTTCCTTCGCTGCATGAATACAGACTGAAACAGTGAAACAACATATGTACATGTGTTCAGTCTTTGTTTTTTATAAGTTAATGTTCTAATTAATTTTTAAGTGGTGCAGGAGAAGCATTTAGTTTTCACAGGCCTAGTGCGCCCTCTTAGACCATAATGTTTACTTCCTGGTTCATGTTGGTCAGTATGAATCAACATTTAAAATTGATATTTAAGTCACACCTGACTATAAGTCGCCAAACTATGAAAAAAAGTGCGACTTATAGTCCGAAAAGTACGGTACTCTTTTGTAAATAAGTATGGACACCGTGAGGATTAAAACCGCATCTGAAGCTCTTCACTTTTCCCTCTTTGATCAAAGATGTACAAGGAAATATTTAACAGAAAAGGGTGGGGGAAAAAAAGTTAACAAATACAAATACATGCTAAAAGATATTTAAAGTTTGTGTGAGGATTCAGCAGCCGTGCAGTCAAATTCTGTTCCTCTTGTGATTTCTACTTCCTTGATGAGTTACAGCCACAGGGCTGCAGCACAAAGGCCAACTTCATCAAACATCGGCTCATTTTAATTTGAAACATGTTTACACAGCTCGGTCTCAGATTTCCTCCACTGACATGTCCTTAGAAAAGGCTGCAGGCAGGCAAACGCACCCACAGGTCTGCAAGTACAACACACCAGAAAGACTGGATCCACCATTTAAAAAGTCCACTGCAAAAACGGAACTAAAAATAAGTAACATTTTCTTGAAATGAGTGTATTTGCCCTTGATTTAAGCAGGTAAATAGGATTATCTCCCAATGGAATAAGATTTTTGCACTTAAAATAGGAACAACTAATCTCCATCATCTTATTTCAAGTGCATTATATTTAATTATCTTATTCTAGGGGTAAAATTACTCATTCCATTGGCAGATAATATTATTTACCTGCTCAAATCAATGACTAATACACTAACAGTAATTTCACTTATTTTCAGTTCCGTTTTTGCAGTGTCCCGTCCCAAAACCAGAGGGTCTGCGAGGTTTTCGCCTCACGTGAACACGCACCTTGGCCGTGGCGCCCTGACCCAGAGCCGTGTGGCAGCTGGAGGACCACTGCTGCAGGAGGTCCAGCCGCGGAGGCACCGGAGGCAGCTGAGACACGGGAGACGCCGGACGGTCCACCTTTAAGAACACGAAGCATTAACAGATGCTGCCTGACAGCAGGGGGTCAAACACACGTCCGAGTCGGTCGTACCTTACTGCAGGCCAGCCTGCTCATAACGAGATGCTGATCCTCCAGCCGATCGTCGTCCTCCTCGTCGTTTCCTATCGCTTCCGCTCTGCTGGAGCCCTGGAAACCGGCGAAGGAAGCCCCGCTGGCCTTGGGGTGGAAGGGGTCCACCACGATGGGCTCGGTGCCTTTGATCTCACAGCGGCAGAACGGGCAGCCTTGGCCCTCCGACTCCTGAGGAGGTTGACAGTTAGACCGAGCTGAGCATCATGACGACGTCAGCTGCTGCCTGAACACACAAAGCTGCTGATGCACCAGGACGGTTTACTATTTACTACTTTCTTCAGGGTGGAAAGTTTGATTTCATGATGAAAAGTATGGACCTAAAAGCATGACATGACCGAAACATCATCAGTTCAACTTTGTAGTCCAACTGTTTTTAGGTTCTATTTTCCCCATGTTTTATTTTGTTTCTACATTTTATTCCTACTTTCTTTTATTCTGTTTTATTTTCTTATGTTTTAATCATGTAAAGCACTTTGCATTGTCGTTGTATTGAAATGTGCTTTACAAATAAATTTGCCTCGCCTTGCCCAAAAATCCAGAAAAATCTGCATTAACTGCATTGAATAATCAGTAAATGGCTCAACAGAGAAAGGAATATTTTACTTTTTATTTTATTTAGTCGTTTCTTTAAATCACAGAAACTACATATTGTTTTTTTATTTTTGTAAATTTGGAAAAATATTTGTTAAAAACATAAATCTGAGGCATTTCACCATGTGGGTTACGCCTGCAGTCAGAAGTCTACAGCCACACACCGTTGGTTATTTTGGGCTTTAAACGATGCAGTGATGCCTAACCCAGATGTATACGGGTCAAATCTAAACATACACACGCTAACACACGGCTCTCACCCCCACTGATCCCTACAGACACTGAAAAACTCGCTTCTCTGTAGCCATCAACAAGGTCCGGCTGACACCCCAGATGTGATTCTAGCCGTTCGCTTTCCTGGTACACACTTTCTTTTTGTTGTAGGCTTTTTTTTTTTAATAGTCCACATATTACTGTCCAGTTTGGACCACACATTTTCAACAAAGTAAGGGTTTTAGGGCCAATTTGCGCCTAAAATTACATACCTGATATAAATCAACTAGAGCTCCATAGTTATAAACTCTACATGCAAACGTTTGCCGTCTGTGTGACAATAAGAAAAAATGATCTTAACTGTTATTATGCCTGATTTATTGGTGAGTGAATAAAGAAGCCCTCTGTGATTTTGGCATAAATGTGCCAAAATCTGTGCCAAATGTGTTTTTCACCTCATAAAATGGAAGTGCTGATACTCATTTCCTTACGCACATGAAATAAGCTTTGATCAACAGATTTACCCCTTGTATCATCAAAATGTACCATTGTACGAATAACGCACAAAGCGATGCGTAAAGCTGAAATCATAAATTCGACTACGCGCTGAAATGCCGTCACCCGGACTTGGGGGCGGTTTGACCCTGTAGATGTTTATTTTATGTCTGTGTTTTTTTGTTTCTTCAAATGTACATCAGGTATGTTTAAAGGAGCATAATGCAACTTTAAAGGTTAAATATTATTCATCTTCTCTCCCATACTTGCAATTAGAATTGCCCAACATGTAAAATGTGTTTTCTTCTCTTTACTGCAGCTGCCTCTATAGGCTGGATTAGTGAGTTTATGAGAGAGAGATTCGGGTCATAATCTCTGGGTGCTTGGGTGTGACACGCTGTGCGCTCTCGTTCACCTGGCCATTTTTGTTGGGCCGTCCTGTAACTGACGGGTTGCCAGTTCGATCCCCAGCTCCTCTCTTGGGAAAGTTACTTCACCCGAATTGCTTCCTGGTGGTGGTGCCGATGTATGGCAGCCTGGCCTCCGTCAGTCTGCGCCAGGGCAGCTGTGGCTACTAGCTTAGCTCACCACCGTCAGGGTGTGAATGACTGATTGTAATGTAAAGCGCTTTGGAGGTCGTCAGACTTGATAACGCGCTGCACAAGTACGAGCCATTTACCATTTGTGTCTCAGCTGAATCGATGCATTAGCGAGAGAACACGGGCTAACTTCAACATTTATAGCTTTGTTTAGCCTCTTAAATCAAAGACCTCTGCAGTCGCTTCTCCCATACACGTACACAACACTGGTACGGGGCCCGCGGGGTTTAAGGGTTAAGCTCGGGGCCAATCCGGATGCTTGTCCAGTCCAAACCCAGTTAGGACGTGTGTCTGGAGGAGCTAACCGTGTCTGGCTGTAGATGTACCAGTACCAGTGACTGTAAAACAGCCCCGTAGCATGATGCTACC
Organism: Fundulus diaphanus; assembly: GCA_037039145.1. NCBI lineage: Eukaryota > Metazoa > Chordata > Actinopteri > Cyprinodontiformes > Fundulidae > Fundulus > Fundulus diaphanus. The sequence goes on from CM073136.1 coordinate 48,823,280, forward strand.
TCTACCATGCTCATCCAGAAGGCAGATTTCAGATGTACTTAAAGGTCTCAGTTTTGGAGACGGAGCTTCTTTCTCGGTCAGCACCTGCTCAGGCCATGGTGATGTATAGCTGGCTTTACTGCGGACACTGGTGTTCCAGCGTCTTCACGTTTAGATCAGCAGAGAGAGTAGAATAGAAAATCCTTTATTATCCCACAGTGGGGAAAGTAAACCTAACCCTGTACAGTTATTAAACAAAAGCGCACTCAGATTTATAGATATGTACAAAACGTCTATATTTATGCATAAGAAAGCAGACTATTTACACTATTTACGCGATTGTTATTAGCTTAAGCCCGGGTTGTTTCTGGCTTCTTCCTGAACAACCAAACCAGTTTTCCTTCATCTGAACGGGACGGTTCGATTCAGACGGTTGAAGGTGGGAAACAGCTGCTTGTTCCAAGAAGTCAATGATCCCAAAAAAAGAAAAACAACAACACAGAAAACTGGTTTTGTGATGTATGAAATAGGTTGATATTAAAGTTCTGCTAGGAAAAGTCAAAGTAAGGCCTTCACAAGATCACAATGTCTGTGAAAATTGGTAGACCTTTTTTTTTTTTTTTTTTTTAAAAGCTTGGTGCAATAAAACCCAAATATCTACCTGAGCTTTGAAACTCTAAGAAGAGTGATCCAACATCCAGCCAGAATCAGGCCCGAAACTCTTTAAAATGGTGCAGCTATGAGGCAGCTCTCTAAGAGACACTACTTCAAATACTGCTGGGGGAGTTTGTATATATTTGAGCCTATTATTGGGTTCTAACCCTCTGTGCATTACACTAAACCCAGAAGCAAGACAAACTTGTGCACAGTTCTGCTTTTTTTTTTTTTTTAAATAACCGCAGCTCTACATTTATTCCATCACAGAAAAACGAACACTTCAAATAAATCATGGAAAGCCCAAACTGAACCTGGCATTCCTGACAGAGAAAAAAAACGTTAATAAAAAGACAGAAAAACTGTTTATTTCACACTTTACTGGAAGGTCGAGCGACTGGAAGAAGACAAACATGAGCAGGAAGTTCTTGAGTTTCAGCGATGACATGAAAAAAAAAAAACCAGCAGAAGACCATTTTGGATATCTGATAGCAGCCGTTCAGGAAACAGAGAAGCCGCTACCACACTTCAGTGCTTCTAGCGCTGGTTGATTTACTGCACGTGTCGAGCATTTATAGTCATCAGCTGGACGAAAAAAGAAATATTGAACCCTAACGCTGCTGGACAGCCACTTCTACCAGGAAGCGAGCTAGAAACGGCCCAGCCCTCCTTATCAGAGCAATGAGCGTCAATATCCTCACCTGCCAGGCGGTCAGACAGGAGGTGCACATCAGGTGCCTGCAGGGCTCGATCTTTACATCCTTGTCGTTCTCTGCACAGATCTTACACAGCTGGAAGGTGGAGCCCATCTCACAGTACAGCTCGTACTGCTCCTGCAGGGACAGCGCAGCGTTAGTCGCTCAGTAAAACATTCTCACCAGGCTTCTGCGGCTACAATAAAGCAATAAAGCCGCCGTGTTTGTCTTTACAGGGTGACTAATGTTTGACCGTGCTGGTTTGCGGACGAGAAGCAAAACGAACCTGAGTAACTTTGATGTGGTCCTGAGGCGAAGGCTCACACAGCCCCGTCAGGTCTGGGTTTTGGGCACGGCCGTCTGGGAAAAGATAGCTAAAAAAAAAAAACGAAACAAGCCCAACCACAAGCGTAAAAACAAAGAAATGCAAAGGTTGGGATTTTAATTCTGCTCCTTTTCCTTCGTTTTGTTTTAACTAAAGCTCCAGGTACGACAGAGATCCATTAAATATCCATGTCCAGCGCTGTAGCCGGGCTTCAAACAGCATCAAAGATGACGTAAGACGTCAGAAGTAATTTAATTTTCTGCCGCAGACTTCCCTGTAATTTATTCTGAAGTGACAGAAAAAAAAGACATTGTTTTCCAACATAAAATAATAAAAACATGTAAAGTTTGGCATGCATTTGTTGTCAGTCCCCTTTATTTGCACACCCCTGAATAAAATCCAGATTAAGTTGCATTCAGAAGTGAACCAATCAGTAAATAGAGTCCAGCTGCATGCAGTTTGTTCTCAGTATTAAATCTGTTGTTCTGTGAAGGCCTCAGAGGTCCATTAGAGAACATTAGGCCAGTCTGTGGGGCTGAAGGGTTGCGTCTCTCTAACCAGGTAGTCACTGTCCTCCCACTGTTCCTTTTCACTATTTCCACTCACAGACTTCCAATAAAAGGCAGACTCCAATCATCTGCAGAAATACTCTGTATTTCATTAGTGCACTCCAAAAATGCTGCCTCTGTGGCAGAGTTGCAGGAAGAAAGCAACTGTTGAATGACGTGTTTCACGCAAGCCATGAAAGGGACACAATGGACATGTGGACAAAAGGGGAAAATGTCCATACTTAGAGGTTTAAAGCTGGCAGAGACTCTAAAGGACCTGCAGCTGTAACTACAGCAGGTTGACTCAGCGGGGTGAACCCAAAAGCACGCCACACCTTTCAGGTTTTTACTTTGAAAACATTATGAAAGCCGTTTTCTTTTTTCACTTCACCATCAGGCGTGCCGGGCGATTTTCTGCAGCCGGGTGCCCGTTCGCTCGTACGCACATCCTCATACTGTGGCGACTGAGAGGGAAGTGGCGCGCCGCGTTTAGATGTTGTGAAAGGCTCAGCAGCCTTGGTCATGAAACCAAAAATCACAGGGGGTAGGAGGTGTGGAGGTGAAAAGACAGATGTTTATCTTTAGGTTCAGGAGACACGTGGATGTCTGGCGCAGATTGCTGCAGAAATGGTGCTGAAGCGTCTCGTTCGTTCAACCCGTTTGCTGCGGGAGTGACACTTGCAACAGTCGGTAAGAGATTGACACCAATGGCTCGCAGAATGGTAGCTGTAACAATTTAAATTATTAATCTGTTGTAACCAGAGCCCCACAAGGCTACAAACGCGTCGCACATAAAGCACGCCAGCGTTCACGTCCGTTTTTAGTCGCTGTTCCAACCTCAAAGAGCTGAAAGTGCAGATGTCAAGACGACAGCGAGTTTCTGAGAAAGCAGAGGGAAGGAAACGAGGACTGAGTGTCTAAACAGCTCAAGAGTTTTTAAAGTGCTTTAAAAATCACCAGCAATAAAATGTTCTCAATTCTCTTTACCCTGCTTTCCATTCAGCTTGGAGGTCAGAACTAAGATCATGGAAGAACGTCACACCAAACCCTGAAAACCAGTCGCATTTGCAGATTTCTGCCTCGGTTAAGGTCAGAGGTCACGATTCAACAATGACAACGAGAGATGGGGCAAAGCTGGCCTCCATGGTTGAGTCCCAAGGCCCGAACCACTGCTGACCCAAAATAACACAACAACATTTCCCAGAAATCATCGTGATGCGCCCCGAGGCCTTAGGGACAACGTTCCCTGGGCTGGTTAATTAGTCAGGCTGTCTGCTGATTACCAGACATGCTGCTCGCAGGTCTGAAGCAGCCCAACTGTCACACTGCAGTGGGCGCTCTTTCAGACTTTATTTTATTGCGTCACATTTCTCCGACATCTCATTAAATGAACGTCAGCCTGGAGTACGATTTAAATGACATTTAAACAACGCAGCAACGCGTTAATCATGCGCAGTTGTGCAGAGATATTGATGTGACCCATTTATTTAGATGCCGACTGACAGAGGAGTAAAATAATTGGACACCCCGTCTACTTTTAAGACTAGGCTTAAAACTTTCCTTTGTGACAAAGCTTATAGTCAGAGTGGCTCATGTTACCCTGAGCTACCTCTTTAGTTATGCTGCTATAGGCTTAGGCTGCTGGAGGACATCAGGGTCTATTTCTCTCACTCTGCTGAGTTCTCCTACTGCTCTCCAATCTGCATTGTTTGTTGTTATTTCATCTTTAACTTTTAGTTCTCTGTCATTGTTCTCTTCATAGAAGGTACACCTGGTCTGGCGTTCTGTTAGCTGTGACATCATCAGGGGAGGCAGATCATCCTCTATTACCATCTAACATAGAAAGTACTCCTGGATCAATGTGAGCTTCTGAGCTTTCTGTGTCTCTGCTCTGTCTTCTCTAAGCCCCAGTGGGTCGAGGCAGATGAGCGTTCACACTGAGCCTGGTTCTGGTTCTGCTGGAGGTTCTCCTCCCTGTTAAAGGGGAGTTTTCCTCTCCACTGTCGCTTCATGCATGCTCAGTATGAGGGATTGCTGCAAAGCCATCAACAATGCAGACGACTGTCCACTGTGGCTCTACGCTCTTTCAGGAGGAGTGAATGCTGCTTGGAGAGACTTGATGCAACCTGCTGGGTTTCCTTAGAGAGGAAACTTTCTGACCAACCTGGAGGATCTGATGGAGTCTGACTTTGGAAAGAGCCTTGAGATGACATGTGTTTTGAATTGGTGGTATATAAATAAAATTTAATTGAATTGAATTCATTACTGCAATCATCTCAGCAACTTATGACCTCCGATTACAGATGGAGGAAATCCTTAAGTGGGATCTGCCACACTGCACAGTATTTATATAAGGAGCAACTGTAACCAACAGTGATTTAACCTCTGGTAACCTTTAAAGTTTACACGCCCTGGAGTTTTAGTGTCACAAAACAAAATAAACAAAGATGACTGGAAGATTTGATATAATTTTGAAACGTGACTCACAATCCCTCTCTGTATCCATCGATGAGAGCTTGGAAGAGCGGTTTATTGTGGGGAATGGTCTGCAGGATGTTCCCGTCGGCCGTCACGTAGCCGATGGCCCACTGGCCCAGCCGGGTGCAGCTCAGCCTGAAGATGTAGCTGAGAGAAACGACAAGGAGCTCACCCAAAAGCTACAGCCGACACCCGTCTGTGTGCGGGTGAGCGGTCACTGCTCTTCGGGGCTCACCTGCCAGGTTTGTGGATGAATCTCTGCAGTCGAGCCTTGACTTCGTCGTACGTCAGGAAGGCCATGTAGCCCGGATGCGTGACTGCCAGGCTGTTCCAGTTTCTCAAAAGAGACGACCACGGCTGCGAAGACACACAGAAATAAAACTCCCTTTACAAATGTAACTCCGAATCTGCAGCCCAACGTTCACACATTTGGCTAAATCTCCCTTATAGCGGAGAGTGATGTGGAGAAAAGGCCTCGATGAGCTGCAGTTAAAATCAACACCTCCAAAAGAGCAGAGAAGCACCGTTAACCGAATCCTACGCAGTGTGACTCTCGATTAATTAAAGGGTCGGGCGACCCCGGAATGACCCACCTGGAAGAGTCTGGTGAAGATGTCGAACTCAAACACAGAGATGCAGTCGTTGCAGGTGAGGTCGATGGTGGATTTGAGCGCCATGGCCTCCAAACCTGAACTTATGGGGTGAAACTCGTGGAGAGCCTGGCGGAACATCCTCCAGGGTACGATGGTTCTGAAACAGAGAGTCAGAGAAGAGATGCAGCGTTGGCGGAAAGAACTACAGATCCGGGTTTTAACGGGTCAATGAAGAGTTCTCATCTGCCGATTCCAGTATTCTTTCATAGGACTGTAAAACACACCGCATGTATTCTTTGTTTCAATTTAACAAGTAAATGTAACAAACAATAATAATAAAAATGCTGCAAGGACCTTAACGTTCAGGGAGGTTAAGAACTTTTCAATCCAACAGAGAATAAAGAAAATGCAAGATTATCCCCCACATATAAACCAGAGAATTTATACTGATTTATAAATCGAAGCTTCTGCTGTTTACCGAAGTTAAAGTGCATCAAAACACAGGAAGCGTGGTTCCTAATCAGAAAATGTATCTGTTCTGATGCACTTATTGATTTGTAAAAAAAAAAAAAAAAAAAAACTTGCAAAGATTTAAAATGTACCTAATCAATAATCAGCAATTTCATATGTTTCATAAGCCAAAACCAAATTGAAACATCTGCACACAGACATGTTTTTAGAGGGGGTGAGGGGGGCAGATGCTTGCTTAGCTCCCGTTCTCCGGGTTCCTACTTCTTGTTCTTTCCAAATATTCATTAAATGCTAAAGTTTGTTATGAATTAATGGTGGAGGGAAGAACAAGTGGATGGAATGAAGGACGGATGTATATACAGATGGATTAAAGGACGGTTAGATGGCTAAAAGACAGAGGGAAGGAAGCAAGGAAAGAAGGAAGGCAGGAAGGAGGGAAGGGACCATAGCTTCTGGAAACGCAAACAGTTTTCCATACTTTTCCAGACCTGGAAAACAGTGGAAAACCAACTTGAAGAGTTCTGTAGCGCGTAGGAACCCCAAGATAAACATCAGAGCAACTTTAGCAAGGAGGGGGGTTGGGGGGGGGGGTGGCAGTGTTTTCTACGAGTAAACAGAAACTCACTTGTCTCCAAACGACCTTCTCCAAAACTCGGCAGCGTCAGCTTTGGTAATCCGGAAGTTGTCGCCCTGAAACAGGCCATTGGGGAAGATGGCCTTTAGCTCGGCGAGCATGTGACTGAAGATCAGAGACAGTTTGGTGAGGTTCCTCCTGAGGAAGAAGCAGAACAAGCAGAGACGGGTTCGTCATGGCTGGACCGGACATCTTACAGCGGTCTGTGAGAGCGGGGACACACTAGTGTGACGAAAACCTTTCTTTAAATTAGTTTTCAGGGTAAAACACAAAGATGCAGTGGCAGGACTGACACGTTTACAGAGAATCGAGGAGGAAACGGTCGATAGCAATCAGCGTGTCAGAGGAAGGAAGAACTTTTGCTGGTTAAAGCTTTTCTGAGAAACACAGGAAGTTGGTGTGATTGGGACACTTCATTCTGTCTGGTAAATTACTTTTAGGGGGTTTTACTTCACTTTTTTGTCATGAGGAACAAGTGAGACCTAGAAAAAAAGCTTTACAGCAGACTCAATTAAGCTTGTGGTGTTGTGGTTTAGAGAGCTGAGAAAGTTGGCTTCAAGTACCGTATTTTTCAGACCGTAAGGTGCAATAAATATTGTTCCCAAGTGTGTGATATCCCTCCGCTTCTTCACGTCCACAGGTCTTTATCCGTCTCTGTGGGGAGGACAGAGTAGCTGGACTACACTGCCCTGTTTCTAACATAAGGCCAAAATAAACGTAACTTTTATAATAAATTAACTTGTATAACAATAGGTTTATTGTTGCTAGCGCGTACTCCGGGCTGCCTAACATGAATGCACTTCTAGTTTAGACATTACAGTCAGGCAGTCTTATAGACAGCACAGGGGTCCTATCAGGTAGTGACACAGTGTACCGTAATGCTCTGAATAGCCATTGAGCGGAGCACTTAGACATTTTAACAGATTTCTGAGCACATCGTACCACATAAAATCAGTCAGTAAGCACAACGGTGATCATAGATAAGGAGCACCATCAATTTTTGAGAAAAATTAAAGATTTTAAGTGCGCTTTATAGTCAGAAGAATACGGTATGTACAGTTGCACCTTTAATAAACCAGAATACTATCAGAAAATCCAGTTTAGTCATTTAAATTAGAAAAAAAGACTGAGGCACTGTTCAAATGAAAACAGTCGATTAAATACGGGATTTTTAACACGTTTACATGGCAACGTTTTAAATTATAATCTCCGTTGATATGGCAACAGAAGAAAGTTGAAAACAGTGTAATTCCCACGCTGACCACTAGAGGTGCTGTGTTCTTTGAAACACGCTGCCTGAAAGCCGCCACAACTAAGAAACGCTGGAGATGGTAGAGAATAAAGTTTTCCTACAGACAGATGAGGAGGTTCAACTGTTACTTAAGGTGACTTTGAATTATAGCCGTGGTTACATTGAGAAGAGTGAGCTGCCATTTTTTTTCTGTGGTTTTTAAAATTCACAGGCAACTGTAATCCTGCATCTCCATAAAGTTGGTAAGCAGAAGGAAGCATGAAGCGCTCTAAAATGTTCTGGTCAATGGCTGCATTGACTGCGGACCTGAGAAAACCTGACGGACCAGAACCAGCAGATGACATGGCGCCCAAATAGCCTCCAACCGTGGAAACTTCACTCTGTGCCTCTCCACTCTTCCTCAAAACTCTGGGACCTTGATTTCCAAATAAAGTGCAACATTTGCATTTCATTTGCTCATTCCTCCAACCTCGTCTCTCTACACGGGAAACGTGACACTTGGACTGTGGTTGGTGACTCTGGAAGACGGAGGCCACTCCTAGTATGGCAAGCCGTTTTAACATAAATTCGGTTTCGTCTGACTATCCGTAATTACATTCCAGATATCTAAAAATGCATTTTGACTCGACAAAACTACATTTTGACTATCCAGAATGGTAATTTAAGATATCTGTATTTACATTCTGATTAGGAATAATAATAATAATTCAGGATATCTTCAATTACATTTTGACTAGTCAAAATTCCTTTCAAGATATCTCACATTACGTCACTGGATTCGTCATAGAAAGGGTCACACATCCGTAATTAGAATTTAAGATATCTCGAACATAATTATGACTAGTCAGAACCAGATGTAGTTTTTATACTGTGGTAAAACTATCTGCCTCTTCGGAAATTATAGTAAAGCCAACTAGCTCTTGATTTTGACACAAGACATTACAGCACCCTCCTTTAGCTCCTCTGAAAATAAAAGCGCACCTGCAATGGGAAGCCGTTTTATAATTCAAGATATCAGTAATGTCATTTTGACTAGTCAGAATGTCAATTTAAGATATCTTTAATGGAAAAGCTGAATAATTCAAGATATCTCTAATTCACTGCATATCTCCTATCCAAAAATACATTTAAGATATCTTGAATTATGGTGGCGAGATATCTTTAATTAGAATTATGACTAGTCAAAACTAAAATCGAGATATCTTGAATTTACTTTATGACTAGTCGTAATTTAATTGTAGATATCTGAAATGTGTATTTCAGATAGTCAGTAATTCATTGTAGACATCTTGAATTGATGTCTCCATACAACTGACGTCATTTCGACTAGTCAAAATATAATTAGAGATATTTTAAATCGCTAAAACGTCTAGTCATAAAACAATTTGAGATATCTGGACTGTAAGGGCGGTACAACCGAATTTATGTTAAATTTATGTTAAAACCATAACATAGCCATACTCCCAGTGAATCTCCATTAAACTCTCCAATGGGTTCTGCTTTGCAATCCCTTGAAGGCTGTGGCTAACGCTGTCGCCTGCCCACCTTTTACCCTTCACACTTTTTCCTTCCACTCAACTTTGAATTAATGAGTTTAGATCAAGCTCTGGGTGAAGTGTCAGCTTCTTTAGAAATTAACATATATTGCCAACTAGGGATGGAAGACAATTCAATAACGATATATATCGATTGATAGAAAAAAAAGGGTCAATAAAAAGTTCAATAGAATAAAAGTTTTCCTTCCTTTTGCACGCTAGCCTTTTTTTTTATATACATACATACATACACACACGCACAGGCTAGAATGCAATAAACAATGTATATATAAGTTATTATTACATGTGTTACATCCTCCCAGCTAATCCCAACGCAGACCCAAGAAGCCCCGCCCCCTTCAAAGAGTCCAGAGAGCACGCTTCCTTTTTCCTTTTTTCTAAAACTTGTAATTTGTTAGTTGAATAAAGGGTTGAGTTTGAATTCAGTGTTTGTGGTTGCTAAGCAACAGCATAAAATGGCTAGGGCTGCACTTAAAATATATGTTGTTAATTTGTTGATAATTATCGATCAATATGATTTCTATTTCTTCTATAACCTATTGCCAACCCGCCTTGAGAAAGGCGACAGTGACGGTTTGGCAGCCATCGTAACTCAGCAGCCTTCTGTAGGCAATAAAATAACATTTTGTATTTACCTCTTTGGCTGTAAACCGTAATTATTACTGAAATAAATTACTTTGAAATGATTAACTGAGACGCATGTCTGTGTTCTGACACGTCGTGTGCAGCTCTGTTCTGTGAAGACAAACACCTGAGAGGTAAAGTTCAGGTTACACAACGAAGCTTCAGGTCAGAAAACGACAGCGGCGCCAGATTAGGAATTATCCCGCCATCACGACCTTGGAGGATTATTTTCTCGACTGGATGCCAAGAGAAGCGTCGATTAGCTCCGAACCATCTGTCCAAAGGCCGCTCTGCTTCACCGCTCCCCTCCTCCTGCATTTCAGCGGGTCACAATGAGCCTACCTGGCCTGGGAGTTCTCCTCGTACATCCGCTCCTTGGCCTCCTTGAACAGGCTCATGGTCTGCTTGGTCTTGTTGGTGAGGTTCTCGATGACCACACGGAAATACTCGTTCTCCCCGAGGATCTCGATCTTGCCTTCGTACCTGGACAGGATGGTGCGCAGGTGCTGGTAGGTGTCCGGCAGCAGGTCGAGGATGTAAGGCGGGCTGTTCTTCAGCGCCACCTTGGGGTTCTGGCACAAACGCACCACCTGGACAGGAAACAGAGAGGCGAGGTGTCTGAGTCTAATTAAAACCTTTAACACTGGTACCGATAAAACAGAACACACAAAAAAAACACGATTTAACACATGATTCTCTCCAGCTTCCTCTGGTTGTCTAAAAATGTGACTGTTGGGTAAAAAGATGTCTCTAAATAGCCTTTTGGTAATATTGGGTAGTATTTATTTGTCCTGGCGTTGATCATGTGATGGATGAGCCTGTCTACGTATAACTCTGTCTCTGATATCTAATATAACCTCCCATCACTCCCAGATCCAGTTGAAATAAGAAGAGAAGACCCCAGGAGCTTTTTTTTATTTTATTTATTTTCTTATGTACGACAGACAAATACATTTCCTGACAGTTTTATATTGAGATGCATTTTTAAATTGGAACAATTTTTTTCCCCTATTCATGAAATTAATCAGGGCAAAGTGCTCCCACCATTTTTGCATCAACCAACAAGTTGTTTTTTTTAGTTTATTAAAAAAAATGCCACAAAAAGGTTAGACATGTGCTGTGATGCATAACTTCCTTCATTTTCTATTTGATTCAAAATGTCTCCCCGATTTTCTCGCTAATTTTTTATAATTCGGGGGCAAAAAAAAAGATCCAAAGAGAAAAAACTACAGGAACATCATTGAATTTCTATTTTAACTGCTGGATTACATATTCCTTCATTTTAAGAAGCAGAGAGGCACAGAGTTAATCTACAATAAGTAATCCAAGCTTCTTTGAAATTATAGAGAATTTATAAGGCTGACTAACTGAAAATGTTTGAGGATTTCATCATTTGTCCTTAAATTGTACTGAACATGCGTATTTATTTATTTATTTGTTAACACAGAAGTAGTGATCAGAATCCCCCAATTTCTCTCTTTATCAACTCTGATCAGCAACTGGTCTTCAAATAAGAAAAAAATAAAAACTCTTTTTAATGTTTAGACATCAATAAACAGCCTTTGTATTTAAAGAGACGGCACCAAAACAAGTTGCTTTCAGAATAACCTCAAAACAGGGACGAAAGAGGGGATTCGGGGAAACAATAATGAGGAATTCAGACTAAAATAGAAGGATGAACGTAAAAGCATGACAAATGTTGGTCCGTGAGGCAGACACCCGTCTACTTTTAAGACTAATCTTAAAACTTTCCTTTGTGACAAAGCTTCTAGTCAGAGTGGCTCATGTTACTCTGAGCTACCTCTATAGTTATGCTGCTATAGGCTTAGGCTACTGGAGGACATCAGGGCCTATTTCTCTCACTCTGCTGAGTTCTCCTACTGCTCTACAATCTGCATTGTTTGTTGTCATTTCAGTTTTTAACTTTTTGTTCTCTGTCATTTTCTCTTAATAGAAGGTACACCTGGTCTGGCGTTCTGTTAGCTGTGACATCATCAGGGGAGGCACATCATCCTCTATTACCATCTAACATAGAAAGTACTCCTGGGTCAATGTGAGCTTCTGTGCTTTCTGTGTCTCTGCTCTGTCTTCTCTAAGCCCCAGTGGGTTGAGGCAGATGACCGTTCATACTGAGCCCGGTTCTGCCGGAGGTTTTTTTTTCCCGTTAATGGGTGGTTTTTCTTCCCACTGTCGCTTCATGCTTGCTCAGTATGAGGGATTGCAGCAAAGCCATGTACAATGCAGACGACTCTCCCTGTGGCTCTACGGTCCCCCAGGAGTGAATGCTGCTTGTCGGGACTTTGATGCAATCAACTGGTTTCCTTATATAGGACATTTTGACCAATCTGTATAATCTGACCCAATCTGTATAATATGATTGAACTTGATTTTGTAAAGTGCCTTGAGATGACATGTTTCATGATTTGGCGCTATATAAATAAAATTGAATTGAATTGAATTAAAGGGGAGTTTTCCTCTCCACTGTCGCTTCATGCATGCTCAGTATGAGGGATTGCTGCAAAGCCATCAACAAAGCAGACGACTGTCCACTGTGGCTCTACGCTCTTTCAGGAGGAGTGAATGCTGCTTGGAGAGACTTGATGCAACCTGCTGGGTTTCCTTAGAGAGGAAACTTTCTGACCAACCTGGAGGATCTGATGGAGTCTGACTTTGTAAAGAGCCTTAAGATGACATGTGTTGTTAATTGGCGCTATATAAATAAAATTGAATTGAATGTCTACTTCTGTGGCTTTTCAGAACAAAAAACACACAAATTACTAAAGTTAAAGAAGAAAATCCCAGGTATTAAGGGGCTATTATTATTTTTAGGTGATCAGGTCAGTTTGAACTGCATTTTTGCCTTAAATCAAACCATCATTAGAAGACAGCCTATTTACTGTGCTTATGACATTACATTGTGTTTGACGATCTGACATATTTCAGTGTCATAAATGAATCGAAACTAAAATAAATGTGTCAGAGGGTAAAGACTTTTTCACATCGTCGCACGCTCTTCCAACCAAGGCGGCAGACGCTATTAAAGCGCTGCTACACATCTGACCAACCCAGATACAAAAGGATTTAGAGCTTCAAACGGTAGACGGGGTGAGGCTAGGCCATCAGGACACATCCTGTAGGTGTAACCGATGCAGCACAGCACACATTTCACCGTCTGACTGTCTTATCTCCTCTCACGCCGGCCCCTCCTGCATTAATATCTTCTGAAGTCTCGTCTTTGCCGTCTCCCCCCTGCTTTCTTCTCTTATCTCCATCTCAGCCCAAAGCTGACGGCGAGAGATAAAACCAGAAAGGCAGCGACAAATGGGCCCGTAGCAAACCCCCCCCCCCAAACGAAACGCTTACACCTCGTTCTGATCCAGCACTGAAAAGGCCTGCACTCACAGGGGGACACTAATGCGACCTACTTCACATTATCCCAATTAGGAAATGCATCAGGGACACCATTAGGAGCTCATTCGGAGGGGTTTGGTTTTCCTCATACTGTTCAGATCAATTCTTCCCTAACTTTGCAGCGTCCTACTGGGAAGGTTACAGCAACCGAGACAGATTATCACCGGCTGGTAAACAAGCACTGCAAAAGAAAAAGACAAGAAAACGGCAAAAAAACAGCCTCAACAATCACTATTGTGTTTATTTAATCATAAACACAGTTTTTACAACTTCTAACATGAGAAATACTTATTAGAACAATCACCTCGTTAGCTACAGCCACTGCAGTCGACAAAAGCCAATGTGCTGTTTTCAATTTGTTGTACATTTATAGCAAAACGATGCTTTTACCAACTAATTTCCCTTTGATTTAGTCATTGTTTAGTTTGAGCTCAAGAAGATTTGCAACTCGGTGTTAAAACGTATCCGTATGGATGTTTATGTACCATATTTAGTCACATTACAGTAAACCTTTGTGTATTTTAGCTGGATTTTCGGTGACATATCAAGAGGAAGTATAGCTTAGTTGTGAAATGGGTGGAAAATTGTAAAAGTTCGACATTTCTAACGGGGAAAAATGGGGAAACGTGTCGTGCGTTTGTATTCGTCATTTTGTGGAACCACCTCTGGTTTCTCTACCAGCTTTGAACATCTGCCGACTAAAAAAAAGTTTTAATATCAGCTCAATCTCTCGGGTTTTCGGCATTTAGGTTCGGCCTTTGACTAGGCCATTATAGTATAGGAATATGCCTCATTTTAAGCTGGTCCAGCGGATCTCTTGTTGGCACGTTTAGGACCGTTGTCGACGAGCCGGAAGCAGAACCTGAGGAGATTCTCCCGTTTCAGCTCACCGCCATGTGCCGGCTGAAGGGCAACATCCCCCACGCCACCAGGTATCCTCCACAGTGTTTGGTGGAACCAACAATCTCATATGATGATATATGTTCTAGCAATCCAACTCTTCCCTATCAAGATCATTTCCACCTAAAGGCCTAAAAGTTTTCAAGTGGTCTCCCTGGCCTGGAACACGTTCTTCTAGGGCTGCGCAGTAATAATAAAACAAACTGGTGATGATAGTCGTCTCCTTCACACTCGTGCTTCAGACAATGGACGCATTCTGTCGGCTTGTGACGCTTATAACGCAGTTATTGCGTTTCGAGCAGCTCTTTCAACTCCTAACGTTGCTCACGCAGATGACGACATGCGTCTGGTATGTTCTTCCACCGTAAACATATTCGCCGTGTTCCCCGATATTTCTCGCGGGTTTCAACCTGCCACTCTTTCTGGCATCCATGACTAATGAGAGATCCTCCCACCTGAGCCGTGGACCTCTGCAGCTCCTCCACGTCCTGGTGGGCCTGCAGGTGGTCCGTCCTCTTTCCAGGTCCAGATGATGATCAGAGCTCTGGGGGATGTTTTATAATCCAGCTCTGATTCTTCTCCACAACTTTTTTGTTATTATCATCTAATTTAGTTAGTTTTTGGAAACATTTAGCTACGATACGTTTTGTTGAGAGGAATCTGAGCAGAAAAACCACACGAATGAACACCACCAACACTACTTTTTGCTGGTCTATTACATAAAAAAACCCTAAAGAAAAGTGACAAAACGTGGGGCTATTTTAACCCTTGAGCAAGGCAGTCCACATGCAACAGGAATGTGCTTTATTTTTATGCCTGAATGTTGACGGTAAACGTGTGGACTCTGGTTATAACCATAAATCTATCAAGAAGGAAGTGGGGAGCACTTTCATGATGCAGAACCGATCACTGCTTAAAAATACTAAAGTTTTTCTCAATATTTGACTTTTTTTTTTTTTTAAACCCCCAGACTGCTGTCCCTACCTTATCCATGAGCTTCCAGCATTTCTCCACCATTTTCTTATCGACCACGGCGGGCTGGTGAGGCTGCAGCGGCTGCTGGTGCGGCTGAAAGGCGTCCTTCATCAAGCCGATGAGCCCAGCGCCCCTCCTCGGATTTCCGGCCATGAATTCGCTCGCTGACCGGGGGTGTTAGCCCCGCGGCTGGGGTTCACAACCTCGGAGATAGGGAGGGGTGTGGGGTGTCTCCTTGACACGTTTCCCTATAAAGCGGCCGCTGTGCTACCGCCCTGTCCGCTCGGAACAGAGGGGACGGTTTGTCATGCAGAGGCTGTCCGGCAGCAGAACAAAAAGCCCGTTGTAGCTTCGGCGCAGCGGAGCCACAGCAGCGAGCTAACGGCTACAGCAGCTCGAAGAGGACGCCTCCGCTCCGGGTCCGAGCCGCTGGCATAGCCGCCGGGTTTCCGCTCCTCCTGCTCCTCCTTCTGCCGCTGGCCGTAGGCGAGCTGCCTCCTCCTGGCGACGGCGGGCGGAAAAGCTCCCACCTCCCGAGAAAATGAACCGGCTCGTCGCGGCGCTGGGTGTTAAAAACCCCCACGGAGCCACGGACGGATGCGTTGAGCGGCAGCTGGAGCGAACCCGGACATCCGGCCGGACTTTCAGAATAAGGGCACGGTCAACACGCACGCGAGACCATAGACATCAAAAGACCCCGCATCGACCGCTTTCGCCTATGGGCGCTGACGAGATTTGGGGGCGCCATCTTGGGGCGGTCGACAGCTCCGCTCAGTGTAATGTATTGAGCAGGCGCAGAATCAATTTTAATCAACTATAACACGCTAAATATTAAACTAATTTCCACTTTTTTTGCTGACAATTTTAAAGCTATAGCTATTATGATAAATGGTTCAGTGCATTTAAATATTCTTAGTGGGGTTAAAAGTCTATTCTGATACTGCCACTCATACATTTTTATAATTGTTCTAGTACTATATACACGAAGACATCTATACACAAATATATACATAACCCTCTTATATAATGTCTATGCGCGAGACTGGAAATATGATTATCTGTTAAATAACGGTCCAATCACGGACTGTGTTGATATGAATAAACATGTTAGCATCATAATTGCAGGGACAAAGGTTTGACGCTATCAACATAAATCACAAATAAAAAGTAATTTTCACATCTGCTCTTTTTGATTTTCCAAAATTCACATTCTGCTTTTTTAAAAGTGTAAATCATATTATTTTAATGCAGTGGGTGCCACATAGATGAGTGTTGTTTGCATAATAATAAACTTTTAGCTCTAATTGGTGACTCAGATTCCCCCTCGGGTCAATCAAAGCCAGGCCCCAGGCAGCTGTGTAGGTGAAATGTCTCTCAAACATAGGAAATGCAAACGGAGAATCAAACAACCACCGCATTTAATTTAAAAAATATGATAGTTTCATGAGGCTTTTGCCGGAGGATAAAAACGGATTAACGAGTTGAGACCGGTCCAACCGGAATTCAAAATATAGCTGCAGACATGTGATTGTGAACGGATTATTTTAAAGTTAACTGTTGTGTAGCAAATGTTGAACTCTCATGACCCTCACACACATTTTTAATCACCAGCTACAGATGTATATTAACATTATATATATGGATCACTAAAATAACACAGACTAGATCTGAATGAATGATATGTATATATATATATATATATATATATATATATATATATATATATATATATATATATATATATATATATATATATATATATATATATAGGGGTGATGTCTCTTGTGTTGGTGAAAAGTCTTGTAGCAGCTTTCTGCACTAACTGCAGACAGCCAAGTTCTTTCTTTATCAAACACATAAAAAGTCTGTTACAATAGTCAAGATGAGATTAAATGAAAGCATGAATATCTATATCTATAATATTTAATCCAACATATTTCATTGCTTTAATGCTGTGAGGTAAAGGGCAATTTCACATCTTTTTTCTGCCTCTGGAGGACATATGCGCATATGAAAGCTTGAACTGTCATCTCAACATGAACCAAAGGTTTTAACTGCAACATTTCTCAGTGGATTTAGGGAACAACAGGGATTATTTTACCACTTGCTTGTTTAAACTAGCCACCGCGGAAAGCACAAAGGGTTTCTTATGTCAGCTTTTGTGAGCTAGTAAGATGTTTATTTTAGGGTATTAATTGGACGCGGATAATCCTGATTGATTAAGTGCGGTTCTAGAATGAGACTGGCTACGGGGGAGCGGACATGCTTGGGTAACCCCCTGCGGTCCAGTTTGCCTTGATGCCAAACTGGGGGGTAAACCAGTCATAATGCAAGGGGATTTTCTCTTCATTGTTTTTATCACTCTGTATTGTTTTGGTACCGTTCCAGCTCACAATGCTTCAAGGTGTTGCATTATGTAAAAAAATATAAAATAAGGCATTTCACAGGAAATTAGGTCATCCTAGCCGTCCGGCATTGATGCAAATAATAAAAATACAACAGGATGAAATATTGAGGTAGAAATAAAAACACAGAATGGTATAAATGGACACTTAAAAAATACAAGATATATAGGTAGATCTGGTACAATGGCAAGATGGTGGTAATAATGATACTCATATGATGCAAGGGGTATTACTAACAATTACTAATAAAAACTGTGATAACAAGTGAAGTGGTATCTTCCCGTATAACAATAATTATTAGCATTATTATTATTACACGTTGAAGCTCCTGGCCCTGTGTCCTCTGTGGATAAGCAGAGAGTCTAAGGTTTTTAGGGGAAGAGGAGTCGGTCATTATGGCCGAGGTCACAGAGGTAGTTAAAATGCTGCTGGTGGCAGGACCACTGGACTAGATTCATTCTGAAATGCACGTCTCAGGTTTCCAGAGAGTTGGTTCAGAGCTGAGGAGCTCAGAGACTAAGTGCTTCCCCCCCCTGTTTAGTTCTGGAAACACCCGGTAAGCAGAGCTACACGGTTTATACTTCACAAGTTACTGGGAAGTTTGTATTTCAGCCCAAAACCCAGAACAAGATTGGGCTGCTGGTCATGCAGGATGCTTCCTGTACACCTGGTGGTTTTCCATCGCACTTGGTGGACAGGAGTAGGAGAGATGGATGCAGACCCAGATCTCACAGGAAGTTATATGTCTCTTCTGGCCTTGGGAAAGTGAGAGGATAAACGTAGCTGGATGAATTCTCTGGCCTTTAAAAGAAAAACGGCTGTCAAACCAGACAACAACGTTGTAGACATAAACTGCAAGAGATTATCCATGAGCTGTGTTCAAAAGAGATCTTTCCTGCTGGTTTTTCATTTGGGCTTCATGAGAAATTAAGGAAAGAACAAAAACACCTGTTTTTAAGACGTAACGGTCAAAAATTGTCTTATTTATGTTGATCTATTGCATCTATCTGCTAAAAACTCAGGCTGAGGTCTCTGGTTACTGTGAGACTCTTAGAAAGTTAAACATGTCATTCATAAATAAATATTTAAGTAACTTAGATCAATATTTTTTTATATTATCAAATATTTAAACTAGAAATTGACTATTTTTTTATATTTGATTGTATTATTATATATTGTAGCTAAATTTTGGCCAATTTAAACATGTTATTTGATAAAAAAAATGTATTCAACTACTTGATAATCTTTTCCCAAAAGGTTGCTTCAGGAAAGATTAGTGTGTGTGTATATATATATATACGTGTATATGTGTGTGTGTGTGTAAAAATAAACATATGGTTTATTTAAATTCCTCCTATTATTTTAATCATTTTCTCAGTGATGCAGATTAAAATATGAACTATTTATTACCATCACCAACAAGAACCATAAAATGATAGAAAATAATTTAAAAGAGATTTCATGCTGGTTTTTCATTTGGGCTTCATTAGAAATAAAGGAAAGAACAAAAACACCTGTTTTTAAGACGTAACGGTCAAAAATTGTCTTATTTCTGCCGATCTATTGCATTCATCTGCTAAAAACTCTAACTTTTGGTTACTGTGAGACTCTCAGAAAGTTTAACATGTCATTCATAAATATTTTAGTAACTTAGATCAATATTCTTATTATATTAAATACACTGTTGTAGTATTTTATTAAAAACATTTAACTTAATACATTTATATGCAAATTATTTTAAATGTATCAAATATTTAAACCAGAAATTTACTCACTACTCGGACTCGTCTACCCGGAAGCCAAATGTCAACAGTAGAAGGAAAAAAAAGGCGGAAGTGTCATATAAGAAGAGTGTAATAATAAAGTATGGTTTATTTAAATTCCTCCTATAATTTTTAATCGTTTCCTCAGTGATGCAGATTAAAATGTGAACTCTGGCGCCATCTGGTGGCAGTAACAGGAACGGCACCACTTCAAGAACCATAAACTTATAGAAAATAATTTATTTGGGGAATTCAGACTTAAATATTTGGATAAACTGTTTCAAAAAGTTACAATTACAAAAAAAAATAAAAATACCCATAAAACTTTTCTTCTATAGTTTTGCAGAAATCCTGACAGTATATTTTGTATAAGATGGTTTTCCTTGTTTGGGTAGGTGGTGCAGTAAAAGATTACAAGCATTCACTTTAATCAAAGACAATTATTCAAAGTTCAAGGCATGCTGAGCTTTCTCCTAATCTGATGACTTTATACTGGAGTTCCTTTGAAAGTTAAAGCGATGTCGAGCAGCTCAGCTCCCAGCTGCGCCTGCTGCCCTGCAGGCAGAAACTCTGCAGACAGCTCTCTATACGTGCTGCAGACTCTGCGCTCCTGAATGTCCTCCCTGTGAATGCCGTGTTTCCACCTGTGCCTCGCCTCGCCGTACAACACCACCAGACACCTCCGAGGAAGCCGCACGGCCACTTGGACTTCCCCCGTCAGTCCCCGCTCTGGCAGGCCTGGCTCCAGAGACATGGTGAGCACCGTGTCTGCTAACATGTTGACCGTGACGAGCCTCTCCCCCCACAGCCAGGAGTCGTCTAGATGCGGATCGATGGCGGCGCCTCGCTGAGGGTGGTAATCCAGGTTGCACTGCTCCACGGGCTGGAAACCCTTCAGGTTTGGCTGCTGTTGCATCCTTAGCACCAGCTTCTGGCTCAAAGCTGGGAGTCCATTAAAGTCCGCTACGCGCACTTTCCTTTTCTTGAAGTTCACCTTTGGACCATAGTCCTGCAACCACATTACAGTTTGATTGGTTTCACTCAGAATCCACAGTAGTTTACAGATTTGGGGCCAGAAATGAGGAGTATAACCTGCTTCCTTCGACCAGACTGCGAAGGATTCCAGACATCCTGGTCCATGGAGCCAATCAGCTCCTTCTCCTCCTCCTCGGATATGAAGTTCTCCCACAGGAAGACACCAGGAAAAGGAAAAGATTCAGCCTCTCCACCTTTGCAGACGGCGAGCCTCGTTTCAGGATCGTAGAGGAAATGATGCACAACCTTTATCCCAAAACACAAAACAACCATAAATAACCTAAAGCTGCTGCCTTCCTTCCTTTACCAAAGCAGGACTCCTCAGAAAGAACGCACCGATGGGACAATCTGATCCATCAACTTCACATTTATTTATTCTCCTGCAATGGGGAAATTTGGCAATGAAATTATTAGCAATGAAAAAGAAGAAAAAACAACAAACTAGTCTAATCTAAAATAAGCTCCAAACTTTTTGTCATGTGGGCCAGAATTGTCAAGTCAAAGGTATTTGAGTGTCAAAAAACATAAATAAAATAAATAAATCAATCAAATAAAATAATAATTACCGCAAAAATTGTATTAGGATTTTTTTGATCTGTTCCACAAAATTTCATCATGCGATATTTTTATTAAACTAATTAGTCAGATTTTCTGTAGGAAAGGGACGCATAAATCATTGTAGGTCCAGAACTTAAAAAAGCATTTTGCACTTCTGCCTTATTAAAAACTCATCATCCAGTTTGCAAATTGTTTTGCCAACTGGAAGAACGTCTCAGTCAATAAATAAAATACATTTTTTATCTAAACTCAGCCTCAAAGACAGGATTCGGGTCACTGTCTCTTTGGAAACACTTGCTGTGTTTAGCCAGTAAAGGAGTTAAAAGCACATTTTTGTGCCCCACCAAAGCTTTATTTTTAGATGGGATCCTTTTTGCTACGAAAATAAACAGAACGTAAAAGCTGTAGTAATTAAAACATGAATACTTTGTGTCGTACCTAACATTTTCAAGTGGGAGGACAGGGATGGAGGTAACATGGAAATCCTATGATAAAACCTGTAAGGGGCAGCATTTTTTAATAGCTTGGGGTGAAGTTAGGGCTGGACGATGTAGAAAAAAAGCATATTAATCATATTGATCGATATCAATAATTATCAACAAATTCAAAACCTATATTTTAAGTGCAGCTCTGGCCATTTTATGCTGTTGCTTAGCGACCTATTTTTAGACACAGAACACACAAACACTGAATTCAAACTTAACCCTTTATTCAACCAACTCTTTACCAAAACTACAAGTTTTAAAAAAAGAAAAAAGAACGCGTGCTCTCTGAAGTCTTTGAAGGGGGCGGAGCTTGATGATCAAACGTTTCCTGGGTCTGTTTGTGATTGGTTGGATGTAATGACTGTAATATTAAACTACATGGTTAAAATGCACAACGAAGGAAAACTTTTATTCTATTTAACTTTTTATTGACCCTTTTTTTCTATCATCGATATACGTCTATCGATCGATAAATATCGTTCTTGAATTAACATCCAGCCCTAGGTGAAGTTTAACGACCATAAACATACAACCAGAGCTGAAAGGGAATATTTTAGTTTTACTGGCAACTAGGGCTGCACAATATATCACAAATTTATTAGCATCGCAACATCACGGAACGATATATGCATATCATAAAGAACTGCTTGAAGTGCGATAAGTTTTAGCTAATTATTTAAGCGCGCTGCATTCAGGCTCTCACTGCCCCTAATATGTTTGGGGACATTTGTTGTTTCATGCAACAAAATGTTTGAGCAGGTAAAGCGGTGGTACGAAGTTGATAAGCAACTACAGCTGTTGCATTGCCAAAACGTCACAAGTCTGATACAGGCAATCTTTTCATTAAAACCTCGTATTTTTGATGGGAATAATGAATATTTTGTTTTTTTGTAGCTGGGTGGACCACTAATTATCTGGGGCCTAGGTTTACTGCAATCCTAAAGCAGAAAGACATCAACAATTTAATTTTTTTCCTGTATTTATCGCAAGCCATATCGTTATTGCAACAATTACTAATATTATCGCATATCGCCCGATTGGCACCTGGAGGACTGCTTCGTCATAATATCACTGGACTGTACAATGACAACAAATAATCTTGTCTAAAACTTTACAAACATGCACGACTTTGTGTTGCTTCTAAATGATTTAGACCCCGTTAGCGAAACATTATAACTGAGCTATAACAGAAGGTTATAGCTCAGTAACGTCCATTTGATAGATGACCAGAGGTCCAGAGTCGGCTTCCGTAGTTACTTTTCGATAAAATATAAAATAAAACAGACCATGAGAAATATTTTTTGTACCTCCAGTTCGCTTGTCTTCCCCTTACACGTTTCACAAATGAGACACCGCCGGATGCCTTTACAGCCGCAGACAGAACCACCGTCCCTGCCGCTAACAGGAGCCATGATCACGCAGCTGTTAGCCAAGCTGCTGCTGCTGCTTCTTCTTCGGTTATCTGAACTCACCACCCAGAGATGTCGGCCCTGCGCCCCCTAAGGGAAGGTGGCGGCATTTCTTCATCTTCTTCTTCTTTCCTTTGACTGGCGGATTGCAAACAACTCATAGGTGCATACCGCCATCTACTGTACAACAGTGTATAGCTTTATAGTTCCACCTACTATATTCAATTTTTTAATTTTGTGTTATGTAAAAATAAAAACAATGCTTTATTAATGACCCTATTTTCCTCTCTATCTCCATCTGTCCCTAAAATTCCTTTAATACTCCATTCTCTCCCTTTTCCCCTAATTACTTCCTTCATCCTTTCTCTTTCAGTTGCATATTTATAGCAATTCATCAAAACATGATCCACATTTTCTTTTCCTCCACAACCCTCACATATATCATTATTTATCTCACTACTACTCATTCAAGTAGGTGGCGGTATTGTTCATGTGGCGCTCGTTTTCTTTCTTTTTTTTTTAGTTTTAGTTTGGAAAAAGATAAAACGGTAAACACAATACATACTCCATACAATACAACATAAAACGTATCAATAAAAAGTAGCAGTATGAAGAAAATCTTATTATATCTGCCCCCTAACACAAATAGTTAAGCCAATAATAACTTTAAATGTTTAACTGAAAGCAACAAAAATGACAGAAGGCCGACACGCAACTGATTTAGAAACAGCTGTGTGTACATTAAGTTAAGTAGCATTTCATTTAATTTCTAACCATTTGTATCAAGTACAAAGAACAACAAATATTTAACCCCGTTCATTATATTTTCTTAACACTGTGTCTTTTACATGTTTTCTAAACACTGTAATTGATTTAGCTTTTTAATTTCTTTTTCCAGATTGTTCCATAAACTGACTCCGTACACAGAACCACATCTCTTCTTTTTATTTTTTACATAATACAAAATTTAAAAAAATAGAATATAGTAAGTGTAACACATGAAGCGACACACTCTTGTAGAGTAGGTGGCGGTATGCACCTCTAAGTTGTTTGCCAAACAAAGGAAAAGAAGAAGAAGAAAAGATAACAAATCAGGCCACGCCCACCGGATGTAGACGCAGTTTCCGCGGGAAAGCTCGGTTTACGTAGTGGCGTAGGAGATATCCGAAACTGGCTCGTTGTTTGTAAGTAAATCTATCCGTAAAGTTTTGGAAATATTTTAGAAATGAGTTAACGTGGTGTTTCTCTATAAACGACAGCAGCACGAAGCATAAACATGTTTATTTGGTTGTTTTTATTAGCAATTTATTATTTGGTCGTTTTTTCATCGTTTTTATTAGCAATCTGTGCTTCCAGCGTGATTAGATGTTAGTTGTAAAAGAAAAAAAAACGTACAAGCCACGCTTTTAAATTTATACGACATTGCTCTCCTGCTCTTATCTTTATGCATTTAAAAGGTAGAGCAACGTTGCCGAACGTCTAATATTACAGCCTAAACGCGGAGATACAGTAAAGCTTCATTGTTTTCCACATGTTTGATCCCTGTTTAAGTCGCTGGAACGACTCAACACAGCCGCCTTAAACATGTTATAAACTTAACAAAAGGCCATTATAATTTTAAACATAACTAAGATCGTCAGTTTGTTTATCTACAAATCAATAAGACAAAAGTGACCGTTTTTAAGTAGCTATTTATAACGGGGAGTTTTTTCTTTTGTCAGGTAAAATTAGTCAGCCATTTTGAATTTTACAAACAGTGATTTATTTATTTCCAAACCTACAATTTAAAGCTCTTTCTAGTCTGATGTAAGGTTGTTGATGTGCATTTAAATATTAATATCCTGGCAGCTTTTCCAGTTTATGGGAAGACGAACCATCCATGTTTTCACAGTTTGGATCCACTTTTTGACCTTTTCTTAGGCTGTCGTCATAATCTACAAACCTCAGTCTGTTTTATTAGCATCGTGGATGATAGAACAACAGGAAGTAGTGATTATTTGTGCTGTAGAAGGTAAATGATGCAGGTTTTCATCTTGTCTCTGTCGAGTCACGTCTCAGAATGAAGAACAAACTGGTTTTAAGCTTAGAGCACCAGATCTGCTGAGACTTCATCAGCATCATAGTTTTCATGTTGCTTTCTGTCCGCTGAGGCACGTCCTGGTAGGTCTGCAGGGGGTCCATCCTCTCTCCAGGTCCAGATCATGGATTGGGAGACGTTTAAATCTTGGGATGTTGTTGTAGAACCTCCCTGACACGTCTGCTGGGTTCCTCTGTCTCCATGATGCTGGTTGTTCTCTAAAGAACCTCAGAGGCCAGAAATCGTGTGCTACTTCCTGTTTCCCTGTCACGTAAAATCCCAATAAACCACGGGAAGGTTGTTCCAAAATGTGTAAAAGCTGAAGGAAAATTTATGTTTTTAGACTTAGACAAACTTTATTGTCATTTTGAATGTACAGAGTGCATACAAAACGACATTACGTTGCATACAGTTTACAACAATGTGATGAGATGCAATTGAAATAAAATAACATTACAATATAGAGTGAAGAATGTTCCACCAATGTTTGTAGTGCAAAGATAATGGTGCAAAAAAGAAGGCTTTCATTTGAAAAGTTCAATGTTGGCAGTGCAAAATAATAATGGTTCAATGGTGCAGTTTATTTTTGCAATAAACTGCAGACTAAACAAATTTTTAACTAACAGATATCTAGAAAGGGTTACTATTTACAGCCTGTGTTGTTGTTTTTCTCCCAGCGTTTGTTTCTAAGGTCTAATTCTGCCCGTCGAGGAGCGATGGAGAAAATAACGGAGAGGCTTTTATTGGAGAAAGGCTCCCCGAAAACCAGCGAGCTGAAGCACGTCAAAACGCTGAAGTGAGTGTTTTTTGGTTCAGTTTTGTCGAGTGAAGGAAGCCGTCTATGTTAACAGAGGAGGTTCCAACTCTCAAAGACTTATAACACATCTATAGGGTTAATTCCTTCCAATTATCACCTCAATCCTCACCTCCATTCAGGTGATCAACATCACTCTGGTGAGCCAGGACAATAACGACCCTAACGACTCCCCGTCGCAGAGGCGTGGACCAGTTTCAGTTCAATTTGCATGTTATCTAAGTCTGAACAAGGCCTTTGTTGGGCAGTAATATGAAGCTTGGACCTCCACACTACTCCAGAAAGCTTTCTGGATAGGAAGCGAAACGTCTTCAAACATCGAAAAAAAAGTCCAGTTGTTTTGTTTTTTAACTTTTTTGGAATAATCATGACCTGGATGGCTGAGAATCTTCACAAGCTCAGAGAATAGACTTTAAAATCCTTCTGTTAGTCTATAAATCCCTGAATTAGCACCTAAATCCATCACAGACTTGTTATCAGGGCATCAACCCTCCAGACCACTCAGGTCTTCTGGCTCCAGCCTGCTCTGCAGAACCAGAACAAACTTCCAGAAAACTGTAAAAGTGCTGAAAGCCTGAGTTCCTTTAAATCAAGATTAAAAACACATTTGTTTAGGATTCTAGTTAAACTATTTTACTGAAACATCAGTAGTTTAGGTTTGTAGTCCAACTGTTTTTAATGTTTGCTTTTAGTTTCCCATGTTTTTTTTTATTTAATTTTTTTCTACATTTTATTCCAAAAAGGCATCTCTATTATTGGCACAATAAATGACAGAGAGGAAAAGCTTTCCTTGTCACTCAGGCAGCAGCTGGATACATTTCACCTGACAGATTACGTAAAACCTTATAGATGTGATTTTCTAGGATTATGTCTGAGAAGACGGTCGGGTTCTTGATTCGTTGGCCTCGGTTCCATCGGGTTATGCTTCTTAATGAACATTATGAGGAACATGGAGGGCAAACTGTTTGCATGAGCATGACGGAGGAAGCTGGTGAAGTAAAACACGGAGACGTAAAATCCCCGTGGAAGCGCCGTCCTAAACGTTTCTGTGTTTTCCAGCCTGTCTAAGATGGGGCTGGCGCTGGACGACCTCCCCGTGGCGCTGCTTTGCCGCCTGACGTCTCTGGAGCGCTGGGATCTGTCGGGAAACAAACTGCAGGCGTTCCCCAGGGGTCTGGAGCTGCCTGCGCTGCGGTACCTGGACCTGAGCGATAACCAGGTGGAGAACGTCACCTCCCTGGGGTCCCTGAGGGGCCTGGAGGAGCTCAAGATGGACGACAACTTTTACATCACCGTAAGGACCCGGCTCACACGGCGGCTTCTCTCTGCTTCTGGGATGAAAGACTGAAATGTGTGAGAGTTGCTTGTTTTGGGGGGTTTGGTGTTTCCACATTGGCTGAGCAGATGTACGCAGAGTTAGCTCCTAGCTTCTGGTGAGTGTTTTCCACGTACATGTCAGCGGTTAGATTTATACACGGTCATATTCTGAAGGCTACCTGCCTTTATTCCTACTTCTTTATTGAAAAAAAAATCTTTAAAATCTACATCTGCCTGAATTTAGAATATTTATGAAGCCTGATTTTATTCCATGTGAATTTTATTACATTTATAATCTGTTTCTCATCCATTCTGGGGTCTATCTAGCAACAAAAATGTGTTTTCCAACAATAAAGCAGCATCTTAATTCATAGATGGACTCATAAAGGTGGATTTTTCCCCACAACAAACAGACTTCTGGTGATTTGCTACAATCAAAGCAAATTATATTTTTGTAGGACATCTGAAAAATGACCATAGAGCCGTTCACTTGTTGGCAACGTGCTGCATTGAGCTTTAATCTTTATAATAATCGAGTTTAAACAGACAAAGGACGCTCCTCTTGTTGAATGGTTACGGAAAACACTGATACTTGGTCTGCAGGTTTGCACAGATCTGTGGAGTGATTTGGGTTTCTGGGTAACTCAGAGTTTAGATCTTCTGTTGAGTCGAAGTCTGGAGACTCGATGACTTTTATTTGCTTCTTCTGGACAATATATGGAGTCACAGCTGAAATCAGGATATCTGTGAGTGAAGCGTCTCGGTGAGACTGCTTGGACGCCGTACCTGGTAGGCAGTGAAGCTTCGGGGCTCACGTGTTGAAACCTAGTCGTTGATTTATTCCCCCCTGGATCATAAATCGTAGTTAACAGCCTTCTAAAGCAAAGGCAGACTGGTGGTTAATCACAATCCGTATGGTCGCACCAACAGTCAACTATAGTTTCATGATGGCGTGTTTTCCTTATATCTACAGCCCTTTTCTGCTGTCCAACATCTTAAGGCTTATATCTTTCATTAATTTGACCTTAAATGCTGTGAAGTTATCGTGTAAGAAAAAACAGCATCACCTGCTCAGCTTTTCATGGTTTAACAGCAATATGGACATTAATAACATCGCCGCATCCTTAATTTATACAGATAACCAGTTTAGTAGATTAGACGTGGTTCTGGGTAATAAGGACGTCCATCCACTGCTGCATCCGCCTTACTTGCCTGAGATGTTCTCTTGTCTTTCCCATTTTAAAGCTTGACTTATAGAAGTTGGCCTCTGTCGGGTCATTCCTTATTTATCCAGGAATTAATTCTGAATGTGGGAACATTTCTCCAGTTTAAAGGTTTGACTCCGCTGAGAGAAAACGCCGCCGCAGTAAAGCATCAATCACAGGTTGAAGGAGCTTTCTGCCGCGTGAACTTAGCGAAGCGTGTTTTAATGAAGCCTTTTCTCGTTTGTTCTCAGGTGAGTGATAACTACAAGCTGTTTGTGCTGCTGCCCGGCCTGAGGATCTACAACGGCAAAGACGTCACCACCACCGCCAACCACGTGAGATACGTCTACAGCGACAACCTGAGGAGCAGGGTATGAAACGTTCTGGGTTAACCGGGCTCTATAAATGGCCCTCATGAGAACAACCTCTCCACAGACGCATGGCTCAACACAGAGGACACTCTGTGAGGGTCAACATGTTCACATTTTGGACAGAGAAGGCAGACGGTTTGAAAGGGGTGTGAAGGAAGCCATCTACGTTAAGAGAGAGAGAAACCAACCTTGAACAGAGGAGGAGGATTTAGGTTCCAACTCTCAAAAACTTTCAACACAGCTATAGGTTTGATTCCTTCCATTTTTCACCTCAATCCTCACCTGCATGCAGGTGATTAAAACATCTCCCCTGTAAACCAGGCCAACAACGAACCTAACGACTCCCCATTACTAAGGTGGACCAGTTTCGGGTTAATTTTCATGTTATCTAAGCCAGTAGAAGGCCTTTGTTGGGCAGTACTATAAAGCTTGGAACTCCACACTAATCCAGACATTTTGAATTGAGAAAGCTTTCTGGATGGGAAGCGAAACGTCTTCAAACTTCAGGGGAAAAAAAAGTCCAGTTGTTTTGTTTTGTAACTTTTTTTTTTGGAAGGATTGTTCCTGGATGGCTGAGAATCCTCACCAGACTCCCAGGTGGGCCTTGGATCGCCGTCCTGCTGCATGAGCCAGGTGCACTCAGGGTTTTCTGACAGAGAGCAGAATCCATGGTCCGTTTACAGCAGGCGGTCCAGGTTGTGGTCTGCAGAGCTTCAGGATCTGTTCTGAGCTCTTTTAACGACGGCTCTCACTGCCGTTGACCTTGAGTTTGTAACCGTTTCCAACTTCCGCCTCGGGCCGAAAACACGGCGTCAGAAAACTGCCGGTGACGGATTGGCTAGGGGTCGAGTCAGGAGAGCGTCACAGGAACCGTTTTTTTAAATGTTATGTCCGAGCTTTAAGGAAAATGGCGACACTGGAATCAACTCCATGGAGGCAGATGCTTTGTCACGTACACATAGTCACAGAAAACGACCCAAACCGTGCAGAGGCGAGCTGGGCAGGCACCAATGGAGCCAATAGCCTCTCTCTCTACTTTGCTCTAAATGTTGTTTTTGTTTCCTTTTTAGATGATTGCAGTGTGGGAGAAGAGCTTCAGCCTCCCGGAGCCCATCTCTGCTGAGAAAATGTCCTCCCTGGAGAAGAACTTTGTGAGCGCCGCTCGCCAGCAGGTTAAATTTGGACCCAATTCTGTCGCTGATTTCACCAGATGGAGGGTAAGTCCTGGGAACGTCTCCCTGCTCTCTGCTTCTGCTGGTCGCTGCGCTTTAAGCCGCTTCCTGTGGTCGTTAGGTGGAGATTCTGGCTAAGGAGTACCTGCGCTCTCTGACGGAACCACAGGACTCTGATGACAAAGATCACTCTGAGACAAAAGAGGACGCTGTAAGTTATTTTAAAAAAAGACAAACGGCATTAAGACACTTTCCTTATCGAGTATAGCTGCCTTTAATGCTGGGTTTTAACTTCACACCCGTTTGTATTTCTCTATCTCAGGAAGTATCGACGCCTTCCAAGAGGAAACAAACCCAGCCAGCGACGGATGCTGTCATTAGGCTTACTCCCAGAAAAAAGCGGCGCACCGACCCCCCCGAATCGCCTGCTGGGAGCAGTCCTCGCAAATCCGGCCTCCAGCCAGAACCGCCGACAGGCACCAGAGGACCGGCAAGGACAGAGACACCCAGGAGGAGTACTAAGGTGCAAAAAGCCAGAGAGGAGGAACAGAAGGGAAGCGCCAGCAGGAAGGATGCAAACGTTGCGCAGCTGCACAGGAATTCATACGTGCTGCCTATCGTAAAGGCTTGCATCAAAACACAGGTAATAGAGAACGGAGATGCTCCACTCTGAGGTTTTTATGCCACCGTCAGGAGTCGTTTAGCAGCAATACGATAGAGTTCACAGCTGACAGGATGTGGATGTGGATTTTATCACCAAGCTGAGGTTTAAAGGAGCAGTAAGTTAGATATTTACTGTAAAATCAACCAAAATTATTCTCATTTCTCACCTGGGATGTTAGTAACTTTCCCTATAAACTATCGGTCTTCCCCATCAAAAATGTCGTAGTCACCTTTTTATCCTTTCAAACCTAGAGGTACGATCCAGAACTACTTCTGTTCAGAGAGTGTAGCCCGTGTTTACTTCCTGGTTCCTCAGCCAATCAGATGAGAGTTCCTAAGGGTCCCAACATGGAGCGCAGCCTTTGGTATTTTATTTTGATTAAAGAGCAGCAGCCTGCAGACGTGGAAGCCAGGAAGAGAAGCGGACCAGAAATAGAACAGAATACATCATAGATCTGTTCTGGGGAAATAAAAAATCAGCGGAGTTTCACAGCAACAACGGACCGTTGAGTAAATGGCAGGTCTCCATGAAAGACATTGTCTGTGTGTTGTTCCACTTTTAACGACTAGGGGACATTATTGCTAATTTATCCTTAAAAGTTAAAGTCCGCAATTTTTCCCGAAGTTTCCCAAAGTCCCTTTTTGAATAACTTCGCAAATCTGTCTTACCTGCTCTTCAGGGGGATCGAGTGAAAGAAATCTCCTAAATCCGTTCTGGTCTTATTTCTTTCTACTGATTCCTTCCTCTTCTTCTCATAAACATGAACACGGTTCGCTTCTTGTGACTCTCAGCCATGATCAAAGATTACAGTGAGAGCAGCAGAGCTACAATGTACGGCTAACCGCTAAGCTAACCGCTAAGCTAACTGCTAAGCTACCCGGATACATAAACAGTAGAAGTGCACAGCCAGCAAGCAGAAATTAACAAGGAACGAGCACACACACTGGCGTTATGTGAGCGCGTCAGAATGATTGACAACTAGTAGATAAGATGATTTCCCCCAGAACCTGAGGGACAGAGGAGATGAGAGCAGGAACAAAACTCTGACCAATCACTGCCATTCAGACCGAACGGCAGTGATTGGTCCGAATGAGTTTTCACAGGCCTGCAGCTCCCAAAGAGATCACATTTTTTTAACCTCGTGTTTCTGAATACATAATGTATTAACTACTGTCAGGATGGACGGACCATTTCACCCAGAATAATAAAAAGTGTTTCTGAGCAGGATTACCAAATATAGCTTTAAGTGTAATTTGCAGCTTTGTGTTGCGTATTTTTACAGCGTTTCAGTTCCTGCCTGCTTTAAGCGCTCTAATTTTCCCTCTTCTGTTTTTTTTGTTCTTGTCCCGTTCCCCCCCCCCCCCCCCCCCCCCCCCCCCCCCCCCCCCCCGTCTGCAGCCAGCGTCTCTGAAGCCGCTGCATGTTCTGCAGTGCCACAGTAAGCAGGACAGCTCAGAGGACTTCTCCACCCAGCTGTGGGCCTGCGCCTTCCAGCCGCGCCCAGAACCCCACGGTACCAATCAGAACCTCCTTCTCCCCTGAGATCTGGCCGAGCAAATTAAAGACGTTGAAAGATTGAGACGTTTCCCGTTCCTCCGTTGGCAGGAGGAAGCCGCCTGGTGGCGACGTGCGGAGGAGACTCGGTCTGTGTGATCGACTGTGAGGCGGGGATGGTGATGAAGAAGTACAAGGTTCCAGGAGAGGTACGTTTTATTTACGGGGCCGGGGAATTTCTTCACTTTTTCCAGATCATCAAAACAGTTTTCACTCCGTTGGCTCAAGCGGATCGAGTTCACATGTTGAAGATTTTAGAACGTGAGCACGGACTCGCGTTCTCGTCAAGTCCGTTCTTGGTCGAGAACGCAGGAAGTACGGACTTGGGGAGAACGGGACGCAGAACGTATCTCTGTGGAACAGAAGCGTACTCGTGTTCTCGTAACATCGGCACACGCATTTCACCTCCTGTTATTAGTCTTTAGATAATAAATGATTACTTATATTGATCATAAAATGAAATATTTGTATGAATAATGAATTCATTGTTGGATGTGAGAGGTAATATTTTGTGTTAAATTATAATTTAAGTTCTTTAGCTTTTTTTTTTTACGTACAAAACTATTTTTACACTACACCATATTTTATTGAAAACATTTTTAAAACAATAATTTTAATATCTAAAAAAGCTTTACAAAAATATAAAAAATTTATAATTAAAATTAAAAACATTAAATTAATTAGAATAAACGATCTGAAAACGTGATTTTGAAGAACAGCAGCAGCAGAAAAGGACATTTTTAACTTACCACTATGAGCTCCGTTTGTCCTGAATGAAGCTGCGGCCGCGGTGCATTCTGGGAAAGGGGTCAGTCTGAAGAACGCACAAGTCTGCTGTGATGCATGCTGGGTAAACAGGGCGGGGCAAGAACAGCATCCGGGGATTTGGTCCGTTCTCGGTCTGAAACAGTGCTCGGGTTGATGATGTGTAACGAGAACGCTCCAGTACGCATATTCAGAAACGACCTTAGATTTATATATGATAGAAGTTATTTTCACTGATGGTTTGGACAGGTTGAGCAGGCAAGGGAGAGTTTACACAGATTCACATGGAGATGCTAGTTGATAATAAATGCTTCAGGTTTTATCATCGAGGAAATCCATAAATCTGTTACAAAGGGCAGCGGAGACTGAGAAGCAAATGATGTAAAAGATGAATTGTGGTGTAACGAGTCTTTCAACAGACTGGAAGATGGTGGCTGTTGGTGTCTGACGAGGCAGCCTGGTGTTTGGTGGATTGTTGCAGCACATCGTGTGAAAAGCGAGTCCAGTTTTCCCCCACAGGCGTCCGAAGCGGCGCCGCTCGGTCGAACTCTGGCCTTAGGGGGAACAGCCGAACATTTTCATTTATTCAGTTGTAGCTTCGGCATCTTTCAGCTTGGACTGCAAAACCGCTGCGAGAAATAAACGTGACGGATTTATGAAACTGGTAAGCGTTAAGTCCACGACCTTGTTTAACGACCAGTACTGCGACGTACTTGTTAAAAAAAGTAACAGAGAACAGAGAAAACTTAACCATACGAACCAAACAGAATATAAAGATATCCACAGAGCACCTGGACAGACAATATTCAACTTCTCTGCACTCCTAGAGCCCCTAAGTACACAGCAAAGTGGATTTAAGGGTTAGAAATGTGAATTTTGCAACATGTGACCCGCCCCTTAATGCTAATTTTAACTCTCAGTGGCATTTTTAAAAGGTGTTGCTGACCAACGTTATAATCAGTAAAACCAATAATCCTCACATCCCTACCTGTTGTCTATCATGGCAGGCCGGCTGCTCTGTTTATTGATAACGGTTCTCTGGACTCCCAAAGTCTCTGTAAGCCTTTCCAGGCTCATAGATTTCATTTAATTTCTTTATTTTACTGCTTTACTTTCTGTTGTAAGGCAGGTTCTGTTCAATTGAACTCAGCTTGCTTCCACTGGGAAATCAGTTAATTGGATGAAGCTTCTTTTTTTTTTTTTTTTTTTTTGTATTCACTCCGGTTATCTTTGGCCGTTTGAAATGTGTTTGATCTAAAACATTTAAAGGTGAGACAGAAACAGAATTGGTTTGCTCGTGGGTTCTAAAAGCACTCCATCTTGTCTTGCTTGTATCATTTTTGACAGGAGTTCTTCTCCCTGGCCTGGTCCACCGTGTTGATGTCCAGAGGAGGCTCCGCCCCGTCCCAGCCCTGCAGTGTCCTCGCCGCCGGCGGGAAGAGAGGACTCGTCAAACTGATCCACCCCAGGAACAACGTGGCGTACGGCGAGTTCAGAGCCAGCCGGAAGTCGCTGGCGGTCCTCCGCTTCAACCACCGCCGGGGCAACTTCCTCTTCAGTGGGTTTTTAACCGACAGCTCAGATCTCTTGGGTTCTGGTGTTTAAGTTAAAACGAGATGGATGTAAGACAGACGGGGAAGTGATGCTGCCTGTTAAACGGAGGGCTGGACGATAATTCACTAACAATATAAATCGATCTATAGACGTATATCGATGATAGAAAAAGTTCAATAGAATAAAAGTTATTTTTCCTTATGCATTCTAGCCATGAAGGTTAATATTACCGTCGTTACATCCTCCCGACCAATCACAACGCAGACCCAAGAAGCCCCGCCCCCTTCAGAGAGTTCAGAGAGCACGTTTTCTTTTTTCTTTTTTTAAAACTTGCAGTTTTGGTAAAAAGTTGATTGAATAAAGGGTTTAGTTTGAATTCAGTGTTTGTGAGTTCTGTATCTAAAAATAGCTAATAAACGTCATAAAACGTCCAGGGCTGCACTTAAATATATGTTTTGAAATTGTTGATAATTATCGATATCGATCAGTATTATTTCTATTTTATCGATATGCTTTTATTCTATATCGTCCAGCTCCAGTTAAACGTGAACATCTCATTTTAAATCATTGTTAAACGTTCTGTTCGGTCTTATTCCACCTTTGTGGCGTTTGTTCACCTTCCATAGAAACATTAATGGCTCTCATAGTTTAGAAATGGTAGTTTTTTTTCTTCTCAGTTTATCAGATTTTTAGTCTTTTGTACTTTCTCGCATTTGTTGCGTTGGTTTTTAATTTTCCTAACTTCTGCCAACGCGACACGTCTCCGACGTCAACGCCGTGTTTTCTCTTGCAGCGGGCTCCTATGACAACAAGATAATCATGTGGGATGTCGGAGGAGTGGACAGCCATTACAACTACAAAGTTGTGTAAGTTTAATCCAAATTTCATGCCATCTTTTTAATCTACTACACAGGAACTTTCTCCCGTTTCGTTGGGATTTTATGTGACAGACGAACACAGCGAGGTGTTGGGAAAGGAAACGCTGCACGGTTTCCACGGGTTTTTAAGGCCGATACCGATTATTTTAACATCAGGCGAACCGATACCGACACATAGGGCCGATATTTTATTTATTTATTTTTTTGGGCCTATTCTTGATCCCGATATTGCCTTTTCTTCTTCCATTTACAAGATAAAAAGAACACAATGATAACAAATGTTTACACAAGTATCATTTTAAACAAAAAAACATTTATTAAATGAGCATAGCACAAGTTGCAGAGTTTTTAGAGAAGTTTTCCCCCTCTGGCCAGAAGTTGAAATGAAACCAGTGTTTTGCACGGGAGAAGGAAAGGCAAGTTTATCTGTAACGCACATTTCAGTACAGAGACAATGCAAAGTGCTTTACATGATTAAAATATAGGAAAATAAAACAGAATAAAAACAAGTAGGAGTAAAATGTAGAAACAAAATAAAACATGGGAAAATGGAAACTAAAAGCAAATATTAAAAACAGTTGGACTACAAACTTAAACTAATGATGTTTCAGTAAAACAGTTTAACTATAACAGTTAAAATCCTAAACAAATGTGTTTTTAATCTTGATTTAAAGGAACTTTCAGCACTTTCACAGTTTTCTGGGAGTTTGTCCCAGATCAGTGGAGCATAGGAACTAAATGTTTTTCCTCCGAGAAGAGAAAAAGCATCTGTCGCTGAGACTGCACAGCTCTTTTGTTTAGATGCGTCATGTCTTCTGATGTAAGGAAGCTATTAATATTGAAGATAGCCAAAGTTCACTCGCTAATGCATCAATGACGACGGAGACTCAGCAAAGTAGCCAGGTGAGCCAGACCGCACCGTGTCACACCCACGCCCAGAGAACACGACTCTGATCACTCTCTCATGAGCTGCCTATTGAGGAAACTGCATTAAACAGAGGAAAACTCATTTTACACGTCAAGTATGTATGAGAAAGAAGAGCAAACTTCAAATGTGCGCATTGCTCCTTTAAAAGGGGGATTTGTTAAATGCAGGGAACAAATTTCAATGGAATGTACATTGCAATGACAATAAAGGTGATTATTATTATTATTGTTATTATTATAGTGGCTGAATGAACTAATGGACCGACAGCCTCCAAATCTTTGGTGCAATCTCACTATTAATCCAAACCTCAGAGGTTTGTCAGAGAACATCAGAGAGGACCATAGTAGCTCTGGAGGAGCTGCAGAGATCCACAGCTCCGGTGGGACAATCTGTCAGCAGGGCAACTATTAGTCACGGACTTGAAAGCCAGACCTTTTATGGAAGAGTGGCAAGAAAAAAAAAAGCCACTAGTGACAGAAACGTATAAGATTTCCTGTTTGCAGTTTGCCGCCAACATTGTAGGCGACTGAGCGAACAGGTGGAAGAAGGTTCAGGGGGTCGGATGAGACCAAGACTGAACACTTTGAGCTACATAGAAAAGACTTTGTGGCATGAAACAAGCAACCCAGAAGAAACTCTTACCACGTTGAAGCACGGCAGTGGCAGCATGATGCTGTGGGGTTGCTTTTCTTCAGCAGGGCCAGGGAGGCTGGGGAGAGTCGATGGGAAGCTGGGTGCAGCTAAATCCGGGACGATAGCAGCCAGAAATACATTCAAGTGGATTCTGTCAAAGCATTTTTCTGTCCTAGAATGGCCTAGTCAAAGTCCATTCATAAATATATTGATATATGTGCCAAATATTGCAACCATTAGTTTGTTTGTCTTTCACATCAAATCGCAGAGCTTCGGAGCTGTGATGTGAAAACGCGTACAACGGTCCAAGGAGCATAAACACAGGCTCTGGAAACGAGATCATAAAGATACACGATGGTTTATTTATTTAAGATAAAATAGGCGACATTTGTGCAGATAATTAGACTAAAATGGATTTAAAGTATTAAAACATTCAGACCTGTGCAGGTTTTTGGCTCTCCCTTAAAGCTCTTACTTGCCCTCCTCGCAGTCAGCTGCTGATGTTGGAGGCCAGCGCCACGCCTCTGCACATCTGCCTGCCACTCCCCCGACACACACCTGCTGACTGCCTGCGAAGACGGCCTGCACTGCTACGACACACAGCTGGGAGGCAACGGCACAAAAAAGAGGTGAGGGCGGCGTTCAGGTATAATCAGAAGACACCATGCAAAGCTCCAGCCTGTACTGATTTCAGTCCTTTTTTTTCCTTATTAGGTCAAAGGAAATGGAAATAACTTTCCCTATTTATAAGAAGGAGAGCAAACAACACAACTATCACACAATTGATGGTTTGAGTTTTCTTACGGATGACGTAGTGGGTAAGTCAGGTTCAGATTTGTTTTTCCGTCAGTTTAACAAATCCAGTGTAGCTTTGGTGAACGACCACACGGTGGCGCTGTAAACTGTAGTGCATTTAATCCTAAGAATCAAGTCTATTTTCAAATATGTCTAACTGTAAAGGAAGGGCAGGTAAACAGGCTTTAATAACCCCCGTTTTTAAGCTTTTATCTCATTGTTTTTATTCTTAAACTGAGATAAAATCCAACCCAGGGTGGTTCAAAGGAGCTAAAAGTAAGATATTTACTGTAAAATAAACTTAAATCCTCATTTCTCACCTGGGATGGAAGTAACATTCTCTATAAATAGTCAGTCCTCTCCATCAATAATGTCTTAGTCACGTTTTTCTCCTTTCAAACCTAGAGGTATGGTCCAGAAATACTTTGGTTCAGTGTAGCCGTGTTTACTTCCTGGTTCCAGAGCCAATCATAGGAGAGATCCCAGGATTCCCAAAGCAGAACGCAGCATTTGGTATTTTATCTTGGCAAATAGAACAGAATAAAATATTATAGACCCGTCCTGTGGAAGTAAAAATACACAACAGCAACACAGCATATTAGATTGTTGTGACAGGCTGTTGTACCGATTTGAGCCACAAGGTGTCAGTATTACTCAGAGCTACTTTAAGGTCCTGAGCTGAAACACGGACATCTATTGTTCACAACTTTGCTCCTGTTGTCTCTTTTTCTACCTGCGGGGGTCGCTACGGTAGCCTCCAAGAGCCACACCCACGGATCCATTTACCTGTGGAGCTGGAGCAGGACCAGATCCCAGCGGCCGGACAAGAAGAACAGGTCCGTCTGCGCGGTGGTTCTGGCAGAGCTGCAGTGGGCAAGCACAGACATTCCCTACCTGGCTCTAAACACCTGCCCAGGTAAGTCCTGGAGGACCCAGCTGGAAATTAATTCAAGTCTCTCACAGATCAGGATTAGCATGGAAGAAGAAAACAAAGGCTTGGAAAAAGAATACTATATTTCCTGATCTTAATTTAGCAACATGATGTTTTTCATCAACCCGTCATCTATCTGTCTTACTGTCTGTCCCTCCATCTTTCCTTCTGTTCAATCATCTATTCATCTAACCAGGTTTTTATCTGTCCAGCCATCTTTTCATTTGTTTGTCCTTCGCTCTTGCATTTTTATGTTTTAAATGTTTTTTTATGTATTTTGTACACCGCTTTGGTGGCAAGCCTCTACAGAAACTCGTCGGTGTCCAACTCCTGTCCTCGAGGCTCGGTGTCCTGCAGCCTTTAGATCAGGGGTGTCCAAACTTTTTGCACCGTGGGCCAAACTCGCCAAGTTGAGATAACTAAGGGGACATTTTTTTTTCATAATTAAAATGCAAAATAATTTTACTCTGAATTATTTTCTTTTTATCTGCTCAGCAATAAACGAAATATGCAAAATTTTATTGGAACAAAGTAGAAAAGATCAAATTATTGTAGGTCCAAAATAGGGTCACAGACGTTTTTCTAAATAAGAGAATAGGGTATAGTTTCCTAGCTTTTTGGGCAGAATGTTTTCTATTTTATTGGTTGAGAAAATGTTTTTAGTCTGTTCCCAATGACAAATAAAAATACTTTTCTGAAGACATTTGCTGTATTTTAGCAAGTTAAAAGTATGGGTGAGTAAATGGTGTTTTTGAGTAAACAGTAGCTGGATATCTGCAGCCCTGCTTACTATGATATTAACATGAAATATAAACATAAAACATGGTTAATAAAGGCAAGGCAAATTTATTTGTAACCCGCATTCCAGTACAAGAAAAACGCAAAGTGCTTTATAGGATTAAAACATAGGAAAATTAAAGCAAGTTGGAATAAAATGTAGAAAAATTTAAACAAAGTAAAACATAAGAAAATGGAAACTAAAAGCAAACACTAAAAACAGTTGGACTACAAACTTAAACTAATGATGTTTTAGTTAAACAGTTTAACTAGAATCCTAAACTAATGTGTTTTTAATCTTGATTTAAAGGAACTTTTTCAGCACTTTTCCAGTTTTCTGGGAGTTTGTTCCAGATCAGTGGAGCATAGGAACTAAATGCTGCTTCTCCATGTCTGGTTCTGGTTCTGGTTCTGGTTCTGCAGAGCAGGCTGGAGCCAGAAGACCTGAGTGGTCTGGAGGGTTGATGCACTGATAACAAGTCTGTGATGGATTTAGGTGCTAAGCAGTAAATAAATCCAAGGGCCAGACTTTGGACATGCCTGCTTTAAATGTGCTTCCTCACACCTGAATTAGATACGATGTAGGGAGACTTGAAGGCACCTTCGGTCGTGTGATGCCGGTGTTCTGAAGGTTGGAGGACGCCGGGCCCAGAGGACTGACCCATGTGGCTTCCACATGCTCCGCTGGTTGTTTGTGGACCGCCTGGTGAGTGTTTGCTTGTAACTTCCTGCATGTGTTGTCTTCAGGACGGGCCTACGTGGCGTGTGGCGACGACGAGGGCCAAATATGGACTTACCACATCACAAACCTCCAGAAAAACGGTTTTCAGAGCGGGAGGCCCATTCCGCCCACTGAGGTATTTTACTTCTCTGACACTTCTTTGTCTTCGTCGCCGTTCTGCCGGTAGAGAAGACGGTAGAAGAAGAGTCAGGAGGGTGAAGGCGCCTTTTGGGCTTGAGCGTGTTTATCTGGCGCTTGCAGTAATGGTACGCCATGCGAGACGGCCGCAGAAACCCGAGAACGTGGTGGTCGGGCTGAAATGGACCCAGATGGTGGAAGAACAGGTTCTGTAAACGGGGAGGATGTAAACATCTCATCCACTGAAGCATCTGCTGCAGTTTGAGAGGCTAAACAAGGTCGTCTGAACCCGGGGGGGGGTGGGGGGGGGGGGGGGGGTTACTTTAACACCAGGTCAAAATCCCAAATCTTTGCTGTAATTGGAGGACTTTCTTTGTTTTTCTCTCATTTAAGTTTGTATTTTATTGTCTTTTTTCACAGCGTAAGTCTTACATGTCACACATACACATGTGATAAACTTTGGCCCAGGTTTACTGTCCATGAATGCACATTCATAAACAAAGACATGGCAGAATGCTTAAAACAAAAATAATAAATCACACATTTAGCTTCGAACCGGGGTGTATTGTACGGAGACTTTATAGCTTTCTTGCTTTTTCGCTAATTCTCCACCTCAGAACCTCCCAACAGATCATGCGCTTCAAACAAAGTCGGGTCTGTGTCGTTTTATATGTTATAACCAGCCCTTCCTTATCTTATTGAAGCAGTCGTTTTCTCCATAACGTAAATACTTAACAAGACATCAAGCCGTTCTCCCACTGTAGGCTCAAGAGAACTTCGGCATCTCCAGACAAATGCTTTTTTTTTTTTTTTAGCTGCCAGAAGCAGCGTTCTCAACATTTTGTTGTCTTCTCCTCTTTTTAAATTTAATTAATCCGTATTCCTCAGATACATAATTTTAAAACGGAATCGGAGTTTTAATTTTAGTTAAACAATTGCTCTTTCTATTCGATCCAGTATTCCTTCATGAAGGGCAACTCCAGAATATTTGGAAATGATCTGCTTTGTGATTGAAGGACTTTAATATAGAAACGTGGTCCTGTTGTGGAACGTGGGTTCTGGGCCTTCCCACTCTTCATCCAGGCTCTGGGCCCTTGATTATCCAATCAAATCAAACTTTATTTTCACCTGAAACGAGGATAGTCCACTGACAGATCCAGCCTCGTTTCCCCTGAGCTCAGGAATGTGACAGCTGCAGTCCATGTTCTGGATATTTCTGTGTTTAGTGGCTTTTGAAGCTGTAACTCCAGCTGCAGTCCAAACCTTGCCTGTCTTAAAAAGTCTTACATTAGTTCACAATCCTCCTTAAGGCTTGAGCTATCCCTGAACCGTCACTTTTTCCTTCCACTCAACTTTCCAGTAATGTGCTTGGATGCAGCGCTATGTGGACGCCAGCTTCTAAAGTTTACCCCGTGACAATCTAAGCCCTAACATTTGTGTTAATAATCCTTTTATTATTATTATTGCTCTTATGTATTGTTCAAATTTTCTGCCATAAATTATCAAAGGGAACTGAAATAAAGACTTTAAATATGTCACATGACTGTTCCTAACGAGTTTCACGTTTTTTAATTGAATCTGCCATTTTGCATTTTATAGATGACCAAGAAAAATACAACTGAAGGTGAAAATATTTCACATCAGACATTTAATTTATTAACCCTTTATATTCACTTTCTTTTTTTTTTTAAGTAGGGGACAAAACGAGAAATGTAGTTTGAGATATTGTCTACTTTCAGTTAATTTTCTTCCTTTATCCTCCCATCCGTCCAGGTGCTGAAATGGCCGACCCCAACGAGGAAGAGCCTGGGCCCGATGGAGGCCCGTCTGTTAACTGCTGGCGATGGACCCAGAGCTTCACTACCTTGTCGCCCTCACCGATAAGAACATGGTGCTGATATGGAGGACGGCGGCGGCGTCCTGAGGAACGCGGACCATGTGCTCCACTACACAGCAGCTTTAGTCCTGGCAGAAAAGGGCCGGAGGTGCCTGACGTTGGTGTTTCCCACAGAAACGGGTTCAGCAACTCCTCGGTTCTTCCAGGCTCATCCGGTCTAAGATCTTAGGCCTTCCTCTTTAATTTCTCTGGGACACAGACTTTCAGGGAGCTGCAACGCTGGCCCGTCCAGCGCAGTTACAGATCTAGGAATACATGAACAACCTGCCGGCTTCTGGTTTTTATATGCTGTTTTAATATACCTGGTTTAGCCAAATACAAAGAAGCAACGTTTAAATTGAGGCATTTTAACAGAAAACATCTGTGACTTTTCATCTGGGATTTTTCCTTGTATGAATGATGGCTTTGCAGTGTCGTGTGGATTGCAAAAGGAAGATTTCATTTGTCTTGATTTGCAAACGTTAATGCGAGTCTCTGAAAAGGTTTCCCTGTTTTTAAGTAAACTTATAACCATGACACCAAGCCTGCCTTTCATGTGGGTCTGACATGCATTTGAATTTCACTCGCATGCCTTTAAAACCCCGAGCAAAGCCGATTTAAAGGGCTCCAGTCGAGCATAAACAAAACATTGACTAAACCCAGTTAATTAGGTGAGCAACAGGTTCAGTCCAGCTCAAATTCAGGGCCGCTAACCCCCCCCCCCACACACCATTAAAGACGCTGCCATGACCTGAAAGATTAGCTCTGGATGAGCTTAGCTTCAGGCTTGCAGCTTCATTATTTCTTTTCATGTTTAAATTACACTAAAGGAATAAAAAGTTGCTGTATGGGCTCCACTGTAAGGAGTTTAGACAAAAGATGAGAAATGAAGCATATTCAAGATGTTGCATGGACATTTACCTCGCAGTTTACAACCTCTACTTCCTCTTTATTACAGCC
The DNA here is from genome assembly GCA_037039145.1 of Fundulus diaphanus. Taxonomy (NCBI): domain Eukaryota; kingdom Metazoa; phylum Chordata; class Actinopteri; order Cyprinodontiformes; family Fundulidae; genus Fundulus; species Fundulus diaphanus. The sequence continues at coordinate 48,866,160 of CM073136.1, forward strand.
GTTAATAAGGTCAACGTCTGGAGAAATTACGTTTTGTATAACCCTGGTGAATTTCCTCCAAACTAGTGGATGAAAACATACTTAATTCACATTTTGCAACATTTAAAAGTTCGCTGAAAATACACAATTGGATGGAAACATGTCAAGTGAACCCATCTACAAGAAGGGACAGAGCAGACTGGACTTCCTGAGGAAGCTTAGGTGGCTCGGTGTTTGCAGGAAGATGCTGCGGCATCAGAACCATTGACTCAGCTCAACCCGCTGATAAAGAAAGGCTGGTTCTGTTCTGTGGACTCCTAGAACCTCTGGAGATGATGGTGCAGACAACCCCGAGCATCTTCTCCATCAGACGGTCAGACTTCAGAACCACTGTGAGACGGACCTCTACTTCCTTCCTGCCATCAGCATCTACAACAACTCTGGAGAAACCTGCATTTAGTTTCCCTTTGAATTTGAATTAGACTGAACTAAATCACACTTTTTTAGCATATTTTTGTCTGGCTTTTTAGAGAAGCCTTAGTTATGGGGGATTATTTTCATGGTTGTTGAGTTTTCTTTTGTGTGTGTGTTGTCATGTATCCCATGAATTGACTTGTCCATCAATTATGGCGATGGGATTGTAAACCGGTTTCCTTCTTCCACAGGGACTGGCATCACAGCCAGCTGTCCTGTGATCCACTGGTTCAGTCTGACTGACAGATTGACTTCTTTGTTATTATCCACCCAAACTTTACATGTATTTATCACACATTATTATACATGCACTTTTTTTGGCCATAAGTATTGGAGTTTCCCTTTCAAATTATTGAATTAAGTGGTTCCCATCACCTCCACAGTCACGGGTGCATAAATGCAGCTGCGCAGACTGCTTCTACAAAGTAAAAGAATGGGTTGCCTGCAGGAGCTGAAAGAATTTGAGCTTGGTACCATGATAGGAGGCCATATAATGTCACTAAGTGGGATCTGAGGATGCTGAGGTGCAGAGGGCACCAACGTTCTGCAGTGTCAGTAGCTCCAAAACTCCAAATCTAATGTTTCAGATTAGATAAATTAAGAACAGTGTGTAGAAGAGCTCCACCATGGCATGAGTTTCCTTCCCAGGTAGCTGCAGCCAAACTTTACACCTCAGCTCCTTCTGATGTATCAGATGCTTAAAGCTCATCGACACTGGATTCTAGAGCAGTGGAGATGGGTTAGATCTGGCCTAAGCAGTTCCCACTAGTACTGCAATGTGTGAAGCGAATAGTTGGTGGATGGAGGGATAATTATGTTGCAGGGCAGCTATTCAGGAGTGGGGCTCATCTCCTTATTTCCAGAAAAGAATAACAATACATTTCAGACAATTTTATGCTCCTAACATCGTGAAAACAGTTTAGGGAGCGCCACTTCCTGTTCCAACGTGACTGCACCCAGGTAAGGCCCACAAAAACATGGATGGCATTTGGTGGAAGAACTTCCCTGGCCTGCAGAGTCCTGACACGAACTCCGTGTCACGTGATTCACCTAATTATGACTTGCTGGTACAAATAAAATAAGATTAGCTATTTTTTGTGTGTTTTTTAGGTTTAGGTTGATTTTTTTTTTTCTTTTATGAAACACTTGAAAACTTGTTTAAAGATTATCCAAGTCTGTGGGAAAACTGTAATCTATAATTTGATAAGAAATACACAATGAAATTGATGTTAATATAATTCAACTGTTGTGTCTCTAAGGAAGCTACTAATTGTGTTTTATTGAATATATCGGTATTCTTTGGCACTCTTCGTCCATAGTTTCACGCTGGTTAGGCGCCCTTGCAGAGTACAGTATGTGCCGTTGTGAGGGCTTGGGGGTGGGGTTAAGACATTTAGCCCCGCCTCTGACGGACTCGCTGATTGGCTGAGCTCCTTCGTCGTTTCCTTAGCTCTCTGACCCACTGACCAATACGCACAGAGGCCTTTCTGTACCCTGTCGCTACTGTAGTCACGGCAGATACGTGCCTTTGTGCGCATCAAAGCTCTAATGGCCTCCTAGCAGCTGCAGAACTCAGCGTTTCTGCACCAGGAACGGGCCAGCGCTGTTCGCGCTTACAGCTCGTCTCCAAATGCGACCGGGGCTGGCAGGCATAGCAGCGGAGATGCTGAGCGGTGTCGCCGGCAGGGCCAGGCCGAGGCTCGGCAGCCTCTTCCTTGCGCCCGCAACCAAAACATTGCCGGCGCTGCAGTCAGGCACCGGGAATCACAAATTCCGATCCACCTCTTCCGCGCAGGGCTTCTCGGAGCTGGCAAGAGAGCGGTCGAAGACCGTCACCTCGTTTTACAACCAGTCTGCCATCGATGTTTCGGCAGAGAAGGTAAGGAGGGGGGGTTTTGTGGCGGTGTTCCGCTGCCTCGCGATGAGCGGCGGCGACGGGGTGTTAGCCCGAGCCGGCTGGAGCTGGCTCGAGCTTGAGCAGAGCGAGCCGTTAGAAACCGTCGGTGCTACGTTCATGGCACGGAGGATATTTTAGAAAAAGCGTCTTTCTTCGTCCGTGCTGCTTGAATGTCTACAGGTTAAGGTTATTGGGAAACGGTAACTTTATTTAGTAGCTTAAGTAAGTATGGGGGGGTCAACCTCGCCCTTTTTTTTTTTTTAGCCAAATAGGGGAAAAAACGTGGTTAAACAATGAAACCAGCGATTGGCTTAAAAATAGGATTTCATCAAACGTTTCCGGATTAAGTTGTTACTTTATATAAATTGAATATTTGCAACAACAAATAAATAAAAATAAATTACGGGGTCACCGAACCGTTACGTTGCGCTCTTGAACGCAGCATCAAAAGGACTAAATGTTTAGCTAGCTAAACGATTTTTTCTTTTCTTTTCTTTTTTTTTTTACTAATTAATATATCACTGACGGTCCAAACTGCCAAAGACCGGTACGGGATGCGAAACTGTTACTTCATCACGAGTCACAGGAGTTTAAGGAGAGTCTTTTGGGGGAAGGAATATATTTACAGATGAAGACATTAAATAGCCCAGTGAGTGACTAGAAAGCCGCTGTAGCGAGTTCCTTTGTAGCTTCTGGCTGCTAACGTGACCTTTTGACCCTGGTTGTACTCAGATTTAAATTAGAATAGAAACCTGAAAATGAATCCTCGTAATTTGAGGTTAACAGAAACTCCTGTAAATAGTGCAAAGTTCATATTGTCATGGATGCCTGGCTTCTGGCAAGTCTCAGTGTTTTTCTCACTGTTGTCAGCAGTGTTTCCTTCCTCTTTGTTCTTAGCAGACTCAGATGTTTTTCTCTGCACCCCCCCCCCCCCCCCCCCACACACACACAGCCTAAAAAAGTGTTTACTGTAGAAATACACCAGAGCAGGTGTAACTTAAGGTATTTACATGATTGTGAAGTTGTAAAGATCCCGTATTTGTCATCGGCGAGTAGAGCCGTGGAGCCAAACACTTGTAAAGTGGGCTAAACTTTAACTTTCTGAGTTACGTGGCCATTAGATCCTGGAGTGAGCAGTTCTCAGCTCTGGTCACCAGGCTGTGGATTGGACCTGGCAAAATTAGGTCAGCTCTCCCCTCACTGTCCTCCACTTGTGCTACAAACTAAAGATGTTTCACAGACATCAAGAAGAGCAGTTTGCTGGAAATGCTTTAGGAAATCCTAACTTAGAACTTGTAAACGAATTAAAGCTGTCTCCATATGAGTTATTTGTAAAGTTCAGTGTGAAAAGGAGACAAAGGTCACAATGCGCTTAGTTAAGAAATGATAATCTTCCTTTTGAAGTGGGAAGATTCAAAGGCATTCCTCCAGCCCAACCTTTATGGATGTTGTGTGAATAATGTGGTGAAACGACCCCATCAAAACTGCTGTTTTGATACATGTTGATAAATAAATGTAGACTGTAAACATAAATGGCAAAATAAAAGGTAAATATCACACAAAATGTCTGACTTTTTCAGCATTTCCATCCCTTTTTTAGTCAAAATTCATATTTCTAATGGCGAGGGGCGGCTGATCGATGGTGAATTTTTTTATATTTCACGTGACTTCATGCTGGCTACTTTCGGCGCTTTTTGTGTCATCCTTCATCCAATCAGATTAAGTCACCATGGGAGTTTAGACCCGTAGGCGCGAAGCGAATGTCACTCAAACAAATTAACTGAAGACATTCAGACAAGACAGGAGAGTGTGGCGACAGTGAAAGAAAACTTGTTCACTTATTTAGAAAAAATAATTCTATCAGCCCTTTTTTGCTGGAGGAAAAAGTAACAGCTAAAAGTATTTCGACCGGACCTGCCAGCTGCCGGTGGTATAAGCTGAAGTTCACTTTAGATTCACTGCGTTCTGTATTTTGATCTGAGAAATGAATTAAGGAAACGCAAACAGGAAAAAAACTTTGATTTATTTTGGTCGGCGGAGTCAGGTCTATTTAATGGATGGAGTTTTCTTTCACAAAATGCAACGAATACAGACAGTCTCATATGTTTATGTCGTTTTTTTTTTTTTTTTTTTTTTTTCTTTTTTTCAGGTGTTTTTAAATGTCTTGTGAATCTTGTTTGATGGCCATCTTGGGGTCTTTGTTGTAAGCCTGAGCTACTGCTACCAGACCATGGTGGATGACACTTTTAATAAATAAATAAAATCAAATGTAAGCACAGGTTTTACATCTGCATACGCCTCTGCCTCTCTCTGAGCTTGCCAAGAATTTTTTTCCACCTCCATATTAAGGTAAACAGTGACACAGCACTGTTTGATTAAGGCGTGCCTGCTGGGCCTCATTTCTAGTAATTATTTAGGGGAGATATGTTCTCTGGGTGAAGCTGAAGCTGATTGCGTGCACATGCAGCTTGGCTTGTCCTATTTTTTTATTTTATTTTTTAAGATAAAATATTCTTGGTTTCAAGTCTCATTAAACAAAAATCTTTTCAGATCACCAAACCCATTTTAATATCAGACCAAAATAACCCGAGTAAAGACAAAATGCCAGTTTCAAATGATGATTTAATCCATTAAGGCGAAAACTTTCCAAACGTAAAGTGAATCTAACACTTTGGAGCAATAACTGCTATAAAATGCTTTATAACTGTTTTGTTGTTGTGGAGGAATTATGACCCACTCTTCTTTGCCGAGTCATTCTAATAGAATGGTCTTGTTGGTGTTCTTTAGGTTATTGTCCAGCTGCATCTAGCTGTAGCTTTGGAAAGGCTGGACAAAATTACGTTAGATAAGAAATACCCAAGAATATAATTATTTCTTATTATTAATAGAAACAATTAAGTCTTTCTGTATGTTTGTTAAAGGAAAAGTCCGGTCAAAATCTTAACGCGCGTTAACAGCATTATTGTTTTTTCCCCCACCACGCCCTCCGGACAGGAACTGATGCTGTCCACGCGCTCCACCACCTCCCCCTGCAGAGAGCAGCATGTTCCGTCCTCTTGGACCTCCTGTAGTCTATAGCCCCGTTTACACTACACCTAAAAACCGAGCCATGCCGAGACCAGTCCGAGCTTGGATCAGTTATCCAAGACAAGCCGCCCTGTTTACACACAAAGCTTATCTCGGTTCCTTGGTTGCTCCTCGCCCCCTAGTGGCGATCTGCGGTACTACCGCTCTCTGGGATTGAAGGCGGTAGCAGCAAACAAAACAGCGCTGCGCCCGTAACATTCAGGAAGTTATGCTTGATATTGTGATATTTCGGTGTTTGCGGAGAGTCAGGGGAAGAAGGCAACCATTGGTGAATTTACTTGAGAAAGTTGGCTTTTTTGGGAAGTGGATGAGACAAATGAACATCTAATAAGGATTTACAGACGCAGGAAACAACAACAGACGCTGAGGTTCATTGCGCTGCTAAGCAGATTCATCTCTGGAAACCGTGTGGCACGGTAAGGAAGCTAGTATTATTATGAATGTCTGAAATTTGTCTGAATGGAGTGTGAATCGGGACGTGCAGCCAGACTGCCGGAAAACCCGTGGACAGTCAGCTGACTGTAAGGGAATGACGCGGTCTGCTCATGCGCTCTTTATCAAAAAACTGGGCCAGAAATAAAACCAGGCCGAGACCTACTCAAAAGCTGGTCTGCAGTTAGCGCGGTCCGGTTAGGTTTAGCGCGGTCTGGTTCAGTCTGCTGACCGTTTACACACAAGAGTTATCTCGGTTACTGAGCTCGGACTGGTCTCGGCTCGGTTAAAAAAGTGTAGTGTAAACGGGCCTTATTAGTACCTCTGTTGATTTGACAGTTCTGGCGGCAGCTAGAACCGGACCTTTCTCTGTTAGTTTCTGAGCGTTTCATGGTGTTTGTATCATTTTATCCCATTTCTGCTGGACAATGAGAATCTTATCAAGATATGACCCCGATTGCATCTGAGAGCTTGCAAGATTTTATATGTATATTTTGATTTATGTAAATCAAAATATATAAGAATAGTTTTTGTTTCATCCCTGTAAATGGATGTTGAAGCTGCTGCAGTTTTTTTTTACTTGAGTTATTAGAGTATCTTTAGAAAGTTCTATACCTACCCCTTTAATTGTAATAATATAACAGCAACTAGTTGCTATGTTGGGTTTTAATTAGACTGAATAGGAAAGTTATCACCATGTTTTGCCGTCTGAACAGATATATGCTACATACATTTCTGGTTTTACTGTTTTTAATGTGTAATTTAAATAAAAAAAACGTTTTTATTTAATTTATTGAAAACAGGATGGAGGTGATGTTTTTTGGGATCTGCTCTAAAATAAAAAACGATCCAAGCACAGTAATCATTTGTGAAGATGTCTCCTGGTTTTCTGCATTTTGGAGACTCATGCAGCTGTAATTGTGTTTTTTCTGTCTGACCGTGTCTGCAGGCTTCGGTGCGACTGACTTTAGCAACCCTGCTGTATTCTGGGAAGTCTCCGGACGGACACCACATCTTGGTAAACACTTCTCCCACACTGGGAGTAAACGATCTGGCTGCCGTGCCCCGCCGCTCCGCAGCTTCTCACGGATATTTCTCGGTGTGTTGTAATCTCAGAGCAGCGGCAAGTACCTTCACAAGGAGCTGCCTGTGCGCATCGCCCATCGCATCAAGGGCTTCCGCAGTCTGCCCTTCATCATCGGCTGCAACCCCACTATTCTTCAAGTGGTAAGGACACGTTTCTCTGGAAACTTAACCACCTAAAGTCTGTCTTTTTTAACAGAATGTAGAGCTCCAGATGAAGCGGAGGCTATATTAAAGGAGAAGTCCGGTCAAAATCAGAATTCTAACTGCTGAAAGTACTTTAAATATAAAACTACTACATACTGTGCAAAAAATTATAAGTTTTTTTAATTAATAATAATTCTCATTTAATCATGTTTATGTGGAGGAATCCATCTTGGTCAAGAATAGTACTGTCACCTCCCATTTTTTGACGTCACTCGGCGGACCCGCTGTTGAGCAAGTTTCAACGCTCTGTTTGTCACGGCGCACTATTTTCCAAGATCAAACTCAGTCGGGTCCTACAGTATATATCTATACACGCGCGCGTGTGTGTGTGTGTGTGTGTGTGTGTGCGCGCTCCGCGCAGCACGCACACACACACACACACACACACACAGCGGAGGAGAGATCGCTGAAGTGACTTAAGTTAGCTGATTATTATAGTATAAGTATTAAAATATAAGAGCATTCCAGCACATGCTGGGATGAGCACGGCTTTGCACCGGCGCTGCAGCTGAGCGCGCACACACACACACACACACACACACACACACAGCGGAGGAGAGATCGCTGAAGTGACTGTGTTGAAATAAGCAATGTTTTTTCCTCTTTTACCAGTTGTGTTGGAACATCCGATGGTCATGTACGTGGGCATTGTTGCTTCAGCAATAGCTCTTGGGAATGTCAGCGGTGAAGTCCTCTGGAAATCCGAAATAATTATTGATGATCGCAGCTGTGTAGAACGGCTCCTATTGACTTTGCATGGAAAGCGGAGAGAAATGCTGTTGCCGCTTCCGCTCTTCCACGTCGCAGGATGTGATGTCAAACGCCCCTTACTGCCCATATTTGGGCAGTCATGTCAGCCCCCATACACAGTGATTCAGACGACAATTTATGTTTTTATTTTCTTATTGATTAAAGATAAGTTCATTAAATAACCACAAATGTATTAGTTTTAGTTATAGCTAATGATACCCTGATTTTTCCTTGTTGACCGGACTTCCCCTTTAAGTCTTTGGTGAAGAGAGAAGTCTAGCCTAAAAGGTGCTTAGTGCAAGTTCTAAAGTTAAATATTATTTATTTCCTTTCCCCATACATGCCATTACAGTTGCCCTATGTGCCAAATGGGTTTTCCTCTATTTACCGCACTTGCCTCTATAGGCTGAATTAGTTTGTTCATGAGTTCACCTCCTACTTTGTTGAGTCTCCGCCGTAAGGCAGACATCTGCAGAAGTCCTGCAAAAAAAACTGTAATTTGAGATTCTCTTAATCTGAAGCAAACTCAGCCGGCCTAAGGGATAAGATAACAGTGTTGCTGTTTTTGGCTTTTAAAGCCAGCAGGGGGCACTCTAGAGCAGATATAGATTGTCTAATTGTATTTATGCTCCGTCCCATTTATGCAGGAAATCAGGCCTCAGAGTGACGCCACACTAAACAGTGTTCCAGTTACAACCAGGAAAACCAGTGGTTATTATTATTATTATTATTATTATTATTATTGTTATTGTTATTGTGTTCAGTGTTGCACAGCACTGTGTGCACAGGGTTCCTACACAGCCTTGGAAAGGATTTTAATTACTTCCAGGTTTGAAAAGTGTAGAAAGATGTTTGTGTTTTCAAAGATTCCCAAAAATTTACAGAGAACTCTGTAAATTTGACACAGAAAAGTTTTTTTATTTTTGTTTTATTTTAAATCAAGAAACTGACTATTCCAAATTCACATAGAAAGGAAACATAGATTTCCAAGCTTGATGTTTTTTTGTTGATTGTTGTCGCTAAATCAGAAAAATCCAGATTTGTAGTCAAATGTGAACATAAATGGCAGATGTTGTTGTCATGAAAGCCAAATCTTTAGGATAACAGAGGTGATTTAATGCGACAGCTTCCAAAGTTTTCATGTTCTCATTTCCTGGACCTCTCGCTGTTTATCGCTGATGTTCACGGTTCGTGAACTCGCCGTGAAACACGACCCCTGCCTCTCCGACACTTCAGAGTCCGCAATGATTGGTGTCCAAACAAACGAGGAATAACCTTTGTGCAGCGGGGCGTCACGTTTCACTACCTGCTGGTCGAAGCTTAAAACAGAGAAACATCTATAGAACAGCTGCAGATCCACCCGACACGGCAACACAAGAGCTCTGCGTTAGTCACCTTCAGCTGATTATTCAGGCCTGACGTCTAGCTGCTGTTCACCAGGGTGTTCCCTGAAGTCTCGGTCTGCAGACAAGCTCTTGTTCTTCAGGCCTTACCTGTGGACGCTGTGTAGCTGTCTGAGCCATGCAGTTTATTCATGAAATGATGAATCACAACAGAAACGTGCGACGCCCCCGCAGACGTAATCACTGCTGTTTTGAAGGGAACCCGAGTTCTCGTGTACGACGGGAACTGGTTGCAGACACAACGTTCTGTTTTTGGCTCGGCTTAACACAACAGCGTGAACCGGGACAAAGAGTCCTTTCCAAATCCCAGCTGCAGGATTTATGAGCTTCAAAGAATCTCTGGTCCTCAGGGCACCTTGTTCCGCATGTTGTAGGCGTTTCACAGCGACTATGCACCTGTTTTAAATAAAAAGGTGATGAACCGGCTTCTGCAGCACCTGGTGGCTGCTGAAGAATTAATGCAATCATTTGAATGAGGCGTTCTGGGGTAGAAATACATCTAAAACGTGAAGGACGGGGACGCAGCAGACATGTGGAAGAAGGTGCTCTGCACCTTACACTAAACATAGCATCCCCTGAGTGGGACACGGTGGTGGCAGCATCATGCTGTGGGATGCTTTTCTTTGGCAGGGACAAAGAAGATGGTCAGAGTTGATGAGAGAATGAATGAAGACAAAAGCTGCAAGAAAATGTTCCTAAAAGGCTAGAGACTCTCAGCAGGACCAAAATCCCAGAACCTAAACCTGGGGCCACAGGGGGAGGTTTAGATCAGCGAGCTACAGTGGCCTAGTCAAAGTCCAGACATGAATCTAGAGGTGATACTTTGCTCTCTGTCCAGTTCGACCGATCTTGATCTGTTTCACACAGGAGAACGAGCAACAATTTTCCTGTCTAGATGTGAAACGGTAACATGACTCTGCCAGATGTATTTCACTCCGCCTAGCTTCACTCACATACATCTGGGACACCGCCCATAGAGAGTGATTTCTCCAACCAATTTTATGGTCTGGCCAATCAGGACGCAGGGCTGGAGTTTCATAGATGTGACGTAGTGGAGACGCGACCATGACGTGAGACTGTTTTGATAGCAATGGCGGCTCGTCGAGGAAGCAAGCGTTAGCATTGATGCTGCTATTTCTTCCGTGTTGTCCAATCTACCTAATATTGTTTCATTAAAAGAACATCAGAGAACGGCTCTGAAGGCTTTTGTTGGTGGAAACCATGTTTTCGCCCTTCTCCCAACCGGATTTGGCAAGTTTTGTTTTCCGGGGCGCGTCCGCAGCGGTTAGCGCGAACCATGTTAGGAGGCCTTTAGTCCTCAACGCGGTCGGCCCGGGATCGACTCCGACCCGCGGCGCTTTGCCGCCTGTCTTCCCCCCTCTTCCTGTCAGCTCACTGTCAATAAAACGCATGCCACTAGAGCCGCAAACACATAAAACACTTTTTTTCCCTGCGTCGCTCTCATCAGCGTCACGGGTTAGCTTCGGTGTGAGTGGTTGAAATAGCACGTCAATAAAGATGACAGACAAGTGGCTTATCCAATCATATGCAAGGATTTTTGATAAGGCCCAGCCTTCTGTAAAGGCAATTCCTATGGAGATGTCCCAGATGTATGTGAGTGGAGCTAAGCGGAGCGACATACATCTGGCGGAGTCAGGTTAGTGAAACGGTGGTTCAAACAGAGACACATGCAGCTGTAATCAGAGCAGAAGCCTGAAAATGGACCCAGGGTGCCCGCCACACCTTTCAGATTTTTATACGTAAAGATTCAGAAAGGATAAGGAGTATTTTTTTCCTTCCTCCTCCCAGCTATGTGCTGTTTGATGTTAACCTAAAAACCCAGTAAAATCCATTTCTTGCTGTAATGTGACCTATTGTGGGAAAGTTCAGGGGGGCGTGGCCACTTCCCAAGATGCATCTTTAAACTTTGCCAGCATTTGGTCACGTTTACCAGCTTTCACGCTGAAGCCACGGATGTGAAGTCCTGGCCCAGCTCCTGTCGGGGAGGACAGCAGTGGGACAGAACAGCCGGCGGGAACACATTGTTCTGGGAGGTTGAGGTTAAACAGGCGGCATTCCTCCGCACCGCTTAGTACAGAGGAGACGTTCGCACATGCTGTCGTTACAGAAACCCGCTCTAATCAGTGGCAGTGACTGTTTCTCTGGAGCAGAAAGATGTTTTTTGTGACCAAACAGCAGAGTCTGCATCTCTACCAGCCAGTTTTTCCCCCTGCAGGCTCTGCTGTTTCTGTTGTTGGTGAACTTTCACCCAGATTCCTCCTTCTCTGGTTGCATAAAGCCGGGCTCCCTTCTTTATGTGACCCCATGAAATGTGGGTTAGCTCGAACATTGATGAGGAAACCAGTTCTGCTCATTGCAAATGTTTATTTGTGTCTTTAAAAAAAAAAAAGAAATAAAATCACCTCAGTGAAGCATCCAGAGAGGTTGTGTAATGTAAGCGGTGTGAGCTCGTTAGCGTTGCCGTGGGGCCAAACCAGGGTTGGGTAACGTGACACAGATCCATGTCTCTGCTTTCTTACAGCACGAGCTGTACATCAGGGCCTACCACATGCTCAGTGACTTCCCCCAGGTGAGTCTCACACACACACACACACACACACACACACACGCTCACGCTCTGAGTTAAACTTTCCTGCCGTTTCTGAAGTCCATGGAGGCGACGTGTGGAGGTGGAACTTCTGTTACTAACCGTCCTCCTGACGTCAGCCTGAGGACGATTCAGCTCACGGTCAATTTAAACAAGTGTTTAAAAGCATTTAGAGAAGAGCCCTGGTGATCACCATGTTTAAAACTGTTTTATTGTGACCTGCATCCTGTTTAGATATTTAGCTTGAAAAAAAATTGTCAACTTAAACCAAGTATTAGAAAACTCCTTAAGGTTAATCATTGAATCTAGAAACATTTGATACTGGACCCACATTGCAAAAAGAGAACTAAAAGTAAAAAACTTCTTGAGATGAGAGTATTTTTCATATAATAGACCCCTTGCAACCACGTGACTCGTTACCCAGAACCCCTTGCGTGGCGGCCATATTGGTTGGCATGCCATTGTCTACACAACGCGCCAACATGCAAACAAAGTCTTACGTGGATGAGTTACAGCCTTCTGATAAGGCAGCTTACTTCGCTAAATGTGCAAGGATCGGTAATGCGGACCCTTTGGCTCTTCCTGATAAGGTTTTTTCTAGTAATCTCGATGATTGGCCATCAGTTTGCTACGCGGATCTGGTGAACTACCTTGTTGTCACCCCGCAACGTACAGTGGCGATCAGATGAAGGCCTACAAGAGTTTGGAAGCGCACAAACAGTTCACTGCCGGATGGATACGTGAACTGTCTGTTTGTTACCTGAATGATGTAGCAGTTGTCCGTGGAAGGGTGAGTCTAATGTTTTTTATTCTCATAACTTAGCCGGGCGTACACTGTACGCGCTGGCCGTCTTTTTCCGTACGGGGGTGCGGGCCGGGCGGTCTGCCGTGCTGCGCGGCCGGCGGCGCGTCTCTTCTTTCCTCTCTCCCCTCCGTTCCCCCTGACGCCCGGTGCCTCCCGTGGTCTGGGTCCCTGTCACCCACCGGGGCACGAACAGTATGAGCACTCCGGTCGCGCCGTACACAGGTCGTGAGCGGTGATCTTTTAAACCCCGCGGTTCCGTAGCTGAATATAAGTACCACGCCTGAAAAACTCGTAGAGTGTATGCCCGTGAACGGGCGGGAGGGGAGGTGGCGATCGTTACACTGGCCGGAGAGCCGCCGCTGTCTGGAGCAGCAAGAAGCGGGTGCTGCTCCAGACAGCGGCGGCTACAGCAGCAACAGCGGCTTCTCCGGCCAGTGTAGCGATCGCTACACCGGCATTGCTTAGATTCCAAAAATAAACGAACTAAAAGTACGCTCTAAATCACCCGTTTTGTCATGTAGTAGACGGGCTGTCAGGCTAGCGTGCCCACCAAGATGGAGGCGCGCGCCCCCGATCACGTGACTGTGACGTCAGATGCAAGGGGTCTATTGCGCAGGAAGGAGTAGCCGACCCCGGCAGCGCAGTACACCGAGGTCACCAGCAGGGGGAGGAACGGCATTTATTTTAGCATTTCCTTGTGTTTTTTAAAAGTAATCAACAACATTGGTCCATTAAAATAAAAATGCACTCAGGCCCGTTGTTAATGAACATAGATGACGGGTAATGACAGACCTGCTGAGGACACTTTCTGCTCTCCTGCATGAAAAACTGAATTTCTGAATTTAACCTCAAACTTCCACAATTATCAGAAATTTAATTTAAAAGCTCTTGATACGACTTGTCAGCTTTCCTGTAAAATCCTTGTTTGCTCCGCATGAAACTGGCTTTTAATTCACTGACAGAACACAGTAATAATGAGATTAATTTTCATTTCTTAGCCAGTTAATAATGAATTAAACTAGTTTTATGTTAAAGGGTAAAAAGCAAAGGCGGCGCCATGAAGAAGTCCAGCTACATGTAAAGATCCCTGGAGTCACGTCCTGGAGAGGCGCCGAAATATTCCGATCAAACTCGCCGTTTTCCAGATGGATTCATTGAGTTAATATTTCCATCAAAACGCCGCAGGTTTCATCGTGTGGACAGAAAAAAGGAAATGGTTTTCAAATCTAACGTGACGTCTGGTTCTCTCGACAGATCAAGGATCAGGAAGTGGAGGCTCGGTTCTGTAAACTGGTGCAGCAGCTGCTGGACGACCACAAAGACGTGGTCACCATGCTGGCCCAGGGCTTCAGGGAGTGCCGCAGACACATCCAGGCAAGAGCCGCGCCGTGTTCTCCGTTTGAACCACCAGTTCCTCCGCAGCTTTTGGTTATTTCTTATTCCTGCCGTCTTCCAGGACGAGACCATCATCAGGAGCTTCTTGGACACGACGCTGTGCTCCCGTCTGGGAATCCGAATGTTGGCCACGCACCATCTTGCTCTTCATGAAGATAACGTACGTCAGAACATGCTGTAAATATTATATTTCTGACTTTAAATGGTGAAACCAATGAGTGGGTGGGTCAGAACGTCCTCCAGCTCAGTGGACTTAACGGGCTAAAGAGCGCCGAGCATGCGAGCAACAAACACTTCCTGTCAGAACGGGACAACAAAAGCCTTTATTTTCAGGAGGTTAGATGTTTTTACAGGTCAGCACCAGAAAAACGGACCAGAACAGGTTCATGAATCCATGCACCGGCTCCTTTTGTAAAAGAATACGTTTTATAAGCACTAATGGATGGAAGCCCCCAAAGTAACGCAGAGGCGCACACCGCTGGTGGAGAAAGTTACGCGATGGACTCTCGGCGCCGCTGTGGTGCGTGGTTGTAAAGGAAAACCACGTGGAACCGGATCACGCCGACCCGTATATAATCAACGTGTCGCTGTGGAAATGAGACAAACTTTAAACTCCCTGAAAACCTGAGAAGTCTCGAAACTGTTGGTTCCTTTAAATCTGGACCGAGAGCGTTTTCTGTTCGGCACCTTTTTAATCAACTGAAACGTTTTATTCTTTTATGCTGTTAACATCAATATTTTAACACCTTTTTTCTTTTATGCAATGCTTTTAAATTTAATTACATTTATTTATATAGTTCCAATTCATGATACATGTCATTTCAAGGCACTTTCCAAAGTCAAATTCTGTCAGATTATACAGATTTTATCCTCTGGGTTGTGATGATCTATAAATAAAGTTGCTGGGTCTTCTCTGGTTTTACGGCTGACACAACTGGTCGTCTGATAAAGTCTACAAATACATATTGATGAGAGAGCGTTAAGATATGCCTGATAGATATTACCCATTTTATGGAAATCTCACCGTTGTTTGTATTTCAGCCGGATTTCGTGGGGATCATATGCAGACGCCTGTCGCCTAAAAAGATCATCGAGAAGTGGGTGGACTTCTCCAGGTGAGCGTTTGCCGCCCGCTTTCTGCGCTCGTCGCTCTCAGGTGGCGACCTGTTTGTTCTCTTTTATTGACAGGTCAGAGGTCAGCTGATAAACGCCTGTGAATGAGATATGAGCGCTCACTCTGTTTACTGTGGGCAATCCTATCACATGGCCCTTAAAGCTGTGAGAGTCGATCTGAGGTTCACAATTTTTACCTTTTTAGGGATTTAAAATGATGCCATGGATAGTTTTTTAGTCATCATTAGTGGACTAGGTTTATATTGACCGCACAAGACATTCATTGATTTTTTTTTTTTTTTTTTACACTAAAGTTAAATGTATGCAAAAATATAAATCTACTGATTTCCAGTTGTCTAAAACCTCTATGGGGGTCTGTTAATATAAGAAAGGGAAACACTTTTCATCATAAAACGGCCTTCACAACATGCACTACAATGGTTTTGTTATAAATGAACATTAGATGAATAGTTGAAATATTTTTTGCGTGGTCAATTCAATTTTATTTATATAGCTTCAATTCACTACACATGTGATCTTGAATTGAATTGAATCACATCCTCCAGGTTGGTCAGAAAGTTTCCTCTCTAAGGAAACCCAGCAGGTTGCATCAAGTCTCTCCAAGCAGCATTCACTCCTCCTGAAAGAGCGTAGAGCCACAGTGGACAGTCGTCTGCATTGTTGATGGCTTTGCAGCAATCCCTCATACTGAGCATGCATGAAGCGACAGTGGAGAGGAAAACTCCCCTTTAACAGGGAGGAGAACCTCCAGCAGAACCAGAACCAGGCTCAGTGTGAACGCTCATCTGCCTCGACCCACTGGGGCTTAGAGAAGACAGAGCAGAGAAGCTCTGACCCAGGAGTACTTTCTATGTGAGAGAAAAGTAGAAGGCTAATGGCTGCAGTAGCTCCTTTAGTGGCTTCATCTAGGAGAGAAACAGCCGAGCCGATAAAGTCTGAGGAAGTTTTCAGGTCTAGAGGATGAGAGAGAGCACAGCCAGTAGCTACGTCTAGCAGAGAAACATGGTTACACCCTGACAGACGGGACCAACAGCTTCATCTGTAGGAGAACATAAAGTTGTTGTCAGCAGCACCTCAGCCGATGCTTCCTCCAGTACGGAGTCGCAGCTCAGCAGAACGCCAGGCCAGATGAAGAGAAAAACGGAGAACATAAAGTTAAAGTTTAAATAAAAAACAATAATGCAAAATTGGAGAGTAGTAGGAGAAAGTAGCAGCAGGATCTGGTGAGTTGAGCTGCAGATATTCTTGGTTTTATTTTAAATAAATCTGCTTGTTCTTTTTCCTCTTGGGTGTTTTTACGTCTTTGCCACCAACCTCCCAGTGGGACTAGAGCTGGAAATTAAAATCTGACCCATTTACCTGCTAGTGTTCATTAATATGTATTGTCCCTTTAAAAATACACTGAACAGAAACATGTAAATAAAGCATTTCTGTTTCTCCGTAATTTATTTAATCGCTTCCAGCTTTTCCCAAATCTCAGCTGTATTCCAGTTAAAATCAATGATTTACAAACAAAACAGAGACTCCTGGTCCATCTGGGCTGGACAGAGCTGCCTTCACGGCTTGTTTAGTGATTCTCTCTCCCGTCCAACAGACGTTTGTGTGAACACCAGTACGGAAACTCTCCGAGGGTCCGGATCAACGGACACGTGGCGGCCCGATTCCCCTTCATCCCCCTGCCTCTGGACTACATCCTGCCAGAACTCCTTAAGAACGCCATGAGGTAAAACCGAGACGGGAAGATGATCTGCCATCCCAGGGCGGCTCGTTATCAGCATGTGATGCAGTAACACGCGTAGTGAAATTAATGCTTCTACAGCTTCTTTTTTTTGACAAAATCTTTTAAACTTTTTAAACGCAGTTTGTGAAAGTACATCAGAGCTACTTTTGGATGTCATCGGTTAGAATAAGGCTCAGAAAATAATCGATACAACGGACAGGAATGGAGGAGATATGGATGATGGAGGAATGAAGCACAAACACTGCAGGAAAAGAACTAAAAGTAAATCAAATTTTCTTGAAATGAGTGTTTTTGTCCTTGATTGGAGCAGGTAAATAAGATTATCTGCCAATGGGATGAGTATTTTGACCTCTAAAATAAGATAATTAGATAAACTGCACTTGACATAAGATGACGGAGATGAGTTGTTCCTGTTTTAAAGGCATACTATGCAACATTTTTCAGTTAATTAATGTGTTCCATACCGTTTTGGATGATTAAATGAGTCATTTCAGGTCGAACAAAGGTTTTCTCGGCCGCCCTGGGAAATACCGCACTTGCAATGCAAGAGCCCTCGGCTCGCACACACAGAAGTCTCGCTTTACGGCGAGAACTCCATGTGTTTTTGCCCTGCCATTCACTATATGCACGCGCGAAAGCAACAACAAAGAACCGCGTGTTAACGTCAAATAAACATGCAATAAACAGCCGCAATAAACAGCCGCGGCTTGGCGAGGCGGCGGCTTGGCGAGGCGGCCGCCTCGCCAAGATAGCGCTGCGGGAAGCTTGATGTTCATACCTTCACTGTGTTAGTCATTGTTTGTACTGCCGTTTTTTCCACTTTTCGTTGCGTTCGCCTGTCTGCTAAGCTCAAAACAACCGCGCCTGTCTTGACGGAGAAACCAGAACAGCTGAGCATCTTTACGACAGTGCACTTTTACTTTCGCCCTCTGGGGGGAGCCTCGCTGGAAAATCAACCCCAGTTGCATAGTATACCTTTAAGTGCGGAAATCTTATTCCATTGGCAGATAATCTTGTTTACCTGCTGAAATCGAGGACAAATTCACTCGTTTCAAGAAAATGTGACTTGCTTTTAGTTCTTTTTTTGCTGTGAATGAATGATGAGAGGGATGCTTTAGGGAAATGATGGAGGATGCTGAGGGAAGAGTCAGCCGGACTCCTGGATCATTGATCGGGTCGGTTCAGCAGTGGAGGGGGTTCTGGTGTTAGTGAGACGACCCCAGAATTATTTTCGCTGCTTTACAGAGGTTTAGCATTTGGCCCGGGTCAGAGTCTCTACTGGTACCACGGGGCGATAACTGGACCCTACAGAGGTTGCACAGGCAGTCCAACGCCACCAGGAAGGGTCGTTTATTGCCACAGAGTTTGCTGAGTCTTCCATCACGGGTCTCAAAAGCATGGAGGAGATTCCAGGAGACAGGAAGTGACTCTGGGACAACTGGACAGAACCATCAGAGCTCTGTAACCCATCGCCTGACTGCCATTAGGTAACAGGATGGTGAGACCCTTAGCTGGTGCTGCAGGTTCTGGGTTCCTCCTGGTGCGTGATGATGCCTGGCTTCATGGCGAGAGTCTGCAGGCAGTTCCTGGAGGATGAAGGTCTTGATACCATGGACTGGCCTTCATGTTCCCTGGACCTAAATCCATCAGAACATCAATGGGACGCCATGTTTAGGTCCATCTGATGCCACCAGGGTTGGACCTCAGACTCTCCAGGAGCTCAGTGACGCTCAGGATGTAGGAGGAGATACTGCAGGAGGTCCTCCGTCATCTCATAAGGAGCTCCGACGTTGTCCAGCAATATTTTTAAAGTGCTTCCTTTACTTTCTTTGAGCTGTGTAATTACGGTACCTTGTTTAATGGTTTTTAGACTCAAAGAACAAGACAGAAAACTGTTTATTTTAGCATTTTATCTCAATTATCTCAGAATAATTTCGTGGAGTTTTTCCTCAGCAGAATCTTAGTTTTTTTTTTGGTTTTTAAGGGCAACATTTTCAGCCCAGATGTTGATGTGCCTGGAAACGGCTTCATCTCCTGCCTTCATTCTTGTTTTCACACATTAAACTTAAAACTACATAAATGTCACAGTTTGCGTGGCTTGGTGTTGAAAAAGAGTCTGACGTCTTCCTCCTTCTCTAGGGCCACCATGGAGAGCCACCTGGACACGCCGTACAACGTCCCCGACGTGGTCGTTACCATCGCCAACAACGACATCGACTTTGTCATACGGTCAGCGGCTTTCATTTCTAAACTGAGTGAAAACGCTTCATATTTCTCCTGAATATGAAGCGTTTACACTCAGGAGTTTCTAAATCTGATCCCTGCACAGTCTCTCCTGTACTTGTTGACCAACCCTTCACTGCAGTCACAGCTGCTCCTTATCCTCTGCTGAACAACGTCTGAATTTTACTGTATTTTTTGGACCATAAGTTGCACTTAAAATCCTTAAATCTGAAAAATGATGATCACTGTTGTGTTTACTGACTGATTTTATGTGGTACAATGTTCTCAAAAATCTGTTAAAATGTGTAAATACCACTTTGGTTAGCAACGAAGCCGCTCCACTTAATGGATATTAGGAGGATTACGGTACACTGTGTCACTGCCTGATAGGACCCCTGAGCTGTCCAAAAGACTGCCTGACTGTAATGTCTGAACTAGAAGTGCATTCATGTAAGGCAGCCTGGAGTACGCACTAGCCACAATAAGCCTAGTAAGTTAATTCAGTATATAAGTTTATTTTGGCCTTATGTTACAAACAGGGCAGTGTAGTCCAGCTACTCTGTCCTCCCCACAGAGAAAAATAGAGAGCTGTGGACGTGGAGGGGCATGCTGCAAAAAGGGAACTAAAAGTTGTTGTTTTTTTAATCAGTATGTTTTTCCTTGATTTGAGCAGCTAAATAATTTGTCAATGGGATGAGTATTTTACCCCTAAAATAAGATAATTAGATAACCTGGACTTGAAATAAGATGATGGAGATGAATTGTTCGTATTTTAAGTGCAAAAATCTTATTCCATTGGCAAATAATCCTATTTACCTGCTCAAATCAAGGAAAAATACACTAATTTCAAGAACACTTCGCTTACTTTTAGTTCCCTTTTTGCAGTGCGGAGTGATATTACACACTAGTGAAGAATATTTAGTGCGCCTTATGGTCAGAAACATACGGTAATCTTACTGCAGCTCTACAGTCAATCTATTTTAGGCTGGGAGAGAATTCACCGTCTGGGAAAGCTCTTTTGTTCTTTAAGTTCCTCTCTTATAGTGAACTTTGTTCGTTTTCTACTTTCAAACGTTCCTTTACTGTAAATGAAAGTGGCAAACAGTGACACCTGGATGTTGTGAAAACCGTGTTCTGGTTTTTAGCTTGTTAATTAAATAATGTACGCATGGAAAACAGCTTTTTCCCAGGATCGGAGACATTTAGTCCCAGTAGGAAAAACGAGCGTCACAAACGGGTCCAGTGTCGTTCTCCACCTGAACACACGCAGGATGTTTGTGTGTGGAACTGCCGGCTCAGTGCAACGTTGTGTAGGGAAGCTTTAAGAAGTGACGCCGACGCCCGGCGGTCTCTGAGCTCTGCTCTTTGGGAACACGAAGGGTTCTCACGCAGCTGCAGTGGAGAAAGAACGGTGGAACCAGAACTTTAGGTCAGTTGCTTTAACCGCAGGAAGGTGAACACGGCGGGCTCTGGAGAAAAATCAGCTGAGGCCCGAATCCAGCAGCGTTCAAGCGGTCCAGAACTGTGCTGCATATGAACCCTGGTGCTGGTTCTGTCCCGCTGCTCTTATGGTGCGTTCAAGTACATCTGGTACACTGAGAAGAATCAAAGCCAGTCTGGTTTCAGTCATGGTTTCAGTATAAACCCAGTTAACCCGATGACCAACGAGGGGCCGGTTGTTGTTGTTGTTGTTGTTGTTTCTCCACACGGTACCAGCTTGGTTTGGGTTCCTGTTTTTATCTCCACCTGTTTCTGTGTGTTCAGGATCTCTGACCGTGGAGGCGGCATCCCTCACAGAATCATAGACAAGGTGATGGACTACCACTTCAGCACCGCCGAGGAGAGCGTGCAGGACCCCCGCATGAGCAACCTGTTCAACACCATCACCAACAGCGGCAACCAGTCCAGCCCCATGCACGGGTAAGAGCGGCCCTTCCAGCCGGCCTTTCACACGCTGCCTTATGGCGCTGCGGCGCTGCAGCCGTCGTCAGGTCTGGACTCATCGTCCTCGTCTCTGTTCCTCAGCTTTGGCTTCGGCCTGCCCACATCCAGGGCCTACGCGGAGTACCTCGGCGGCACTCTGTCCGTGCAGTCCATGCAGGGCATCGGCACGGACGTCTACCTGCGTCTGCGCCACATCGACGGCAAAGGAGAGAGCTTCAGGGTGTAGAGCTGGCCCGGTGATCCCCGTAGGTCCAAATGGAGGAACCGGGCCGTGCCAGATGGTTATTCCCCAACATAAAGGCAGGCAGGGACAGCCGTCAGATCTCCTTTGTTTCGCCTTTGACTGATTATAAGCTATGTTAGCTCTCCATTCAATGATTTCTCTTTTTTTGCGTTTTGTACCCTGTGGCATGTCGTCTCAAAGCTTCGTCGGCTCATGAATCGTTGATTGTTTTTTTTTTTTTGGACAAACTGCATGATAAAAAGAGAGAGAGGGCAGGAGGAGGCTTCGGTTTAAGAAGTTTCTTTTTCAGATGACCTGATGTGACGGATTTGTAAATGATTCTTGTTTCCAAACACTCCAAGATCTCCTTAAACGGCACAAAGCTGCTCCCGAGTTTATTAGATCATTAACACATTTAGTCTTTTTTTTTTTCTTGGAAATCTATAGTCCAGCAGGGGGAAAATTATGACATTCACATCAAGAGTCTTTAGAGATCAAGAACCGTTAAACCTTTTGGATCTTTTGCCGTCGTCTTCAGATTGTACAGCTTTAACAAAAGTGCAGACGAAGCATAAACATGAAAGCTGCCAAAACCTCCTGAGTAGCTTTTAGTCTCTCTGCTGTGAGGAAACTCACTTCTGTAATCACTGTTGTGGAGCAGAGATGTTCAGCTGCCTTACTCTTTGAACTGCTCGATGAACTTTTATTTGTTTCGGTTCGCGCTGATGAACTCTGTATCGCTCAAAAACGTCGGTTTGTTTCCCCCCTCCAACAGTTTGTAGATTTTGTGTCGTAGTTTTTGGCGCTTGCACCGATCACCGCTGTTTTGTTGTTTTTTTGACATTTCTGTAGCAACACACAAAGCTAATAATATACCAGAGAAGTGTTGATTAACTTTGCCTTTTTTTCTTTTTTTATTTAAGAGTTGGAGTTTCGTTTGAACTTTGCGGTCTTCGAGTTGGTTTCCATTTAGTTGTGTTCATGAGAAGCTAACCAGGGTTTCTTGCACTATAAAACTTTAATTTTGCTCATTTGCAGTTATTTAGCAAACTAACTTACAGTAACATTGATCTAATAATGTTTCATCTGTGAGGATATCTTCTTTGAATTAGCATTAGCGCCTCCTGTGGAATAGGCTTTCAGGTGGAGAAGTGCACACGCCTCCAAATTGGGCATACGGTTGCTAGGATCCCAAAGGAAATTGTGACCTTTCCGTTCTCCTGTTCATAGCTCATTTGGTTTGATACAATTTTAATAGTAAAAACCACAACTTCTCAGCTTGATTCCCAGCTGGCTGACGAGGTGGTGCAGAGTTTGCCCCCATCGTCCAGTGGAGCCCTGAATCTGCACCCTCTTATTCTGCCGTTTGAAAAATACGTCCACAGTGAGACGGAAACCTCCCATATTCAGACGTTCTTCGGATTGTGAGGAAGCATCCTTGCTGGGTGGAAGTGGCAAAGCTGGAGAGCAGCAGTGGACATGAGCCCAGTGACTGTAGGGCGGTGTTGGTGCATTGTGATGGGGGCCTCTCTGCTCCTGAGGGTCACTAGATGATCGTGTTGTCTCCAAATGAGCTAAACCTTCCCCACTTCTGAGAAAGGCTCAAAACGCCACAGCTTTAGAAATTTACAACATAATAAACACTTTGAGCACTCCTAGCGTTGTGATGAACATTCCCCACAGTCGTGCGGTTGTTATGCAGCAGATGAGCCTGAATGCTACATTTACATTTCCTCCTGCATGTAGGAGGACGTCTTCGCATTCACTGTCAGCGTTTTAAACCTGAAAGGGCATTAGGAATCAAGTCTTTGCATTTTTAACCATCTGTCTGCAGTTTTAACTCTCCACCTTAAAAGATTTACTTTTGTTCTTTGGCTTGCATGAAAAAAAGATGTTCTCCTGTTTCTGATGAACTGACGGCTTCACTCGCTGTCCAAATGTCTCCTGAGCTCTAAGTTTACACATAAACACATTGAGATGAAACGTCAGCGTGTGAGGTGTTGCGATTAGATCATTTTATTTGTAGATGTAAAACCTTTTGCCTTCATTTTTTTAGGGGAAGTATTTATTTCTCACGTAATTGTTAAAATCAGTAGCTACATGTCTTGGTTAGTGTGAGTAAATGTACTGATGGTTTTGTTGTAACTCCGAAGGTCTTGGAAACTGTAAAGTAAAAAATGAAATGTAACTAATACCTGTAAAGAATTAGTAAGTTATCAGCATCCTTATTCCAAAAATATTGCTGGAACAATGTTGAAGGGAGGTAGGAGAGTTTCAATTCAATAGTGCCATAAAATGCGCACTGTTGCCCTCTGCTGGTCTAAAAGAGTTAAGGCAGGGTGAAAAACGTGAAGATAAATTTTCTTTTCCTGTTTTCTTTTTCTGTTATGGACTCTGTTATTAGATGGCTTAAAAACAAAGCTTATTATTGGAGCTATGTTACTGAATAAAAATGCTATCATGGGGTGTTTTGTCTTCTCGACTAACTGGTTTCTCATGATTTTTGTTTCGTTCCAAGATTTTGTAGAAATTAAATTTTGACTCTTCAAACTTTTGACTCTGAGCTTTCTTAGACACACGTTGTTCACTGCAGCCTCACACAACCCACAGTACTCACTTACACTATAGTACTACCTCACATGAGGTATGGAACTTGCTCTTGTTTTTAGGCCATATTAAAATATTTAATTTAGACAGAATAACTAATTGAAAACATTTGTATTTTTGTTTTGTTTTATCAAGTCTCTCTTGTGAATGACATAATGGATGAGACAACCTGAATAAATAAAGGTTGAATAAAATGTTCCAATAATGCATGACCTTAAATGCATAGTAAACAGTATTTTATGACACGTAGTATAGTATGACCTCACATAACACAAAATATTCTATGAGACATTGTATGGTATGACCTCACATGGTGAATAGTATTCTATGATACATAGTATAGTATGTATGCATAATATCCTATGATCAGTGCCGAAGCTCCGCCCATGCGTACTGCGTGTAGGGCACCAAGTGCTCAGGGGAGCACCAAAGTCGTGAGTTGATTAATGGAAAACTGCTGTAAATGTTTTTTCATCCACGATTAACACGCATGATCTACAATTTTTGGAACTTGTCTGCACTGTAGTTTGAACTATGTTCTGTTTTCTGTTTCGGCGGTTTCTCCAGTTTCTTAAACATTCAGGGAGACTGATCCTCTGTCCCTCCTGTTCATCTCTCCAACTCGGTGCCCTTAGAGGAGCTGTGGATGCCCCTCAGTAGCGACATGGAGAGAAACAGGAAGAATCTTGCATTTTCTTTTACTGGTCTAGGTAAAAATAACTTGGCAAAGCATTTCTTCACATAAAAACATGAACAATTATGCAAATTGAACATGAAAATGATCCCATGTTCAGCCTGTTGCATCTGTCCTAATTAAAAAATGATTTACTCTTAACAGCTGTGTTAAAGTCTGGGAATATAATATATTTAGTATGGAGGATTTTTGGTTTTGATAAATTCCTGCTCATGAATATTCCACAGGAAAACAAAACTTGTCATAATCATCTGGATCAGTTTCCTCTGTAATGTCAATCCTTTCAAAAGTCTTTTTGGATTTTAGGGTTCTCCATCAAACAAATAAATGTGAAAGTAGCGCAAAAATAAGTATTTTTCTAATAGCTAATTTGAGAGTGAGACACTCCCCATTGTTGCATTTCATTCATTGTACTTTATTTGTTTTAATCCCTCTTAAAATCTGCTAGTTTTCTCAATAACACATAGACTGACAGACAGATATATACCAGGGATGCAAGTTATCGATTAATAAGTTAATCTAAAGTTGATTGAGCTCATCGATCGCCCAATCGTTAATGGATAAGTGTCCATTTTCTTAAAAACTCCAGTTTTCGCTTGTATCAAGAGGGTCTTTTTTTTTTTTTTTTTTTTTTTACAATATGCTAAATTTAAAAAAGGCATATAATTATATTTTAACATCTTATTGTGCCACACGTATTAAACACTGACTGAATAAACAAACATTGTGGTTTTTCTCACAAGATTTAACTTGGACATTGTTATTAAATATAACAAAACGGAAACCTACTAGGTGACTGAATAGAAAAAAGTTGAAGAGAATAAAATATATCAAACACTAAAAATCCCCACGAAAGCCCTCAACATCAGCCGTGCTTTGAGCTTCAGATATTTTCCTATCATGTTACAGTTTATGTTACTGTAATTTCTCTCTGGGATTATTAAAGCATTTCTGATTCTGATTTTTTGCGTAGGCTAATGACGACCGCTTTTCTGCAATCTTAAGGAACTTGAGTGTTTTTATTTAAAAGCAGAACGGCATTAAGAGCTTATTAAAATAATCCCACACTGGACCATTTGGATCATAGACATAATATAAATATAATATGTCTATGGTTTGGACCACTTCATGTTGCGTCTAACATTACTTTTTTCTCTTATTACTGTGGTGTGGCTGCACTTTAGAATGGCCGACAGCGCCATCTGCTGGATGGCGGCCACACTACAACACTGAAAGAAGGTCTAAACCAGGGGTCACCAACCTTTTACAAGTTGGGAGCTACTTCATTGGTACTGTGTCATACGAAGGGCTACCTGTACTGACCTCTGAACTGCAAGAGTTAGAGGTCACCTTAACTTTATGCAATATAAACACGTTTTTAATGCATTTATCATTTTAAATCTATGTAAGTACAAGTATGATTAAAAAGGAAGAGCAATTAAATAGAATAACATTTTAGATGCAGCTCACTGGAGGGTTGTGCTGTTTTTTGAACAGGCTAGTGAGCACCACATAGGGTCCTCGAGGGCTACCTGGTGCCCGTGGGCACCATGTTGGTGACCCCTGGTCTAAACGGATATTAATGGTTAATCGGATAGAACAAGCTTTAATGTAATTAAACATTAATTGACAATTAATCGTAAGTCAACTGTTTGTTTGCATCCCTAATAGATACTTTCTTTATCCAGAAGGAAAATCAAAATTAAACTAAAATGAACTGATAACAGTGTTGTTTCAACATATTGATGCAAAATTTAGGGTTTTACTAAGATTTTTATTCCTCCTCTTATAGCAACTATGATTTTACTTTCACAAGTGGAGCCTTACTACTTTCGCCATAGTGCCCCCCTTGATTATATATGCAAACATTTTTATTCTGGGACTACTTCATGTTACATGGCACATAGTATTCTATGACATGTAGTATAGTATGACCTGACATGACATGGTATCCAATAATAGAATACTTTATCATGTGAAGACCTCACATGTGAAGTCACAGATACTATGTATCGTAGAAATTCTATGATACATCATCTTCATCAACTTTTTTTTATAAAACACCAGCCACAGCTGAAACAACATTCTGAACATCAAACACAATAAATAAGAATCCATCCATCTATCCATTTTCCGACACGCTTATCCCTGTTGGGGTCGCGAGGGGTGCTGGTGCAATCAACTGGTTTCCTTATATAGGACATTTTGACCAATCTGTATAATCTGACCCAATCTGTATAATATGATTGAACTTGATTTTGTAAAGTGCCTTATGATGACATGTTTCATGATTTGGCGCTATATAAATAAAATTGAATTGAATTGAAGCCCATCTCCAGCTATAAATAATAATAAAGGATACATTTATACAATAATAAAGGATGAAACTAAACACCAAATAATAATTATATAAAGCACAGGAGCACCACAAGGTAATGTTTCCTTTTCACTCTTTACACCTCAGACTTCCAATACAAGACAGAGTCCTGACATCTGCAGAAATACTCAGATGACGCTGCAGTTGTTGGAATCATCGGAGATGGACAGAGAGCTGGTGGACCACCTTGTGGCATGGTGTGGAAACAATCATCTCATTCTGAATGTGGATAAAACAAAAGGAGATGATTGTAGATTTCAGGAGAAACAGGAATAGTACCAACATTGTCATCACACTGGGAAAAGAAGTGGAGGTGGTGGCAGAGTATAAATACCTCACTGTTCTCCTGGACAACAAACTGGAATGGAGACGCAACTGGGAAGCTGTCCATGAGAAAGGGCAGAGCAGATTGGACTTCCTGAGGAAGCTTAGGTCCTTCATGGTTTACAGTAAGATGTTGCAGATTTTCTATAAGTCTGTTGTGGAGAGTTTCAGCTCCTCTACCATCACCTGTTGGGGTAGCAGCAATCCCTCATACTGAGCATGCATGAAGCGACAGTGGAGAGGAAAACTCCCCTATAATAGGGAGGAAAACCTCCAGCAGAACCAGAACCAGGCTCAGTGTGAACGCTCATCTGCCTCGACCCACTGGGGCTTAGAGAAGACAGAGCAGAGACACAGAAAGCACAGAAGCTCACATTGATATGAGGGTAATTTTAGATGATCTGCCCCCGGGGTAATATCACAGCTAACCAACCGTCAGGCCAGGTGTACCTTCTATGAAGAGTAAACAGACAGAACAAAAAGTTAAAAGTTGAGATAATTTAAGACTAGGCTTAAAACTTTCCTTAGTGACAAAGCTTCTAGTCAGAGTGGCTCATGTTACCCTGAGCTACCTCTATAGTTATGCTGCTATAGGCTTAGGCTGCTGGAGGACATCAGGGTCTATTTCTCTCACTCTGCTGAGTTCTCCTACGGTTCTCCAATTTGTTTTGTTTGTTGTTATTTCAACTTTTTGTTCTCTGATAGTAAAGAATTACAATAGTCCAGCCTTGAAGTAACAAATGCATGGACTAGTTTTTCAACATCACTCCTGGACAGAATGTTTCTAATTTTGGCGATATTCCGGAGGTGAAAAAAGGAAACTCTGGAAACCTGTTTAATATGGGATTTAAATGACATGTCTTGGTCAAAAATAACACCAAGATTTTTTACTTTATTACCAGAGGCCACGTTAATGCCATCCAGATTAAGTGGTTGATTAAGAAGTTATTTTTTGAGGACTCTGGTCCAAAGATTATAACTTCTGTCTTTTCAGAATTTAAGTGCAGGAAATTTAAAGTCATCCAGCTTTTGATGTCATCAAGACATGACTGCAGTTGAAGTAATTGATTGGATTCATCAGGATTTATGGATAAATATAGCTGAGTGTCATCAGCATAACAGTGGAAATTAATCCCATGCTGTCTGATAATTTTGCCAATCGGAAGCATATATATAGTAAAGAGAATTGGTCCAAGGACTGAACCCTGTGGTACTCCACAGGTGACCCTAGAGCTTGAGGAAGATTTATTATTAACATGAACAAATTGGAATCGGTCCGAACTTTCTCAATAATTTTAGATAAGATTAGAGATAGGTCTGTAATTTATTAGCTCATCTTGATCAAGAGAAGGTTTCTTAAGTAAAGGTTTAATAACAGCTACTTTAAAAGCCTGTGGTACATATCCATTTACTAAGGATAGATTAATCATGTCTAAAATAGTGCCACTGATCAAAGGGAATATCTCTTTAAACAACTTGGTTGGGATTGGGTCTAACATACAGGTAGAAGGTTTAGATGAAGCTAAGATTTTAGATAGCTCAGAAAGCTCTACTGCTTTTAAACAGTTCAAACACTGTGCAGGTTCTAAAGATTCCTCCAATGCTGCCTCACTTACTGAGGACGAGGTAATCATGTTTGGGAGGATGCTAATTATTTTATTTTTAATAGAATCAATTTTATTTACGAAGAATCGCATGAAGTCATTACTGCTAAGAGCTAAGGGAATGGATGGATCAACGGAGCTGTGGCTCTGTAAGTTTGAAAACTGTACTGAAGACTGTCATACAACAACAGAGTATTTTCAGTCAGAGGGTTTTCCAGATCCGCTGTAAGACAGACTGGTACAGGAGAGCCTTCCTGCCTGCAACCATCACATTCAACTCTACACTTTATTGAATAAACCCGCCATGAGTTTCATAATATAGTATGACCTCACACTAGAAATAGTATTCTATGATACATAGTGGTCCTATAGTATGACTCGCATGACTATTATATGATATATAGTATGATAAGCTCGCATTATGTGTAGTATTCTATGATAAACAGTATAGTATGACCTCAGTTTAGTTATATGCTCCACACTTTTATATTTTATTTTCTGAGTTTTTTTCTTTGCCTGTTTTTATTGCAAAGTACTTTGTGGGTTTTGTTAAAGGGGCTGCATAAATAAAATGTACTTACCTCATAGTGTCACTCAGACACGACGTAACAAGAGTCGGGCATCAACAACGACAACACCGGGGAGAACGGCGGCAGCAGAAAAACATTTATTTTCATAACTATCTTGCAAAACCTTTGGTGGACGAAAAAAGGCAGACAAATGCAATTTATTGCATGACCACACAGAACGGATGTTTACGGTGTCCTGGGTCACAAAAACGCTAATTATCCTCATCCTTTCTCATTTAAAGCAAGATTTCTCCCAGAAAGAACAGAAGCCAAACCAGACATTAAACATAAAGTATTGCTGCAAATCAAACATTTTAGATTATAAACCCAAAACGGCTGATAAAGGTATTCACGCTAGTACTGCTAATGCTTGTCCTGCTGCTCCACATTTTCTGAGGATTATTCCAGTATTTCTTTCTCTCCTCTCTTTTCTACAAGCTGCATGAGAAGTAAAGTCACGTCATAATCCACAGCAGGACCAACGAATCAGAAGCTCTACGCTGATTTCATTTCCCTGCATGAGAACACCAGATCCTCGCTCAGGTACGCTCTCTGCAGGGCGTACCTGTAATAAACGGTTACAGGTCGCCTTCTCACACACCACGTTCAGCTATGTTGCAGCTCCATCCACCTCGCTGTCAACTCAAAAAAAAAAAAAAAAGTTCACACTAATGAGAAACTTCAAAAGACAGATGAAAAGGCTTCAGGGAGCCGGTTTGCTTTCCTTTGGTTGAATAATATATAAAGCCGGAGGGAGAAGAAGAGAAAAGCCAAAGGTCTTGTCCACCAGCTTGTTTTACGGCCTATATGTTTATATAAATTAAGACTGCACGCTAACCATAACGCTGCGGTTCTTCTGCTGCTGCTTTTCCACGGGTATCGGTTTGCATTCACATGCTTTGTTTCTACAGGAGGGCGTCCGTGTGGACCTGCCTCTGAATAAACGGACAAAGTCGTCACACAAGACAAAGAAAACACGGATCTTTGTTTTATTCAGCGGTAACATTTCAGGCTGTGACCTGCGAGAGACGAGAGACGAGAAACGACGAGATTAAGTCACAGATGACATCACAAGAACGGACGAAAGGAAAAGTGCACTTGAGTTTCTTTTGAGAAAAAACAAACATGAAGCGAGCGACACTTTGGTCAGTCGTGTCATTGGGAATGTGACGACAGATTGGTACATGTTCCTTAATAAAAATAAATAAAATAAAAACACAGACAATACATCCAACAAACCGGAGGCAATTCCTCTGTAAGGCCAAAGTAAGGAGTTCAGACGTTTCAGCGTTTTAAACAGCATGATGTGCAGGAAGTGACTGGATGGTTCCCAGCCAGCCTCCATTTCTGTAGCAACAGGCAGCAAAAGTGGATTAAAAATCAGAAACTTTGTCTGTGAAATGTCAGTCGGTTGCAGCCCAACTTCACATAAATGCATAATTTTTTTTTATTTAGTCTCAGCCGCTCCAAACGCGGCGACAGAGACGAGAAATAAAGGCGCATCTCAACAAGTTAAAATGTGAGCATCAGTGTTTCAACCTAAGACTGAAACTCAGAGATTTACCACCTGCAGCCAGATGAAAACCGACAATTTAGTTTCTGAGAATTAAAATATTGCATCAGAACAGAAAATAAAAATGTTACGGTTCTGTTTGTTCAGCACGGTCGCTGCTAAAGAAGCCGGCCCTTTATTCCAGCATGTTTAAGGAAAGTTAAGTGGAAGGAAAAAGTGTGGCTGAAAAGGCAGAGAGCCACTGGACGAGGACCTGAGCTGCAACTACGGCGTTCCTTTAGTTAAACGCTCCTAATCTGACAGGACTAACCCGGACCAAGCAGAAAACGGGCCGGACCGTCGCTCTGCGGTCCAAAGCTGTAATTCTGAGAAACTGAACTCAATCATGGGGTTTTCTGAATTTATTTCACTATTAATACATTTTTCCAGCCATACTCCAACTCACTGAGATGCGCCTGTAACCGACCCAACAAGGTGAGCAGAACCAGAACCAGAACCGCTGGGTTAAAGCAGTCCACCTCGTTCACCTGTGGACTCTGAGGAGAGAATCACTGAAGCGATGCTGAGACGCGCCTGCAGACGCTGGACTCCTATAGCGCGTCTTCTACCCGGGACGGACGACACCCTCCGGGTTCTGGAGGAGACCGTGAGACGTGCTTTGGTGCCACCGAGTGTAACAGCTGCTCCATACAGTGCAGATGTTCTGGGTGAAGGCCCGTCTCCGACAGCGGCGTCCGGTCCAGGCTAAACCAGACGGTAAACATCTTTGGCTGGAAGCAAGAAGATCCCGCAGGATTTAAAGAGAAGCTCTGAAACCATTTCCTCTCAGAGTGAAAAGCCCGGGACCAAACCGAGGCGGAGCACATTTGGTACGCTGTACGGATTAGCCCTTTTTTTTATAGCTTTGACCTGAACAGGCCACGATTCCTAAAACGTTCCCTTAAGAATAAATTAGCAGTCTGAGGCGTTGCGGCTGTGACGCTGGTGACGTGTAGAGGAGCCGCTGAAGCCGCCCTCACACGCTCTGGAGGCCTCGCTCTTGGCCGTCCAGCTGCACCTTTATCTTGTGCAGCTCCTCGATCTCCTGGTGGTGGCGCTCCGTCTTGTGGCGCACCAGCGAGCGATAGAACTTCACGGTGAAGACCAGGAAAACGACGATGACCGGGATCATGATGATGGTGGAGGCCACGGCCGCCTGCCAGCCGCTGTTGGAGGCCGGCGCGTGCGTGGGCTGCGTCTGGTTGCCGGGCGCGGCGGCGGCGTCGCAGTCGCCCGTCCCCTTGGCGCCGCCCGCGTCCACGGGCAGGAACTTGACCCAGCAGAGGAGCACCACCTCGGCCAGGAAGAGCACAATGCCCAGGGCCGTGGAGAAGCCCCACGCCAGCTCGATGTAGTGGTGCATGCGCTCGTGCGGCGACTCGCTGACCGAGTTCAGGTTGTGGATGTTGCTGACGGCCTCCACGTTGGGCAGGATGCAGGTGCTGATGAGGAGGGCGAAGAGGTGCACCGCCACCAGCACCGTGGTGCACACGCTGAAGGCGATCAGCAGCTCCCGGGAGTAGGAGTACTCGGTGTCCAGCTCCACCTCCACCATGGCCACCTGAGAGCCAGAACACGCCGTTAAAGCCGTCAGAAGACAGAAACACGCTCAGCTCTGACTTAAACACGCCGCCGTGTCGCAGAACCGGCTCCAAACGTACAGAACAACGTGGGACTTTGGCGGAAACGCGGTAAAACTGTAGCTGCTGCTTCATGCTTTGATTTAAATTCTGAATTTTTTATCTTTTTCTGTAGAAAACAAAGAGCCGTGCAGCAGCAGAGATAATGATGTGTCAGAAAATATCGCATTTTAACAATAAAGGCCCGTTTAGTGAACCTCGTTTGCAACCAAACATGAAGGGACTGTTGAAATCATCGCTGGTTACACAAAACGCTCCACAAGACAGAAAGGAAGCCGTGGAGAGGAAACCTAAAACCATTTCCTGTTTGACACACAACTTCTTTTATGATCACAACATTATCTTTCCACTGCACTGTAAAAAAATAACTAAAAGTAGGTAAAATCTTCTTGAAATGAGTGCATTTGTCCTTGATTTTAGCAGGTAAATTAGACTATCTGCCCATGGGAGGAGTATTTTGACCCCTAAGATAAGATAATTAGATATACTGCACTACAAATAAGATGACAGAGATGAGTTGTTCCTATTTTAAGTGCAGAAATCTTATTCTATTGGCAGATTGTCTTATTTACCTGCTGAAATCGAGGACAAATTAACTCGTTTCAAGAAGATTTTACCTACTTTAGTTCCCTTTTTGCTGTGTGTTAAACAGAAGTAATGCGTTTACAACATAAAAGTCTTTTTTTTATACACTTTTAACCCGACATCCACCACTGCGCGGCGATCTATGCGAGGCTCTGAAGGTCTAACGTGTTCTGTGGTTGTGAAGCAGAAGCGAAGCAGCAAGTTCCCACGCTTTAAACGTTTAATTCACAGACGTACCATTGCGAAGCCGGACAGCAGCGCCGAGGTCCGGCTGGAGGCCTTGAGTTTGGCCCGACTCAGGTAGAGCTTCCTCCAGGACAGCGCCTGGGCCGAATGGTGGTTGGAGCTGACCAGCTCCAGGTAGCTGCGGCGGACCCAGTCCCTGTAGTCCATGCCGCCGTTGTCGGGGGGCCGCTCAGAGACCCCGGGGACGGGAGACCCCATCGGCGGGTTCAGC
This sequence comes from Fundulus diaphanus, assembly GCA_037039145.1. NCBI lineage: Eukaryota > Metazoa > Chordata > Actinopteri > Cyprinodontiformes > Fundulidae > Fundulus > Fundulus diaphanus. The sequence continues at coordinate 48,899,954 of CM073136.1, forward strand.
TCTCTGCTCATGGCGCCTGCCGACATAACCAGAGGCAACGCACCAATCAGAGCTGTTCTCGTTAGGCGCCGTTTTCAGCCCGCTTCGTCCGTTTCTCTGCCAGAGCCGTGAGGCTTCTGACCGACAGGAAGACCTTAAAGCTCTGGTGCCACTTGGATCTAATCTGGGGGAAACTTTTTAAAACCAAGCAAGAAAAGCACACAGCCTCCAGAAGTCCAGCTGAGAAAAAAAAAAAAAGTTCTGTGTAAATAAGAAATAAGAAGTAAAACAACAAAGCAGTTCAAAGCTACCAGGACCCGGACGTCCGCCTAGACCAGGGGGTCCAAACTTTTTGTCACGTGGGCCAAAATTTTCAAGTATTCGAGGGCCAAAAAGAACGTAAATTAAAAAAATGTAATTAGCCCCAAAATTATGTTGGGATTTTTCCCTGTTCCACAAAACTTCATCATGCAATATTTTTATTAAACTACTAAGTCAGATTTTCTGTAGGAAAGGGACACAAATCATTGTAGCTCCAGAACTTCTGCCTTATTAAAAACTCATCATCCAGTTTGCAAATTGTTTCGCCAACAGGATGAACGTCTCAGTCAATAAATAAAATACATTTTTATCTAAAGACAGGATTCGGGTCACTGTCTCTTTGGAAACACTTGCTGTGTTTAGCCAGTAAACGAGTTAAAGGCACATTTTTGTGCCCCACCAAAGCTTTATTTTTAGATGGGGTCCTCGTTGCTATGAAATTATATAGAACGCAAAAGCTGTGGTAATTAAAAGATGAATACTTTGTGTCGTACCTAACATTTTCATTTGCAGGAAGATTTTAATTTGTCTGTGATAATTTTGCTCTCATTAAAAATAAAAATGATCCCTGCTGGTCGGCCAAAGAAGTCTTGAACTGCAGCTGTGGGCCGCACAAAATCAGCCCAGGGGCCACAAAAGGCCCCCGGGTCCCAGGTGGACGACACCCTTGACTTAGTCAGAGAAGCTGCCAACAGACCCATGGGAACTCTGGAGGAGCTGCAGAGATGCACGGCTCAGGAGGGAGAATCAGTTCACATAAGCACTCTCTCCAAATATAGCCTCTATTGTTAAATACGTTGACCTGTTTGCCGTCACCTCGGGTTGTTTTTCTGAATAACGTTGCGTTTCTGTCGTAGATTCATGTAGCAACAAAAATAAGAGCAGCAGGAAGTCCTGTCTGCAGTCTGTGGTGAACGACTAACAGCAAATCAGCGAGAACACGTCGCCCCGCTGTCAGCTATGGTGGTGGCAGGACTTTGCCAATTTAATTTAGACTTTTCTCTGCATTAAAACACAAGCAGCAAAATGCCCAGTAGATAAAGATGTTTGTAAACATTTAAAACTATTTAAAACTATAAATTTAACTGCTTTTACTAGTCAGAATATCATTATTCAAGAGAAAAGCTTTTAACTGAGTTGGACATCAATCCTACTAACAAGTCTGACCGCTACTTAATGCTGTGGTGAGATTCCTGAACGTTTCTGGTAAAAATTATGATTATATAAACTCTAAAACAAGTAATAAAACCAGATTATATCTCTGCTGCGACGACGGCAGCGTTTATCCCACGATCCACACAACGCCGGCGGCTATTTCTGATCCTTCGTCTCCTCCTGTCCATCTACTGCTGGGGCTCCAAGTTTCCCACAGTCCATCGCTGAGCTCGTTAGGACCCAGAAAGGTCAAAGGTCTCCAAAACGCTGCGGGCTGGATCCCAGAGGAGCATCATGGGAACGCAGCAGCAGGAAACCGGAAGACAACAAGAGGTTCAGTGAAGCAGACCAGTGGGAGGAGTTGTCGTCGTCTTGCACTCCAGAAGTTGTGGGTTAGATTCCAGCTTCCTCCGGCCACACGTCAACATGCCTCAGGGCAAGGCACTTAAGCTTCAGCTTTTTCAAGTGGAAATGAAAACTCTACGGGGTTTGAGCATCAAAACGGCGTCCGGCGCCTCAGCTCTGACGCTTGAGCGTCACAGAGGAGCTCGTCTGCTCTTTTCTCAGACGCGGGGAAATATTTACCGTGCTAAAAGTTCTGATAAATCGCCAGAGGTCCAGACTTCCTCGCTGGTCCTCCTCCAGGCGAGGTCCTTCACGGTCTCTGTGGCGGCAGCTCGGCTGATCACAGACGACAGGACGGAGTCTTTTCCTGCCGCCGTGTCACGTAGCGGAGGCTCTCTGATTGGTCAACGCTCAGATTTCCCTGAACGTCCAGAGCAGCTTTACGCCGTGTGTTTAATTCACGGCTCGTCGGTCTGGACAGGCTCCAATCAAAAACGCAGCGGGCCAATCACAGCGCGGGGGCTTACGATGCGTCACTCTTTACCCACAATGCAGCAGCGCTTTTCTGTAACCATAACAGTCCAGATGGCGGCTGAGCGATGTTTTAATGGCGGCCTTTATTAAGTCCTGAATGAGCTGGATTTAAACCCTCAACAACTGCTCTAAGAGCTGAAGCACCACATCCGTGGTTCTCCGGCTGGTTCTACCACGTTTCCGCCGCTCGTTAGTCTTTTCTTTGAAATCAGGCTCCACCAGCCGCCTTTCCAGACTGGTGCCGTGTTCACGGTGTAAGGCCGCCTGGCTACGACTTTCTAGCTCTAGTGTCTGTCGCTTAGAAAGCCTGTCAGAAACTGGGAATATCAAAACGCGTGAGGGGCGCCACAAGACCTCTCCACGCTCCTAGACGCGCGCTTTGCGTGTAAACCAGACGTCCCTGGTGTTAAAACCGCGTTGGCTCTGAATCCTTTTAGACGCAAGTATGGAGAAACTGATGGGAGAGAAAAGAAGAAAAACCTTTTGTGTTAATGAGATGAGAAATTCAGGGTAAGACTTTAACCAGATTCTACTGTAATATTTTAACGTGAATCTTCAGTCACGTTGTTGTTTATGTCTTAATCAAGTGGAAAAACTAACCATTAAAGCTAGAGGGGGGCGTCTTTACTTTGGGCTGCGTCTGTTACCCTTAAAGTCATATAAAGAAATTAGAATATTGTCGCGGGGGCGGGGCGCCCCTGGGGCCTCTGGCCCTCAGGGCCCATGGCCGGGACCACTTCAGCGGGGCTAGCTGCCGGCGGAGCCCACGGGCTCGTCTCCGCGGCTCTTGAGGGCGTAGGCATTGCGGTGGCTGGGGGATTTCCTCGGGGTCGTCTCTGCTCCTTCCTTGGGGGGGGGGGGGGGGGGGGGTTGCAGATATCCTGTGTCGGCCCCTCCTGGGCGACCTGCTTTAGGGGCCCCTTTGGGAGTCCGGGGTTACGGGTCCCCTGACGCCTGCCTCTGTGCTCGGGGAAGGTGGGTCTTCGGTTCTCCACAATCACTATCAAGCTATTTCTGGATAATCTTCACCTAAACTAGTGCACTTTCACATCTCCCACAGGTGCTGGGTCCCAGGTATTAAATGTTCACTTATATACAGTAATCTTATAATTTATTTATTTATGTTCTTTCACTTTCTTTTTTCAAGTATCACATTACACATGTCAGCTTACATAATAATATATATGATTTAGCAATGGCATCTAGGTGTTATTCGAGTGTATCTGTTGCTTTATGTCTGTTGGTTGTGCTGTTCTTTTTGTGTCTCTTTCCAGGTGATGGAGCAGACAAAGAAGGTTTTATCACTCTCTCCCTTTTATCTCCTCTTTCTTTCACCTCTACTCTTTTTTTTCTTTTCTTTCACTTTTTGTTCTTCCTTTACTCTCCCATTGTCATGTCCATATAATTTGAAATTCTCCTTGCAGGAATCATAATAAAGCTATTTACAAGCATAAATCAAGTGGAGCACTATGGCGGAAGCTGTTTGCTCCACTTGTAAAAGCAAAATCTGTCGAGCTCTATCTGGCATTGAGACATCAATTCCTATTGCCACATTGCTAGACAGGACACTGGGGAAAAAAAAAAAAAAAAAAAAAAAAAAGAAATTAGAATATTGTTGAAAAGTTTGATTATTTCAGTAACTAAGTTCAGTAAGAGAAACACAGACTGATGAGGTTTTACAGCCTTTATGTCTGTTTTTTATATATATATATATATATATATATATATATATATATATATATATATATATATATATATATATATATATATATATATATATATATCCAGCTAATAAAAACACAGCATTTAAGATTAGAATATTGCACCAGACTAATCGAAAAGCAACATTTTTCATTTAGAAATGGGGGCTTAATGAAAACTATGTTTAATATGGTCTTGAAAGTTTTTTTCCATTCGTTTCTCTTTCAAAAAGGTACTTTTAATCTGACAACGTGCCTCTTAGGAATATGGCTGTATGTGTAAACTGCATTTTTATTCCTTGTATAAAGTAGTTTGTGAAATAAAGGCTCCATTTTAGGAACTTTGGCCCAAACAAATCTCACCTCGCAGAAGAAATATTTATGAGCCTTTGGATTGTTTTCACCCCTTAAATGGCAGTTTTAGCAAACAGTTTGTTTAGTTTAGAAAAAAAAAATCTATAAATGTTTACAGTATATTTATTTAAGAAAAATTGGAAGATTAACATTGCATGAAAACCCATATCTTCAGCTACAATCAAACAGGAAAATTTGCAGGGGGATTTATTTGTTTGTATAATTATAATTATAGAAGTAAATCAAATCCGTCCATAAGCCCAAACGAGCCTCGCTGCGTGTTCGGCAGATATCAGCACCTTTACGCCTCCATGTATATTTAGAACCCCGGTGGAGGTCCGTAGGATACATTTACACGCTTTCTAGACTTAAGTTCGGCCAAAGTCCCAAAGCTAAACGGGTTTAATCCGAAAAGCGAAGGAGCAAAAACGAAAAGGAGCAAAAACGAAAAGGAGGTAAAACGAAGATTCCGCAGCATGAATTTAAGAGTTAAACGTCTAAAAGTTCTCAGCAAGTTTCCAGGCAACGCAAGAAGACTCCTCTTGCTAGCTAATAAAGCTAACAACGGAACAGTTTCAAAACAGCAAATTTAACTAATTTAAAGGGGGGGAAAAAAGATTAAATGACGTTTATTTGTATCACCTGTTCTCCAAGGTGGCAGATGAATCTCAGACGTAAGCTGAAAATAAACGCTCCCGTTGGTTCGACCCGGTTTGAGTACTGCTGATTAAACGTGTTCCTGCTTTTTCTGCTGCAGGAACCAACGGCTTGTTTTTCTTCTTCTTCTTCTTCTGCGGTAAAACCCGGTTCCGCCAGTTTACCGTCTGGACCCAGAGCGTAAAAGGGGGACTTCCTTCCACCTGGGACCCGGTCGCTATGGTTCGGTGATATCGGGTGGGACTGAGCAGAGAAGAAAAGCTTTAAAAGTCATGGTTTCCGGTTAGGGGTGTGGCTTTCAAAATAAAAGCGCGCGCGTAGTATGGCATGCCGTTTTAACATAAATTCGGTTGTCCCGCCCTTACATTCGAGATATCTCAAATTGTTTTATGACTAGACGTTTTAGCGATTTAAGATATCTCTAATTGAATTTTGACTAGACAAAATACCTATTCGAGATATCTCTAATTACATTCTGACTAGTCGAAATGACATCAGATTTACCATTGAGTTGTATGGAGACGTCCTGACTTGCCATACAGGGCACTCGCAAAGGACGCGTGACGTAAAAGCAGACGCCTCATTGGCTCAGTTGGTCCGAAAAAAAAAATGGTACATCAGCGCCTCCGCCATATTGTGAGTGGCAGGTTCCCGTTGGAAACCAACACAAGTCTGATTGGAAACAGGGTTTTCCAAATAAAAGAAACACTAAATGTCAACTCCTTTTTAAATGCAAACATTTATTTGTGTAAAAATACAAATAAATTATTTTAATTAAAAAAATGAAAGAATTTTGTAATTATTAATTAAAAAAATAGAGCCCATCTGCAAATCAAAGTAGTTAATTGTTCCAGTTAGATAAAATAGTTTAGGTTAGTTTATAATTATTTAAACTAACTAATAATAATAAATTATAATAATTGTTATAATGTGCTGCGCTGTGGAACAGTTGGTAGCACTATTGCCTTGCAGCATGAAGGTTTTGATTGGGATTCTGAATGGAGTTTGCACGTTCTCCCTGTGGGTTCTCTCCAGGTACCGTTACACTGTTGTAAGTGTAACACGTGTAACACGTAACTGCTGCAAATCTCAACTCAAATTAAAAGGGGTGTTTGCAGTAGAGTAGTGGAAAGTAGAGCTTTTAACAACGATCATAAGGTAATGCAAATAAAACAACAGCTTTCCTGGCATATTATTTTCAATTTCTGAGCAACAATACAAGCAAGATTTACATTGAGATGTTAAGACATGTTAGTAGCGCTCAAAAGGAGTAGGTAGAAGTTCAAGAACTTACAGATTGCCTTATTTTGGAGGCAATTGTACAGAAAGAAGAAGAAAATATTAGCATCCTGACCTTTTATTTTTTGGTTTTTATTTTGGAATCCTGACTACTATTATTAACTATATTAACTGGAACGCTGTTCACTCGGGTGTTACGATATTCCCAGCTCCTATTTCTGACTTCCGAGGAAAAGGGAACACAGCATTAGTCCTCTTTGAGGAAGGAACTCAGTCGTTTCTTTCCTAGAAGAGTTAACCTCTAGATTTCCCAAATCCACTCGGAGTTGTCTAACTGCAGAGAAAATATCTCCAGGCTCGTTCTAGAGATAGGGGCTGTTCTGCAGGGTAACCTTAGTCACAGAGGTTTTTTTTTCCCACGTGTCCTATCACGATCGGCCTACGTTCCGACCTTCACTTATGAGCATGAAATTTAGATAATGACCGAAAGAACGAGATCCTGGATACAAGCGGCTGAAATGAGCTTCCTCCGCAGGATGGCCAGCCTTAGAGGTAGGGTGAGGAGCTCGATTGCCCAGGAGGGACTCGGAGTCGAGCCGCTGCTCCTCCACATCGAGAGGAGACCGCTGAGGTGGCTAAGACATTTGTTCTGAATGCCCCCCAGACGCCTCCCTCAGGAGGTTTTCCAGGCTTATCCCACCCAACAAGTTTTTTTTTTTCTGTTCCCTCCCAGTTAAGAAATGGAGAGAGATTTTCAGAATAAAAGTTGTTTTGAATGCATATTACACAGAGGCGAACTTTATTTACTAATTGGGTGACTTTTAAAGGGAACTGCACTTTCTTTAATTTATTACAGTAAACATGGGCTTAGCACAGATGCACATCAAGGTTTTGCTGATTTATATTTGTAAAAACACACTAAAAAGCATGAATACCTCTCATTTAAGAGTGTTGCACTTCTTCATGTTATCTCACAGCAATTCCCAGAAAAATACATTGAAGTTTGTGGTTCACACCTGTTAAACTTTATAAACGTCCGAGATCTTAGTACTTTTGTATCACAGTAAAGATACAGGGTGGACACAAATCAAAATAGAGGTGATAAAGTTAACTGATATGTAGTAATAAGTATTAAAATGGTGAAAGTGGAAAGAAAAATGGCAGGTCTATTTTCTGAGTACTTGTAAAATTATAATCGGGTTGTTTAAATATGTACTAGCTCAGATATTGTAGACATTTAACAGTTAGTGATAATTATCCATAACTGTTTCATTAAAACAAACATTCTTCTGGGATGATTTTAAGATGCTGCTTAACACAGACAACAGAATAAAATGTATGTCAAAAAGATGGAAAATATATGGAATCAAATATAGTTTTCTTCAACTTTAAGTTATGTGTGACGCCTCTGTAGAAGTATTCATATCCCTTGAACTTTCTCAGATGTATTTCACATGTATTTTACTGGGATTGTATCTGATAGACAAAAGCAAACTATTTAATATTCGTAAAAAAAGAAGAGAGATGATACAGGTTTGTGTTAAAATATGAAACATAAAATAAAAACTGTTGTATATATTGGTATTCATCGCCCTTTGCTCTGATATTCAAATACTTGTGCAACCAACTACCACCTCGAAGACCTACCAGGACATGGACGTCCATCTAAACTGACAGGCTGGAAAAGGAGAGCAGTAATCAGAGAAGCAGCCAGGAGGCCCATGGGAACTCTAGAGGAGCTGCAGAGATCCACAGCTCGGGTGGGAGAATCTGCTGACATCAGCCATATACTTCAGAGATTTTGCATTTATGGAAGAGTGGCAGGAAAACAATCATTGTTAGTAAAAACCATCAGAAGTCCTAGCAGTTTGTCCCAGCCATGCGGGGGACACAGCAAACACGGGGAAGAAGGTCTTCTGGTCAGAGGAAACCAAAATGGAACTTTTTTGGCAACATGTAAATCAGAACATGTGGCAGACATCTATCCTAAGTAGGGGTGGGAGTTCACAATATCCGCTCTGTAAAACACAGTAAGCTGCTCAGTGACAATGGGAAGATGGATGAAGCTACATCCAGGACAATCCTGGAACAAAAGGTCTAGAGGCTGCAGGAGACTTGAGACCGCGGTGGAGGTTCAGCTTCCAGCAGGACAGTGGAGTGGTTTAGATAAATGTTGGAATGGCCTAGTCAAAGCTCAGATCTAAATCTAATTCAGAATCTGTGGCATTAAAGACTTGAAAATCTGGTTCACACCTACCCACTCTCCCACCTGCATGACTGAGCTTGAGCTGTTTGGCAAAGAAAGATAGCCAGTAATTTCTGTCTATATATATGCAAATCATAAGAGACAAACCACAAAATAGCTGCAGCTGTAACTGCAGCGAAGGGGGACTCGACAAAGCGTCGACTCAGAGGGTCTGAATATAAATGCACGCCACACTTTTTAGATTTTTGTGAGCAAGAAATGGAAAATTCACAGATGATTTTCCCCTTCTCATCCACAATTATGCACGACCATGTGTTTGTCTACAGTATAAAAAGGAGTACGAATATTTTTGCAAGGCAAGGTAATATTGACCTTATGGGCACAAGTATTATGCTAAATATTATACATATGCACTGTATGTATATGTACTGCATGCATGCAGTACATATACATACATATATACATACATGTGGAGAAGCAGTGGCTCTACTTTGAGCTCGACCACTTGTATTTAATTCTTTTGGTCTTGATCCAGACCTCATGACCTTAGGTGAAGGCAGCAACGTAGAGGGACAGATAAATCGAGCGCGTTTCCTTTTGGCCTCAGCTCTTTCGTTACAGCACCAGTATGGAGCAGTGCTGGCATTACTGCAGAGAGCTGCTCCAGTGCACACTGGAAGTCACGGCTTGAAGAAGGCAACAGAACCACATCACCCGCTAGGAAGCGACCCTGACGTTCCCAAAGCCCTCCACCCCACGACTACGCCTTCAGAGGCCGTATACATCAGCCAAACTTTCAAAAAAGAAAGAAAAAGACAGAAGTACAACACAGAAATCACAGCCACTTCAGAGATTATTTCAAACATTTATTGAGTATCATCATAAAGTACAAGTGAAATGTCTGTGAAATCAGTTTCATGAGTCGCTTCGTAGTCCTCCGCTAGGACCTGGAATCAGAGATTTCAGTATAATGAGGCTGAGTTGAATTCAAGGCACAAAGCCGACCCAGAGTCCCCCGTCTTAGAGGGCTCATCGCTCACACTCATAACCTTTCACATTTCATTAGTCACTCTAGTGCCGTCGTTAACTTTCCCTTAATCAATAACTTTCTGTCAATCCTAATTTCTGTTTTAGAGATGATATAAAACATGTACCAAAAAAAAAAAACCTCCATTTTTTTACTGTGCAGAACAAAGTGTGTGTTTTTAAGCCTAAACAGCTTCACTGTGCAGTGAGCAGGCTCAGCATCACAAATTTAAGCAGTTTCCTGCAGAACAGCCCGACAGTTTAAACGTCTTCGTATACAGCGAAACATTTCTGTGAATTGTGAACATTACAAATTAGGACGTAATAATGCAGTTAACATCAAAGCTACCAATAAGCCGCTTAGAGGTAAGGCCACTGGTCAGAGGTGACAGAGAGTCGAAAAAGAGCACAGGCATAGAGGGACGCGCAGTAGAGTGGGTAGGGAAGTACAGGGTAGGAGCTTCCTGAAGACACACAGACTCCCGTGTTCTGGTAGAGCTCGGCAGGTCATCCCACCATCATGAAAAGAGCCTGGATTGTCCTGGTGGAGGCGCTGCTAGCTGACAATCCCCTCATCTCTGAGTCGTGGCATAAGCCTCAGCAATGGGATACAGGGGTCAGATGGGAGCCGTTCCAATAACGACTTTGTGGGCTAAAATCATTGATGTTTTTCAAAATAATATAATGGTATTAATCTGTATTTGTCATTGCAACTTTGCACATTGAAATGAAATGTGTCCCCTGCACGCTGCCAAATACCTTCTCCCTGTAGTCCTTCGGAACAAGCCACACTTGTTCAGTGTTTTTCTAATTTTTTTATAGCATGAACTTTGACCTTTAACCTGCTAACAAGACAGGCCTGCTGGGTCCAGGATGGAGCTCAAGATTCATGGTCTGCAACACCCACTACTGGGAAACTAACTTTGAATGAAGGTCTTACGGCCCTACCGAGGTTGATGGACGGCAACGGTTGCTTCTTTATGGTGATTGCTGAAGTGTTTCCTTTTTGCCGTCGCGTTTAGACACACCTGCTGCTCCAGACCAGGTAACTCCTGCTTTTATAGAGCTGACCGGTCAGTCGGGTGATTGGCACGCAGCTTTTCCATTTTGTTTCCATCTTTGTTTAGTAAATATTGAACCTGGAATCAGTTGGAGTTAAATTTGAATCATAAAGGCCCAATAATTTTTTTTATGATGTCCTGAAATGCAAAAGCCTCAGATTCTTCTCACCATTACTGTACTTTCACTCTTTACACTCGGGATCGGTTTTGTGTGTGTACGACAGATTCAAGTGTAAAACATACAGACGCAACGTGATATTGGTCACAAAACATACGTTGGCACTTTAGGAGAAATTAGGCGGCCTTTCGGGCATCTTTCGTTTTGCCTGCAAAAGGTTGAAGGACTGTTAGTGTTTGTGTGATGGATGGAGGTCGCTTCGTTAGGTGAACAGGGAGAAAGCAAACTGAAGGGACTGAATCATTTTCTTCAGCGACTTCAGATTCAGCTCTTTTTTATTGTCGATGAACGTGTGTTTGTGCATGTTCTCCTATCTAACCACGACGAGTGATTGCCGTATATGTCACATCAGATTTTCTACTTGTGCAATTGCTAGCCAGCAGACACTAGATACCACACGCTGGTCTCAACCCTACTGTCCGTTCAGTTCAGACCGCTCTGCCTGCTGAGCTGCTGCTGCTGGTGAAGATGTTCAGTTCCCAGACGTTCTTGTGGGTTTCCATCAGGACTTTACTTGACAGCTACCACGGTGGTGTTGTGAATGGATTCCATAACAGCAGCCAGGCGGCTGCACAGGTCGTGGGCTTGGTTGAAGTGGACTTTTGGAGGATCTTTCAGTACGACTGTGCCGGTAGAACCGTCCAGGACCCGGGGTAGCAACTCACCCAACTTTACCTGCAGCGAATCTAAACAAAACAGATAAAAAAAACCTGTAAAAATGAGCCGTTGAGTTCTTAATCTTTGCATGAATAATTAAATAAAAGTTACACGAACAGCTGAGTAGAAGCACAGGAGGCCCAGCAGCTCCTTATGTTGGTAACTCACCGTCCATGTCCTGGCCCAGGCAGCAGCACCAGTGGCTGCGGATGTTCTCCATAGCATCCCGGTCCTCCTGAGATAAAGCCGTGTCCCGGCTCATCAGGTGAAGGCAGGGAATGACAGCCTCGTCCATGATGGAGAGACCCTCCTCCACCTTGGCGTCTTCTCCGCTGCAGAACAGGCGGGAAGCGTTCTCATTCAGCGCCTGTTGGGTGGATGAGAACAGGAAAGGTTTAGTCACAACATCTGATCTTATTGTCGAGTTTAAATCCTCACACAGACATAGTTTTATAGCACCTTGTAACCTAATTCTTCTGAAGCGTTTTAGACGGCGATTATATGAAGCTTGAGCCAAAACCCATTAAATGGTAAATAATTACCATTAGACTGGTGGATGACTGCTTTGCACAGCGGTGTCAGAACTGCCAACATGACTTCTGATGGCTTCCATTCAACAATTACTTTCTTCTTGCCACTCTTTAATGAAGCTCAACTTTGTGGAGAGCCAACTAAACGTCTTCCTCTCTCCTGAGCTGTGGTTCTCTGCAGCTCCTCCAGAGCCACCATGGTCCTCCTGCTTCTCTGATCAATGCTCTGCGAATGCTGTCTGATCTCAAATCTCGGAAAACATCTCACCAAACTGAGTGATGGGCCAGTTTAAAATCTATCAACCAGTGTGAGACTAGCTAGCGACGACAAGCTAGCCACTGTTAGCGACGCAAGCTAACAGCAGTGTATTTTTTTTTTATGTATTCTAAGAATAAAACATGTTCCCAGAGGAAGTACTCTGCTTTGTGTAAATCCTGTGTGAAAGACTGAATGAAAATCAAACTGGCAGAACTGTGAATTAAACATGTTTACACGTGGCAGCCATATTGGATAATGAGGTTAAAGGTTAGTGAAAAACGTCTGGTTTTCCAGGTTTCAGGATTCAGGCTAGCAGAGACCCTCCTCGTTTATTTCCGCAACAAAACGTGACATTTTATTGAAAGCAAAAGTTTCTTTCAGCTCTGAAAATCCAAAACAAGACTGGGTCTGCAAACTGTGTGCAGAGGAACGGTTACTTGGTAATATATCTGCCTTCCCTCATCAAAGAAACTTGAACGATTGAACTTGGACTAGAGCCATGTTAAACTTCTAGGTAAAGTTTTTAGCAACAAAAATATAATCAAATAATTGATTTGCTTCCTAAGAACATAAAAATTATAATAATAACGGCAGTTTATAATCAAGCAGACCACAAATTTGTGTATAAAGCACACATTTTGTCGCGGGGAAGCTAACCCAACCAATACTTCAGCAACAGCTGGCTGGACGTCAGAACATTTCAGATGAGCTATGATGGGTCTCTGCAATGATTTTAGTGCAAGCTAAGACCGCTTTAAAATAGAAACATTTAATTAAATTGCTATTTCAGGCTGAAGACTGAATCAGCTCCGGTTACAAGTGTTGCTTTACTCACGGTGAGGCACTTTCTTCTGTAAACTGCAATGAGAGCCTTGTCCACACCACGTTTCTCTCCCTTTCTCAGCAGGGTGGCGTTGGTCTCATACGCATGAGCCAAGTAGTTCAAAGCCTCTCGCGTCCTGTGGCACAGTTCGAGAAAATATACATATATAAACCACGTTTATATATGTACATCTGTATACACAATGTCTATATCAGGGGTGTCCAAACGTTTTGCACCGTGGGCCAAACTTGCCAAGTTGAGAGAACTCGGGGGCCATTCTTTTTTCATAATAAAAAATGCAAGAATCGTTTTACTGTGAATTATTTTCTTTTTATCTGCTCAGCGACAAACTAAATATGTAATATTTTATTGTAACAAAGTAGAAAAGATAAAATTATTGTAGGTCCAAAATAGGGTCACAGACGTTTTTCTAAATAAGAGAATAGGGTATAGTTTCCTAGCTTTTTGGGCAGAATGTTTTCTATTTTATTGGTCAAGAAAATGTTTTTAGTCTGTTCCCAACGACTGGGTGAGTAAATGGTGTTCTTTAGTAAACAGTAGCTGGATATCTGCAACCCTGCTTACTATGATATTAACATGAAATATAAAAACAAAACACGGTTAATAAAATAATAATAGTACTTAACATTCTCCATTTAAGAAAATAGACATTTTTCATAAAGATCTCTGCTTTCAAAAGTTACGAAAAGTGTCCATCTATTTCTGTTCTTTTCCCTTTTTCTTACCATTCTTGAACGGTCGGGGGTCGGGGGCCAAACTAAATAAGTCCAAGGGACATTTTATGCTGTTGCGTAGCGACCTATTTTTAGATAAAGAACTCACAAACAATGAATTCTCTGAACTCTTTGAAGGGGGCGGAGCTTCCTGGGTCTGCATTTGTGATTAGTTGGAAGGATTTAACGACTGTAACATTAATCTACCTATAAAATGCAAAAGGAAGGAAAACTGTTCTTCTATTGAACTTTTTATTGATCCGTTTTTTTTCTATCATCGATATACATCTATCGATCGATACATACTGTTATTGAATTATCGTCCAGCCCTAATACATAGTGCATTTTTGTGTTTAAAACTGAAGTAAGTTCGTAAATTACCAAAGAGAAGCCCCTACTTTATGTTTTGGAGCACTTTTCTGCTGTTTCGGTTCTCTGTCATTTAGTAAGATGGATTTGAAACACTTTTTACGTGATTTACAAGTTGATTCAGGTCTGGACTTTGACTAGGCCATTCTAACAGATGAACAAGCATTTATCTAAACCTGGGGTCTTCATCCCTGGTCCTAAGGACCTCCTGTCCTGCATGTTTTAGGTTCTTCGCTGACCTAAATAAGGAGGTGATTACCAGGCCTCTGCAGGCTGCGAGTATATCATGCAATCATTTGATTCAGGTGTGGTGGAGCAGAGACACATCTAAAACATGCAGCACAGGCAGTCCTGAGGACCAGCGTTGAACCATCCCCTCCCTAAAATAATATTCCCACAGCATGATGCTGCCACCGCCATGTCGGAGAATAGATGTCTCTTACTTTCCGTGCTGGTAGTTCTCGAGCCCGGTCAGCAGGTAGACAAACACCGTCCTGAAGTCCCTGTAGGCGTCATGCCACAGCTGGAAGAAAACACAGAGCCAGTAACCAACAACTGTTTAGTTTGCCTCTTCTTTTACAGCGTTAGTAAACAGTAGGTAGATACATTCGGTAGTTCTAGTTTCAGCTGGTGTCATGATCTCTGAAGAGAAAGCTACTGGATGCCAGCTACGGTTGAAAATAAAATATCAGTATTAACCCCTTTTCAGCAATCTTAAATCATTGCATATTAACAATATAGTTAAAATTGTAGGGTTAAAACAGTTTTTACATCTCTTTAGCTGTCTTTTTATCCTGGGACACACGGTACATAGCTCTCATTTTAACTAAAGGTCAGAGGCCTTAAATACTCTATTAAGGATTTAAATAAACTAACAAGATTAGGCATTTGCACACTCAAATTGTTAGCACTCTCCCTGTAGCTCTACGCTTCCCCAGGAGTGAATGCTGCTTGTCGGGACTTTGATGCAATCAACTGGTTTTCTTATATAGGAACATTTTTGACCAATCTGTATAATCTGACCCAATCTGTATAATATGATTGAACTTAACTTTGTAAAGTGCCTCGAGATGACATGTTTCATGAATTGGCGCTATATAAATAAAATTCAATTGAATTGAAAATTGTTAAAATACCAAACCCTTCTTCCAGAAATTTCACAACTCTTACTTGCAAAATTTCTAATTTGACTCAAGATCATCAATCACTGTGTATTGAGCCCCTTACAGATTTATTCTTGAATGTTTCAACTCATAAAACAAATGTCAATAACAGAGAAACATACAAAAAAAGCACTTTTACATTCATAATTTTGTTTATTAAAGAAAAAAAAGCTACCTAAACCAAACCTGTAGGTAATATCTGATACAGAAATTTGTTGGATGATCTGAAACAATAAATGTGACAAAAACAGAAGAAATCTGTAAGGGAGCAAATACATTTTCACGGCACTGAAACTTAATAAGTTAGTAGTTTTTTTCCTGTCATTTTATCTCACAAGATGGCTGAAATTCCCATCATTTTTCCCAGAGTCACATCACAAACTTTGATTGGCGGTTCCTGACAGGATCAATTTATACCAAGGAGGTATAAATTGGGTTTAACTAACAGAACTGGACACTGGGCTGGACAAACCCGACAGTACCATGTATTCCTCCATGTCCATGTCTTCTGGCTTGATGAGGCGAAGCTTGGCCCGGGCTTCCCTCATGATGCTGATGGCCCTGCATACACAAGGACAGCAGAGGTTTAACGGCGCTGTCAAGACATCCTCACATCCAGCAGGTCTCTGCTTTGGACACTAGATGGCAGAAGAGTGACGCTGCGGCACCCTCTCAGTTATGAGGCGCTGCTGCACATTAGAAAAACATTTAAAACCGTTATTCGCTCTCTAAAAAGAGAGGATCGTCCCTCATAAGAGATTTAGGTGTGTGTTTTTTTAAATTTTTTTAATTGCAGAGCCATCTCATGACCGAACCTACGGGGACCGCCATCACAGGAGCCGTTTACACACCTTTCGTCAAAGCTGAGGTTGCGGTCTGTAAACTGCTCCAGCAGCGTCCTCTCGATGACGCGCTTGGGCGCCTTGTTCTGAAAGAAGTAAACCAGAGCGTGCTGCAGACGGGCGTCCTCCTGGGGCGTGATCTCCTCCTGGGAGAGCTCGTGCAGGCGGGAGTACTCCTCATGGAAGGCCTGCGACAGCAGAGGGAAAGTTAGCATGTTAGTCTCAACGTGTGCGTCACGATAGAAAATCTCTAAACACAAGGAGAGATTTGATGTAAAGCAAACATGGACTGGATGTGACGGCTCCTGATGCTCAGCGGGTTACTGCAATAATTCATTATTATCGTTACGTTTAAAGCTGGACGGAGAGTTTCATGGAGGGCTTATTGCATGGCCGTTCCTACAGATATTTCATAAATATAAATGTGAAAACATTAAAACGCCGTGATGTGCAACACGTCCCTCAGAACGCTTGTTATCCAGCTTTGAGTGAAGAAATAACACGACTGTAATTAGAGAATGTGCTGTGCCTGTCCTGACGTGACTGTAAACTCTAATCCACGTTGTAATTTCATGCATTAAGGCTGGAATGAGCTCAAACTGCTGCATGTCTTACCCTGATGAGGCCCGCCTCGGGGCCTTCTTTGTCAAACGTTTGTCTGGCCTTGGCTATGGCCAGGATGACACCTTGCATCGCCGGGGTGAGCATCATCTGGGAGAGGACACGGTGAGGCAGACGACGACGTCAAGATTTACATGCAGCGACAGAGTGAGACACACATCAGAATCTCAGGTTTTGGTTTTTGACTTGGAAAATGAAACCAGAGCAAATTATTCCTGAACTGGTTTCGTATTTAAAGATACTGAATGAAAACCAGTCAAACAAAATTCCTCCACAGTATTGAAAGTCTCTATAAAAGTCCTTTAGGTTGTGATCATCTCATATAACAGAAACAGCGTTTTGACTTTGTGAATCTGCCTGTATGGGGAATGGCGCATGCGCAGGCAGCGTTTGCTTTAAGTCCATATCGTCCATCCTTACTTTGGACCTTAAAATGTAGTTTGTACTGAATTTCTCCACTGTGAGATCAATAAAGTCTATCTTATCTTATCTTATCTTATCTTACCTTATCTTATCTTATCTTATCATGACTGCCACAATGACTCTTAATGACATTGGCTAAAAATGATAAAGAGCTGACTAAAGCTTTAATATGTGTAGATATATTAACAAATTCAGCAACCCTCAAATCAAAGGTCAGGTTATTTTAAGTGTTTTATTTCTTTGTCTTTCACAAAAACAACAATAGAACCAGCAGTGGATGACTCTGGTATAACATTTAAACATTTTAAACACTTTTGAGAGCCACTGTTAGAAACTGAGAGAAAATGATGATGTAATGATTGTTATTTTAGGACCAATGAGGTTTTATGTCCTTTTCTTCTGCAACATTAATGTAAATCCATCCGTTGTCCTTAACAATGCGGGGCTGTAACGTTACGGGCATTAATATTAACGTTTCTGTAAAATGTTTAGGCTTACATGTGGACCTACGTGGTGTTACTTTCTACCTGGAAACCACACTGCGGTCATTCCTTACCTCCTCATTGTATCCATCAGCATCCGCCCTCACCGTGATCCTGCCCACGTTGGGGATCTCCACCTCTGAGACCTCGTTCTCAGGCTGCCTCTGCCTGGCTGGAGCCTCCTCCTCCTTCTCCTCCTCCTGCTGCTGCTGCTCCTCGTCTCCCGGCTCGTCTCCGTGTCCAGGAGCCTCCCCAGAAGCTTCGGCCTCATCTGGAGGGTCAGAGGTCAGCCCCGCCACCTCCACACGCACATGGAGCTCAGACGGCGGCGGATAACCGAGGTCCGTATCCAAGCCCCGGGTCTGAGAAGGAGACGAGGAACAAAATCATACATCTATTAACTTTATTTATGATGACAAATAGAGTTGAGCAACTGAGATGTTCATGTGAAATATGAAAAATATGCCTCTAAACAGAACTAAAAATGACTGTGATCTACAGAACCGCCCAAACGGATCCTTGACTCAGACACTTATTTCTGTGACCCAGAACTGTTGACCCACTTTCCCGTCTGCAGGGATAATATGAGTAGGGTTGTGGGGTGAGGGAGGGGGGGGGGGGGGGGGACTTTCCCACCTGACTCTGCAGCTCCGCTGGGTTTGGGCCCGGTTCCAGGGTGTCGCTGACAGCGGGACTGTCGGTGGCGTCTGCTTGGACCTCAGGACTCGCTGACGGAGGCGATAGCTCCGAATCCTCGGCTGCTGAAGGAGACGGACAGAGGCTAGACCCGATATGCTCGCGCTGGCAAAGTTCATATCTTAATAAAGAGCAAAGATGACTTGAGTAAATATAAAATATAGTTTGTAAATGGTGACCTCATTTGCATAAAAACAGCAAGCCAAGCCAGGCTGCCTCTATGGTAAAGGTATTTTACCCCCTTACGTCCCTGTGGAGGAATTATGGCCCGCTCTTTGCAGAACTGTTTAAATTCAGCTGCACTACACGGATTTGGAGGCTTTAAAGGAGAAGTCCGGTCAAAATCAGAATTCAAACTGCTGAAAGTACTTTAAATATAAAACTACTACATACTGTGCAAAAAATTATAAGTTTTTTTAATTAATAATAATTCTCATTTAATCATGTTTATGTGGAGGAATCCATCTTGGTCAAGAATAGTACTGTCACCTCCCATTTTTTTACGTCACTCGGCGGACCCGCTGTTGAGCAAGTTTCAACGCTCTGTTTGTCACGCCGCACTATTTTCCAAGATCAAACTCAGTCGGGTCCTACAGTATATATCTATACACGTGTGTGTGTGTGTGTGTGTGTGCGCGCTCCGCGCAGCACGTCTTTGCATCTAACAGACGGGGTTTCAGTTTCAGTTTGCAGAAGAGCGCGCGCACACACACACAGCGGAGGAGAGATCGCTGAAGTGACTGTTGAAATAAGCAATGTTTTTTCCTCTTTTACCAGTTGTGTTGGAACATCCGATGGCCATGCACGTGGGCATTGTTGCTTCAGCAATAGCTCTTGGGAATGTCAGCGGTGAAGTCCTCTGGAAATCCGAAATAATTATTGATGATCGCAGCTGTGTAGAACGGCTCCTATTGACTTTGCATGGAAAGCGGAGAGAAATGCTGTCGCCGCTTCCGCTCTTCCACGTCGCAGGATGTGATGTCAAACGCCCCTTACTGCCCATATTTGGGCAGTCATGTCAGCCCCCATACACAGTGATTCAGACGACAATTTATGTTTTTATTTTCTTATTGATTAAAGATAAGTTCATTAAATAACCACAAATGTATTAGTTTTAGTTATAGCTAATGATACCCTGATTTTTCCTTGTTGACCGGACTTCCCCTTTAAGGTCATAACACAACATGTCAATCAGATTTAAGTGTAGGCTTTGACTAGGCCATTCCAAAACCGTTGATTGTTTTTTTTTGTTTTGTTTCCTTGAGACGTGAACAGAAATGATGGTTGGGGAAATCGTCCAGGCCCGGACCATCACTCTACCACCACCGTGTTTTACTGTCGGTATGACGCTCCGCTTCTGAAATACCGTGTTCATTTTAGACCACATGTAACAAGACTAACACCTCCAAAAAGGTCCACTTCTGTCTCATCAATCCATAGAAGACTTTCCCAAAAGTCTTGGAGATCGTCAGGATCTTTTTTGGTAAAAGTGAGAAAAGCTTTTGTGTTTTTTTTTGTGGGTCAGCACTAGTTCTGGCCTTGATTCTCTCCCATGGAGGCCATTGTTGTCCAGTCTCTGATTCTGCTTGTTAAATCATGAGCTCTGACTTTAACCGAGGCAGAGAGGTCTACGGAGCTGTAGATGTTGTTCTGGGTCCTTCTGTGACCACGGGACGAGTTGCTAATAAACTCCTGTTTTCTCCATTTGTAGTTAAAGGGTCTGATTGTAGTTCTCTGGTGCCCCAAAGTCTCACAAAAGACTCTTTCCAAAATGCTAGATCTTAGTGACTTTATTTCTCTTCTGTTCCTGAATTTCTACAGTTCAGGGGACAACATTTTTAAATCTTTTTTAAATCTTTATTCTGCTTCAGGTGGTCAGACAGGTTATTTTTTTATTGATGGTCTATATTCCACAGATCTGGCAGTAATCAGGCAAGTGAAATCAGTTAATTACCCCAAAATGAAGTTAAAAAGTTAATTCATTATTAAACAAGGGGGTGATTACTTTTTTTTTCACAGCGGCAGATTTAATAGCTGTTTCCTTTTTGCCAAATTTAATTAATCTTCTCAAAACTGCATTTTGTATTTTTTCAAAATATCCATGAGACGCACTGTTAAGGAGCTTCTTGCATTGTGTTAACAAACAAACAAATACTCAAGAGAAAAACGAAGTTTAAGAAAGTCTGCAGTAACATTTTATTTTTAACTGTTTATTTATCTGTTTTTATCATTTATCATTGTTTTTATCATCTACGACTTCCTTAAGTCCAAACTGAGCATCAGAAGGAGGAAGAAATGGGATTTAAGTGACTCTGAACGTGGCTGATCTGAGTTTTTTCCAGAAAGTGCTGATCTGCTGGGCTTTTCACCCAGAAATATCCCATAGATTCACAGAAAATGGTCCTGTTCACGTCAGAGGTGAGTTACCAGAGGGGACCAGTAGCTTATATAACCGCTGGTTATCACCATCTCTGAGGGGACAACAAGTGCAGCCGTAAAGCAGATGGGCTACAGTCAGCTAAGACCAAAATTACCTGTAAAATGCCGCCTGGAGTCACGCCTCAGGCTGATGGTGGTGGTATAACGGTATGGGGGACGTGTTGTCAGCACCTTTTGGGCCTGTGAGTATCAGCCGAGCTCTATTTGAACCCCACAGCCTAGTATGAGTGTTGTTGCTCACCAAGTCCATCACTTTATCATCACCGTCAACCTACTTCCAGCAGGACACTGGAGCACGGCACAAATATCAGATCATCTCAAACCATTTTCTTGGACATGGCACTAAATCCACAAACCAAAGTTCTGCACCGTCAGCAGATCTGGAACAGATGAGGTGGAACGACGATTTTCCACACGGATGTGCAGCCAACACATCCACGGCAACCGTGTGATGCTATCCAGTCAATGCGGACTGACCCTGCTGCCCTCATGAACTGAGGCAGTTCTGAAGGAGTCAAACCCGGTACGACCACAGCGTACCAACTAAAGCGGGGTCTCGGCTCCTCTTAACCTGGACATTATACGCACCTTCAGGCGTCTCTCTGGCATCACCGTCTGCGGTCTCCTCCTCTGAACCTGACCGCGGCTCTAAAGCTGCTCCTTGGTCCAGCTCTTCAGGTGAAGGTCCAGACTGCGGTGCCGGCTCGACGGCGGTCTGCTGTGGACTCTCCACGCCGGAGCTTGGCGGCCCCGCGGCGGTCGCGGACTCTTCCTGCGGGGTGGCGGTCTGGCAGAACTGCTCCTCCCACTCGCTGAGCTCCTGCTGGAACCAGCGGTTATCCTCCTGGACGTAGCGTCTGAGGGCGGCCGGCAGGGAGTCCATACCGTGGAGCACCTGGCCCGTCTCATCATCTGTGTCTTCTGGGTGGAGCGAGGATATGGTTAGATGGAAGGTTCCCACAACAAACCTATTCGGTTTTCCTTCTATTAATCCTTAAAATCGCTATAAATAATTAAAGTCCCTCACAGCAGCTGATATTTATGTATTTTTCTAGACTACAGTACCTAAAATTTAAGTCCAGCTGGGAATTATCATTACTTTTTATATTCTGATACTCTCATGTGACCCAGTGAGCATCGCTCTGACAATATTAATAAACATCTGCATTTACCATACATGTCTAAGCTAAAAATGAACTACTCTTTTTGTTAATTTAGCATTAAGTTAGCAACATTTAGCCAGGATACAAGGTTTGGGAACGTGTGGCAATGAAACTCTCCTGATCACAATCTGAAGGCTTTTACTCCAAATTCATGCCAAATGATTTCTGCTTTTTCAAGAATTATATAATCATCTTTTACAATTTCCCAAATACATTTTGTTATCAGCACACAGGTGCCAATATGACAAACATAGCTGATTTTACACATTTTCACTTCTTTATACAACAAATCAATTAAGAAATGAAGCCAAAAAAGGCCTACATGGAGGCTATGACTGTGAAAATTATTTGTTTTGCTCACACTGAGGACACAACGGTTGAAATTCATCTTTTATTGCTGTAGTGTGACCCCACACTGGAAGTTTAAGAAAATTAAAAAAACAAATTACTTCATGTGAGTGCATTTATTTAGTGGGGGAAAAGATCTCATGTTAGAAAATGTTTTTAGCAAAACCACTGGTGGCATAAATATTGGCACAGCAAACAAAGAGGCTTGTTTCTCTGAGCTTTTCATCAAAATAAGAAAGCCAAGGGAGAGCGTGCAGGGCGGACTCATGCATCCAGGAGGCCTTAGAGGGCCGAGCATGAAGCTCTGGTTCGCTATGCTGCAAACTGGGCTTCAGGCTTTGAGCCGTGGCATCAAGACGGAGCTTCTGAGCAACAAAGACTCTTGATTGGTCTGATGTTTAAAGGTGCATAGCCACGTTATTTGACTTTTTTTATTTATTTATACGTCAGTGCCTCACTTTGGTTGCATACAAAGTTTTTATGAAAGATTATCACGTCCTGTTGGTGTATTAATTGTTATTTTGGTGTTTTATGCTTTTTTTTGCTCAATTTGTTAATGAAACCTTTTGTGTTTATTTACAATTATAACAGAAGTACGTACTGCGCATGCGCAGCAGGGGTTAAAACAAGTAAGCGGCTAACGGCTATTAGCATCTCCCAGGGAAACAATGAAGAAAGGTCCAAGATCCAGTGAAAAAAAACGCAAAATATATGATTCTAAGAGGGAAAAGCCTGGAATGTCTCTGGGAATCCAGTCTGAACGTTGGTGTTCACTGAAGCAGATATTAAACCTGCCGAGGCTCAGATGTGACGCAGAGTTGACTGACGTGAGTAAATGTTCTGATATGAGGCTCTTAAAGTTGCTGTAGATGGTTTATTTAATTAATAACAGTTGGTCTTCATCACGCCAAGCTGCTGCTTTACTGCGAGGCGTCGCAGAGGGTCAGGCTCTGTCCGCCATTATTTATTTATAAGTGATTTATTAATTAAGCAAACCGGCTTTATGATAGTTCTGTGATACTGCCACTAGATGGCGCCATGTCTGTTTATATCTGTTAATAGCGCCTGACAGCAAATTATCTTTCAGCTCAAAAAGGACCATCAAAACACTATTAAGATGGAGGCTTGGTGTATATAACATTATTTTATCATGATTAAATGGTTTTTGGTCTGATTTAATAAGCATATTATGTGGCTACGTACCTTTAACAAAAGGTGAATAAGTGGTAAAGCATCCCATGCATGCATCCTTGTTCTGTGTCCACTGTGTGTGTCTGATCCGTCTTCTCAAAGCTGCAGTGATTGGCAGCAGATGAGCGCTCATATAGAGCCGGGATCTGCTGCAGCTCTCTTCCTTCCGCCCCATGCTTGCTCAGGAGGAGAGATTGCTGCAGCCGTTTGTTGTGAATTTGACAATATATAAATAAACGGT
Source organism: Fundulus diaphanus (assembly GCA_037039145.1). Classification (NCBI taxonomy): domain Eukaryota; kingdom Metazoa; phylum Chordata; class Actinopteri; order Cyprinodontiformes; family Fundulidae; genus Fundulus; species Fundulus diaphanus. Next base: position 48,923,690 of record CM073136.1, read on the forward strand.
TTTGACTCTTTAGCACGGTGGAGGCTGAGTCATGCCGTGGGCCTGTTTCTTTCAAAAGTGTGGGAACCTTGTTAGAGTGCATGACGTCGTCATCCAGTGAACTTCCCCAGCCAGAAAACTGGAAATGGGTCGTCAGGTCAGATAAGATCCAGCTAAACAAAGGAATGGATCACCAGAACTGAACCTAACCTTCCATGACCGTCCCAGTCCTCAGACCAGTGTAGAAAACCTGGTGGATGAGTCGAGGAGCCGAGAGCATCAGGGAGGTCCCAGGACTCTGGTCCATCTAGATATGGATCAAAGATCCGTCTCTCTACAGACGTAGACTCAGTGAGACCTTGTAGGGGAAGACTAGGCGCTGTCCTGCTGCCAGAAGTGCCAGTAAATGTGGCATCGATTGATTTCTACGTGTACTTCTCACTGTTTGACTTTTTATCCCACTGAATAAACTGAAAAGTTGGATCTGTAGAAATGTAGCGAGATAATGCTACTGCAGTAAAAGGTCAACGCATCTTATATTCACCTGAGGTGGCAGACACTGCAGCAGGGATGGAGATTTCTAACAGCATCATATTTGATTCATTCCACGATCAGATTCTGAACGGGGGAGCTGCTTTAAATAAAATCTGCATTGACCGAATCAAAGAAGAGAGTGGTGTAAATCATGTCGTTTGTGTACCTGTGATCAGCTGCGGCAGCCGGTCATCGATGTACATCAGGCAGTACGCGCTGGCGTTGGTCATCCCCCCAAACGAGTCTCTCTCCAGCTCCTCCCACGAGGACTCGGTGATGCTGACGTCGTTGTACTTCATCCAGCGGCGGTTGGCGTGGTCGTAGATGTACGCCCAGTAATGACCCGCCGACGCCTGACCTTCATGTACGAGCACCGCATGCAGTCTGTAGGGCACCTATCGGATTCGGATTCAGATCTTTAAACATTGGCTTATGACCACTGTCGCAAACCTCTGTGTATTTTATTAAGATTTTACGTAAATGACCAACAGAAAGTAGTGCTTAATTGTGAAGCAGAGCGATAACAGGTGTTTTTTTTTTTTTAATATTCCAATTTTACCATTACATATACGCATATATTGTAGTGACATCATAAATGCTTCATATTGTGCAGCCGTAGCATGCGTTTCTATTCAGAGAGTCAAGATTTTGCAAAATCGCTCCATCTCCAACAGACTGGAAAGCATCAATGAGCATAAATCTTGTAAGTCTGATTCTAAAATGAATTTAGGTCTCGAATTTGGCTCTTCTGACCCCTATAGTCATCAGTTAAATTGGGCCCAACACATAAGTAAATGTATTATTAGTATTATTTGAAAAAAAAACCTTTAAAAACTACAGATAATTTTCTTTTTGCTACCTAATTCTACAGCACTTTCCGCTGGCCAGCGAGACACATTATAGAGTTTGAGGTTGCAACTTGAGCGAATGTTAAAACAGTTCAGGTGGTGTGGATACATTTACAAACCACTGCGCAGGTGAAAAGCACATCTTACCTGGCAGAGACTGTTGTCTGAGTACATGCCTTCCAGCGTCTGAGTGAGCTTGTCTATGGTGGTCTTTAACTCTGTAACAGAAAAGTAACACAAACCCAGACCGAATACAGACTTTACAAAACTCTCCCTCTGATAAACACTGAAATTATTGCTTCAGACTTTTGGCTCAGAAATTAGAATATCATGAAATAGTTTATAATAACCTTTGTCCCTCATTTCAGACAGTGAAACTCATATATTATATAGATTTATTACATAGAAATAAATCAACCCTTTATTTCTTGCGTTTTTTTTAATTCAATTCAATTTTATTCACACAGCGCCAATTCACATCACGTCATCTCAAGGCTCTTTCCAAAGTCAGACTCCATCAGATCCTCCAGGTTGGTCAGAAAGTTTCCTCTCTAAGGAAACCCAGCAGGTTGCATCAAGTCTTGACAAGCAGCTTTATTATTATTATTATGATTATTGCCACTGAGAATGAAAAACCTAAAATTCTTTGTCTCGGAAAGTTTCAACATTGTGTAAATCTTTTTATATAGGAAGCTCATGACGTCACACCCTAATTGGCCAATTAACCCAAAACACCTGCAAAGGTGTTTCCTGAGCCTCCAGATCAGGCGTGGCAAACGAGGTCCGGTGTCCTGCAACGTTTTTATGCGTCTCTGCTTCAACACGGCTGAGTCAAATTATCAGGTCATCAGAACCTCAGAACCTCCTCAGCATCTGAGGAGCTAATTAAGTCATTTGATGGATCCTGGTCCACTGGGTTTTCTGAAGGCCACAGTCAACAGAACCGTCTACCAGGAGCCTTTCCCTCCTTCTGCTGACAAGTTTTATGAACATGCCGACCAGCCGACCACATTGTCCAAGGCACCAAAAGCTGGTCCAATCACCATGGTGGTGCGACCAGAACCCCGTGGAGAATCTATGGAGCATTGTCCAGAGGACGATGAGAGACACCAGAACCAACGATGCAGATGACCTGAAGGCTGGGATGAGAGCAACCCGAGCTTCCAGCAGAACCACAGGCTGACCTCCTTCATGCCACGCAGCATTGATGCAGGAATGAATGCACAATGAGCCCAGACCCGCTACTGAGTGCAGAGAAGTGAACATACTGTTCAGGAGTCTGACATTGCTGTTTAAACTATATTTGGACACACGGTCAAACTTACGTAATTAATATATAACTTTCAATTTCTGACATGGGGAACAATAAATATAGATCCTTTTCACCATATTTAAATTTTTTTTAAATGACGTCAGTCAGAACTTAAAGACACAGACCGGGTCCATTTTCACTAAGGCTGGAAATAATTTGTCGCATCAGCAAGAGTGGAACATTTAGCTGAAACACTTGGAAACATTCAACCTTATTTCTCTCTATGGGTCTATGTCCCACTCGCTTCTTATTCTACACAGGACAAAGCGTGACAGCTGCACTGTGAACGTCGCGAGTACCGTTTATGTCGTGCTCCACTTCGGCCCTCCAGCGCCGCAGGCAGGTCTTAACGAAGTGCAGCTCTTCTTCGGTGGCGCTGTGAGGCGCCGGGTGTGGCGGGCAGTCAGAGGGGTGCTTACACTGGGTGAAGGGCTTGTAAATGGGCGTCTGCTGGCAGCTGGAGACGCTGGAGAGCAGCCCGTCTGACGGATCTTTATCTCCGGGTTCACTGGTGGGAACAACAGCTTAATGTTAACCCGGAGGACGACGTCCGTCTGTGTTTGTGCACGAAGGAGAAGGCCGACGCACCTGTTGTCTTTGGCCTCGGAGAGAGGGTGGCTCGCAGGAGGCGGTGAGGACGTGGCGAGTCGCGGGTCTTCGGCTGGCGACACGCTGGAGGGTTTGGTGGCGGCGAACTCGAGAACGAACTGAAGCATGTCGGCCAGAGGGTACTTCATAGGTCCTGAGCCATAGTTTTTATAACTTTGACCAGAGACAAAAGACAATTAGATAACGAGTTACGATGGTCTGTTGCTTCGCTTTTCATATTCGGTTAGATCTCATGTTTTTACACCTCCTCATACTTCTTGTTTCCCTTTAGATACACAGTTAGCCAGATTCTCATCACTGTCAGTAAAAGCAACATTCATTTCTTTTTCTGTTCAGAAAGTTCAGTAAAGCTGGATATTTTCTCACCACACGAGTTTCTGCTGGAGGACGGCGAGTTGCTCCTTGAGTTTCTTCACTTCGCCTCTCCTCTCATTGGTCCGTTCTATGTTTTTGTGCAGATATCTGTGTAATAAAACATCCATGTGCATCTCGGTTGGTTAAAATGCCTCAGAAAAGTTATTTTATCTCATTCGTTTCACACAGAGTGACACTGTTGGTTCATTTGGTTCATTTAGGCTCACAGTGAAAATTAAAGCAGACCAATTTAAATAAAAAGAATAAAATAAACACTTGAACTATGTTGCTCTGAGTAAGAAATCTACATAAATGAGTTTAACTGAATTCCTCGAATTTCAAATTTATGAAGAATTTGAAGGTTTTTTTGGTTACCTGTCCATGTAAATGATTTGTGGAAACTCTAATTTTTTGTGGATCTTCTCCGGACGCCCGAGCTGGGTGTTGAACTCAAATCTAGAAAGTTCAAAGGTCAGGACCGGCGGCAGTTTCTTGAACCACCTCTGCAAAGCAGACGAGACAGAAGGGGTCTCAGCAGGAAGTCAGGAGTTTACAGCATATTTCATATTTTTTGAACGGCTCACCTCTCGTCCAGAGGTGACGGTGTGATCCGAGTGCAGCGACTCGATCTCCTTCTCAACCATGGCGCCTTCCAGGCATTCATCCAGGTCGCTGAAGCCGTTGACCTGCAGGGGGTACTGCCCGAACTGCTCGATGTTGTACAGCGTCTTGCCTGAACCCAGCCACACAGATCAGATGCACTGAGACAGAACCAGAACCAGAACCAGGAGAGCATGAAGAAGCAGAGCCATGAAGCGCGTACCTTCATGTCGCCTCTCTGTCACAAAGGTGCCGTAGAACAGCTGGACCAGTGGGTTCTGCTGCTTGTCCTCTGCGCTCCTGAACGTAGATTTGGACACTTGAGCCATTAGGAAGTAACAAAAAAAAAAATGTCTGACACTGACAGCTTTAACTGATGACTTACTTTCCATTGGCTGCCAGTTGAAATGCGTCCTCCAACCAGTCAAGCAGTTTGTGGGAAAACTCGCTGACATCCTGAAAGTAGACAAAGATAACCCAGGGAATTACAAAAAAGATGATTTTTAAATGATGATTTCATTCATGAAGGAAAAAAAAAAAGTTTCTAAACCGCCCTGACCCTTTGTGAAAAGTAATCGCCCCCTAAACCTAATCACTAGTCCGTCCGTCCTTTCTCTTTCACTTAATCCGAGACAACAGGTCCAGAAAGGAACCCCAGAAATCCCTCTCTGCCCAGCAACGTCCTCCAGCTCATTCTGGGTAATTTAAGGTGTTCCTAGGCCAGACGGGATATACATATAGTCCCTGTGAGTTCTGGGTCTTCCCAGGGTCTCCTCCCAGTGGGACGTGCCCAGAAAACCTCTAAAAGGAGTCAGTTTAAGTGGTTTGAACATCCTGATCAGATGTCTAAAGCACCTCAACTGACCCCTCTCTATGCGGAGAAGCAGCGGCTCTACTTTGAGCTCCTCACCCTATCTCTAAGGCTGAGGCACATCCGTCTCCTGTTCCAGCAGGTGCCAAAGCTGCTTCGCTGGACTGATCCCAGGAAACTAGAGACGCCTTTGAGTAACACGAAGTCCTTGTGGTGTTTAAGAAAGCTTTGTGACGTGGTGCCTCATCCTGCTGGAAGTAAATGCCGGAAGATTGGTGCACCGTGGTCGTAAAGGCATGCACACGATCCACAACAACACTGATGTATGTTGTGATGCTTAAATGGTGTTGGTACCGAGGGGCCCAAAGTGTGCCAAGAAAACATCCCTCATGCATTTTTACCACGAGGAGCAGCCATAACTGTTTAAAAGCTTAGCAGTAGTCATATTAGTTACTGTTTCCTTTCTGGAACCAGACCTCTGACATCCGCCGCCCCTCCCTAAGAGCTTTAGACGTTCTCTGGGTCAGGGGTGGCAAACTATTTCTACATTGGGCCATTTTGGTATCATGAAGTCATTAAAAGGGCCGGTTGAACCTATAGATGACACTTTTGATTTCATAATTTCATTCAAGTTCACATAAACATGTAAAGAAAATGCACAGTAACATAAAAGTAGCACCCTTAGTCTCCATTTAAAAAGTTTATCTGCAAAAAAAGTTGATATTTGGGTGAGTTACATTCTAAACTCATCATTCTGCATCACTTTTTCTCTTTTTGGACATTTCTGGGTTGTTTTAACGTGTTATGGGAAAACTGACACCTAGTGGCAGGATGCTGTTACTACATAGTTATAAAAAATCAACATTCGCTACAGGAGGCCCAGTTTTAGCCCCTTTATACACTTTAAACGAATATATGCCTCTACTTTATGACATGATATGCCTTTTTTGGCTTAGATGGCCGGATAAATCGCCTTGACGGGCCAGATTCGGCCCGCGGGCCTTGAGTTTGACACGTGTGCTCTAGGTGGTTGTGAATGGGTGAAAATCCCAGTAGATCAGCCGGTTCTGAATCACCCAGACCGGCCCATGTGGCACCAACAACCAGGCCACGTTTAAAGTCACTTCCATCTCCTTTCTTCTCCGTTTCTGATCCTCAGGTTGAACTTCAGAAAGTTGTCTTTGCTGCGCCTGGATGCCAGTTTCAGCTCGGAGCTGCTGCCGTGTGATTGGCTGATTCTAGTCGTGTTAATAAGCAGTTAAATTGGCTCTTGAGTCTTTAATGTCTAATGTCATCTAATTTTTGGATTTATTCTTCTCAATCTGTCAACTTGGGAATGTATTCAGTCATTAAATTCCTGGCCACTGCAACAGCAATGGGGGGCTTATTCCAGGGAAAGCAGAACACTAAACTGGTCTACAGCTGATAATGAGGTGTTGTTGAGATATGGAATGATTTTTTTATCTGGAAGTGAGGTTGGATCCACTGGTGGATTCTCCAGGCACGCTGTTTCCATGGTAGGAGCTGCGTGTGTGTTTTGTACCTGCTGAGCCTCGCTGGTCCTAAAGGCGTCTCGCAGTAACTCCACCGCAGCAGAGGGGTCCACAAACCTGCGAGTGGATCCCAACATGAGGGCGAACAGGCAGCGCAGCTCCTGCATGAAAGCTATGTTCCTCTTGTCCTGTCGTCATAAAGTCAAAGACGGGTTTTAAAGGGAGTGTTGAGAATAAAGCATTACTCGGTGCACCTGAGCGTGAAAGAACTGTGCTGCTACTCACCGCATGGCTCTTACACTTCTCCAGAACTTGTTCAGACAGATGGTAGTTGAGAACCAGCCTCCTGAAGACGGGTAAGTGGAAGAGTGACTGCGACAAAACGAGCAGCATTAAATCAACCTTAAAGTAACGCCCAGACATGGAAAATTCAGGGGATTGGACAGAAGTGAAGCAGTCTAGTGATTTCACTAAATACAATTTTTTTTAATTATAGATATTTTTATTTTATTTATATATATATATATATATATATATATATATATATATATATATATATTAAACAAATAAACAATAAAAAAAAATAAAAAATAAAAATATATAAACAAATAAAATAATACAAGACGTAAATTTTTTTCATACCGCCTCAGCATGAAAACGCTGAGGCGGTTTAAACTGCATGTGGGGTCAATTTAATTAAGATTGAAAAGAAACTTTAAATGTAATTCAGTCTGAGAATCTCTTGAACCATGAAGACATGACTGCTGGAGACAAGCATTCCCACAGCATGATGCTGCCACCACCATGTTTGACAGTGAGGATATTATATTCAGGGTGTCGTATGGTAACTTGTTTTCACACATAGTGGCCAAAACGTAAATTTTATGTCTCATTTGACTCAACGACCGTCTTTCTGCTGAAAGAAAAACTGGGATCCTGCTGGAAACAGCTTGTTTACCTCTCAGGAGATTTAAAAACACGTAATTTCTCCGTTTTTTTTTTTATCAGCCCAGATTTACTGATTATGTTTTCGTCGCCAACGTCAAAAAGTTTTGTTCCAGCAGCCAACAACCAGCGCAGGTCTGGAACAGGACACTTATGTTGCTGACCGGGAAGCAGGCGTTGGGACCTGATGGAAACTTCTAAGCGTTTCCGTTTGAGAAGGAAATCCAGTTATGGTTTATCTCCGTTTTACTGTAATTTATGAGCTGCCCAATGAATCTGACAGCATGGAAACCTTTTTTTAAGTGAGACTGCTGTAGTGACAGCCAGAAGAAGCAGCAGAAAACAGAAGAGCATTGGTATTCTGACGACGCCTCCTCAGATATTACCGCCTGACGTCTAAACGGAGCATATCTCAGCGTAACAGACACAAACAATCACGTCTCCCCTCTCTGTCTGCCGCCGACGTCCTCGCATCGCTCGCTGCTTAATTAACCGCTCAGCCTGCGTACCTCAGAGAGGGTTCTGGTTTCTGTCGAGCCACCTGATAGCCCTGGATGGGCTCAGTCAGGAATGGACTTATAATGCAATTAGCAGCCGACATCCAAACTGTTGGCTCTAATTGAGCAGAGGGCCGGACCTCTACTGTCCGCCTTTCAGGTCGATTTTTAACCTCATTAGCAGGAGAATACTGAGAAGGAAATCTGAGCTACATCCCTGCCTAAATCACGGCGCCATCGACGGTTTAAGGTCAAAATGGGCACAAAAATCCCCCCGAAAATAACAAAACCGCAACGATAACTTTAAGGATTTGGGAGGTTCGTAAAATATGCGATGACAATGACACAAGGACAAACTTGTGTTTGAACCAGATAAGCTCAACACTTTCAACAATATCTGACTTCTTCTGCTCCCAGCTGATACTGATACATATAATACCCTCAAGGCCGATGTCCTCCCTGGCCTGAATCCCTCCCATCAGTACGTAGGGCTGGACGATAATTCAACAACAATATACAATATATTGATCGATAAACGTGTATTGATGATAGAAAAAAAAAAGGTCAATGAAAACTTCAATAGAATAACAGCTTTCCTTCCTTTTGCATTCTAGTCATGTAGGTTAATATTACAGTCATTACATCCTCCCAACCAATCACAACGCAGACCCAGGAAGCTCCGCCCCCTTCAAAGAGTAAAGAGCACACGTTCTTTTTTCTTTTTTAAAAACTTGCAGTTTTGGTAAAAAGTTGGTTGAATAAAGGGTTGAGTTTGAATTCAGTGTTTGTGTCTTTATCTAAAAATAGGTTGCCAAGCAACAGCATAAAATGGCCAGGGCTGCACTTAAAATATATGTTTTGAATTTGTTGATAATTATCGATATACATCAATATGATTTATATTTTATCAATATGCTTTTTTTCTATATCGTCCAGCCCTATCAGTACGCAGCCAAACTCTGCAGAGTTCTGCCAGTGGCCTCATTATGTGGGTCAGGTGGACTGAAGCAGAGACGTGTAAAAGTCTGGATCCTCTCCTATGGTCCTGTCTCTTCACCTCGCCGCAGAGGGTTTCTGTGGGTTTGCAGTCGGAGACGGCCATGCAGAAGGTGGATGTTGTGTGTGAAGAATCTTCAGGTGTATGAAACAGTTTGTGACGCCGCGGAGTCTTATGGGCTTTTTGGAAGAGAAACAGACCCACAGCATTGCACATCCTCCACCGTGCCTAACACCGGGTGACTGTGGCACTGTAGTTGTTTTGCAATCCAAAAATCTCTGGCGTACTGCAGCATAAGGCACTTTGAGAGATCGGTCTGATACGCAAAGCCCGTTTGGGCCTGAGGAGCTTTTCCACACATTCATTCTGTTTTACACCAGGCTATCCTGGAGGGCGTGTTGTCCAAAAGCTCAAACTTAGTCTTGTTTTGAAGGTCCAGAAGAATCCGACAGGAAAGGCTTTTCCTACTAAACAAATAGTTTCCACATATACTCAGTGAAGTAGAATAAGTGACCAGATGAAGCTCACTTGTCTGATTAAAAAAACCTTTAGAAAATAACAACCTTTAAGCTGGTATCAAATATACTTCTCATTAAGCCCACATTTCTGTATAAAAAACGGCTCTGCATTGGTTTGATCTGATCCTCTAATCTTAATTGTTGTGTTTTCATTAGCTGTAAGCAGAAAATCATCATAACGAACAGAAATAAAGGCTCAAAACCAGCATTCTGTGTGCAATTAACATCCATAATGTGTTTCACTTAATGAATCGAGTTACAAAGATAAATCTAATGGTTGTTATGGAGTCCTGGCTGTAGATTTGGGCCTCTCATCCTTCTCTTTCTGAAAAACTACCCCTGTTTCATCTTATAGTTTTACTCCATGGAAACAAGAATTCATGGATCTCTAATTATTATTTCATAAATGGTCTGAAAATGAAAGCAATAAATTATTTAAAAAAATGACTCAGTTACATGTATTTCATAGGAAATAATTTTTCTCCCACTGGATAATTGCACTCAAATTAAAGGTTGAATCGTGTTTCTGTAATGAAGGAGGAATTTAATTCAAGGCTTTTTTTTACAGTGTTGCTAAGAAATCTGGAGGCTGCTGTATTTATGTTGTTCTGATTTCACCTTGCACATCAAATAACATGTCAAATGGGGACTAATTTGCTTTTAAAAAAAGTAAATTAAATAAAACTGTGTTTTTTTCTATTTCTCCCCACATTACTGCCAAGCAAAGTTATTCAGCCCAGTATTTCATCATCCAACCAAAAATACAACAACAATATGAAGACATACGTTCAACTTTGTAATTACATGTGTGGCTATTGTTATATTTTATCATTGTCAATATTACAATTGAATTGTAATGCAGCTATTTAGGCAGTGTGTACAGAAGCACGTTGGAAGCTAAATGCTCAGTGAATCACCAGGTTTTCTGTTTTTAACAAGGCAAGTCGCACTGTTTACTCTCACCTGGATGACGGCACTGAACCAGCAGGTGTTCCCTACGTTGCGGATGCCGACGGGCCAGTCGTCCTGACGGATCCAGTCTGCAGGGCTGCACATCTCGCTCTGCGCTTCACACCTCTTCCTCTTCATACGGGCTGTATTTTCTTCAGCACTGGCCTCCAGAGCCCTGTTGGAGAGCAAATTACCGTTTTTGAAAGAATCTAACTGACTGCTATATGAAATACAAGTGGATTTATGACAAAAGAAGAAAGTACACACTTTATCCAGCGCTTTAATGTGTAAATCATCTGATCTGTTCAAGGTTCTAAAATAGTTTAAATTAAATCAGAAGTGGACAAAAACACAATTCAATTAAATTTTATTTATATAGCCACAATTCAAAACACATGTCATCTCAAAGTTTCCTCTCTAAGGAAACCCAGCAGGTTGCATCAAGTCTCTCCAAGCAGCATTCACTCCTCCTGAAAGAGCGTAGAGCCACAGTGGACAGTCGTCTGCATTGTTGATGGCTTTGCAGCAATCCCTCATACTGAGCATGCATGAAGCGACAGTGGAGAGGAAAACTCCCCTTTAACAGGGAGGAAAACCTCCAGCAGAACCAGGCTCAGTGTGAACGCTCATCTGCCTCGACCCACTGGGGCTTAGAGAAGACAGAGCAGAGACACAGAAAGCACAGAAGCTCACATTGATCCAGGAGTACTTTCTATGTTAAATGGTAATGGCGGATGATCTGCCTCCCCTGGATGTCACAGCTAACAGAACAGCAGATTAGGTGTACCTACTATGAAGAGAAAAAAGACAAAATCTTTCAACAAAATGTTAAAAGTTGAAATAACAGCAAACAATGCAAATTGGAGAGCAGTAGGAGAACTCAGCAGAGAGAGAAATGGAGGACCCTGATGTCCTCCAGCAGCCTAAGCCTATAGCAGCATCACTATAGAGATAGCTCAGGGTAACCTAAGCCTGTCTAACTAGAAGCTTTGTCAAAAAGGAAAGTTTTAAGATTAGTCTTAAAAGTAGACGGGGTGTCTGCCTCACGGACCAAAACTGGGAGTTGGTTCCACAGGAGAGGAGCCTGGTAGCTAAAGGATCTGCCTCCCATTCTACTTTTAGAGACTCTAGGAACCACCAGCAGACCTGCAGTCTGAGAGCGAAGTGCTCTGTTAGGAACATACGGGGTAATCAGAGCTCTGATATATGATGGAGCTTGATTATTAAGGGCTTTATACGTTAGAAGAAGAATTTTAAATTATATTCTTGATTTAACAGGAAGCCAATGAAGGGAAGCTAAAAAAGGAGAAATATGATCCCTCTTGTTGATTTTCTTCAGAATTTTCCCTGCAGCGTTTTGGATCAGCTCAAGACTTCCAACTGCATTTTGTGGACTTCCTGATAGTAAAGAATTACAATAGTCCAGCCTTGAAGAAATAAATGCATGGACTAGTTTTTCAGTGTCACTCCTGGATAAAATATTTCTATTTTTTTGCAATATTCCAGAGGTGAAAAAGGAAACCCTGGAAACCTGTTTAATATGGGATTTAAATGACGTGTCTTGGTCAAAAATAACACCAAGATTTTTTACTTTATTAACAGAGGCCAATTTAATGCCATCCAGATTAAGTGACTGATTAAGCAGTTTCTTTGTCACTGGAGGCATGTGTGCAGAAGGCTCGTCTAAGGGAGGCTAGTTTTTATCTTGATGATATAATAACTTGCAGCAAAATAGCAAAAAGAATAAAAAATTGACCATGAGTTGAAAAACTTTATTGACACAGAAAGGTTTGGGTAGTAGCTTTAAAAACTAACAATGTCATAGAATTTCGTCCTGAAAACGACGTGGGCTACATTGATAACTGGCGACCTTTCTGGGGAAAACCTGGTCTGATCCGGAGAGACGGCATCCATCCTACTTTGGATGGTGCAGCTCTTCTTTCTAGGAATCTGGCCGGATTTATTAGTTCTCCTAAATGCTGACAACCCAGGGTCCAGACCAGGAAGCAGAGCCGTAGTTTAACACACCTCTCTGCAGCTTCTGTACTGTTACCCACCCATTACCCTATTGAGAACAAATCATAAAAATCTAATAAAAATCAATATGGCTCACCTTGAACCAAAGAATAAACCAATTAAATGTGGTCTATTAAATATAAGGTCTCTCCCTCCAAAGACTTTGTTAGTTAATGAATTGGTTTCTGATAATCAGATTGATTTATTTTGTCTCACAGAAACCTGGCTACAAGAGGACTACGTTAGTATAAATGAGTCAACTCCTTCCAGTTATTTAAATTTCCACATTCCCAGATCTACAGGAAGAGGAGGAGGAGTAGCAACCATCTTTCAGTCTGATTTATTAATTAGTCCCAGGCCAATTAATAATTACAGTTCTTTTGAACATTTAACCCTCAGTTTCCCTCATCCAAACTGCAAAGCAATAAAACATCTTCTGTTTATTGTTTTGTATCGTCCACCAGGCCCTTACACTCAGTTTTTAGATCAGCTGTCAGACTTCTTATCTGATTTGGTGTTAAACACTGACAAGGTTATTATAGTGGGGGATTTTAACATTCATGTTGACACAGAATGTGATAACCTTAGTGTAGCCTTTAAAACTATCCTAGATTCAATTGGTTTTGCTCAAAATGTGCATAAACCGACGCACTCTTGGCTCCATACTTTAGACCTTGTGCTGACATATGGCATTGATTGTGAAGAATTAACAGTATTTCCTCACAACCCTGTCTTATCTGATAATTTTTAATAACATTTGAGTTCAATTTAACTGAGTTCTCCACCCCCAAAAGAGGGTTCCATTATAGTAGATCTCTATCGGATAATGCTGCATCACACTTTAAAGAGTCTGGTCCCCCTTTTAATATTGTCAGTATTGCAGAAATGCCCTGTAGATGGCAGCAATGCTGTTTCTTCCCATTCACAAATCGATACCTTTGCTAACAGTGTGACTTCGTCATTGCGTTCTGCATTGGACAATGTAGCTCCCTTGAAAAAGAAGGTGATAATTCACAGGAAGCTGGCTCCCTGGTTTAATTCAGAGCTGCGTTCCTTGAAGCACAATGTTAGGAAAGTGGAGAGAAAATGGCGCTCTACACACCAAGAGGAATCCTACCTAATCTGGAGGGACAGTCTATTGTTGTATAACAAGACCCTTCGCAGAGTTAGAGCAGCATATTTTTCATCATTAATTGAGGAGAACAAAAATAATCCTAGATTTCTCTTTAGTACAGTTGCCAAACTTACTCAGAGCCACAGCTCCGTCTATCTATCCATTCCCTTAGCTCTTAGCAGTAATGACTTTATGGGATTCTTCATAAATAAAATTGATTCCATTAAAAATAAAATAATTGGCATCCTCCCAAACATGATTACCTCGTCCTCAGTAAGTGAGGCAGCGTTGGAGGAATCTTTAGAACCTGCGCTGTGTTTGAACTGTTTAGAAGACGTAGAGCTTTCTGAGATATCTAAAATTTTAGCTTCATCTAAACCTTCTACTATTATGTTAGACCCAATCCCAACCAAGTTGTTTAAGGAGATATTCCCTTTGATTAATGCCGCTATTTTAGACATGATTAAAAAAATTCATGAAAATGAAAACATTAAAGCACTTGGAAGCAGTTTGTAAAGACCACCTAGACAGACTGCAATGACGAAACTTCATTTTATCAATGAAAACACTGATCATTACGGTCAGCACCAGAGAGAAGAAGAAAATAATTGCCATTGCTCAGCAGTCAGAAAGCAAGAAGAGGTCCTGGCACTGAGTTCTGGTTGGATACAGTTCCCGTTCAGCCGTAATTCACTTAACTATGTATGGGGATACATGCAAAATACCGCATTTAATAATGTTACAAGGGGGGATATGTGTGGAAACTAATCTGCTCCATCGGGTCATCAGACCAAACTGTGGCTCAAACGCATCTGAGAAAAATGAAAGAATAGAAAATGCAGCTTAACTCTATCAGAAACACAAACATTGAATTAAATGTATTTTGTCATGTTTGTTTTTTATGAGGCTCCCAAAAAAACATTAAAGATGAAATATTTTTGTTTGGACAACCCAGAAATTTGACTACAGTCTTATTCCATTCAATTAAATTCTAAATACTTTTTATGTCCCTGTGAGAAAACTTGTTTTAGATGAGATTCAGGAAAGATAAATTACACAGATGTACATTAGAAACTATTTCCCTCTGTATATTTGCTGTTTAGTATTTTCTTGGTCAGTATATAATTCACAGTATCAGCTGCACCCTGTCATTGTCCACAGCATCAGAGCTTTTCATCCTAAAACAGGAGCATCTAAGTTCTTTTCGTCCTACCGGTGGAATTCACGCTCTTCTTGCTCTGCGTTGTGGGATTCCTGCAGACTGAGTTCGATGGCCGTCTGCAGCTCATCTTTGGGAAGTCCTAAAAACAACAAGAAGTAAAGGATCAGCATAGACTTCACATGTGTTTTATATTCGTTTGATTTTAAAAACACGTTTTAAAACTTCCATATAAACGCATCCAATCAGTAAATCCCTTAAATTGCCTATAAAATTAGCAGAGACTGCCATGGTGCCTTGCAGCCACATTAATGCCTCTTTCTCACATTTTCTTGCAAACTTGGATGTATTTTATTGGGATTTTAAGCAATATACCAACACAAAACAACCCATCATTGTTAGATTAAATGAAAAGGATACTTGGCTCTGAAAATCTGAACTGGGAGACATACGTTAAGTACGACTTTTTATTCCTGTTGGTTATCCTTTTGTTTTTCTTATTTCTGACACGTATCATCACAGATATTCCATAATCTAAAAGGCCCAAGATGATGCTGGAAACTGTCATGTCTGATAAACTTGCTGCAAGGGCCCGGTGTGTATCACAGAGAAGTGATCTGAAGGTCCTGAGCAAAGGCATGATCCGTGATACGTAGAGGAGGAGGAGGATCTGGGGCTCTGCGGCCGTTGGAAGATGCTGGTTTAGTCACAGCGCTGGGGTCGTCAGAATGGCCATGCAGAGAGGATGTCAACTGTAGGCCAATCTTAAAAACCTTGTTCATGTTATGAATTCCAGAAAAGGAACATCTGGGCTTTGTGGAGAAGAAGGGGAGGTGGGTGCCGTCTGGACCGGTGTTCGTGGGGATGGAGGTTGAGATCTGAGACCTGACACCTTTACTTTGATCCCCCCTGAGGAAGATACAGAGCAGCTATTTGCCTTTAGAAACCACCCACTTAGTAAATGAAATGTGAAATTTAATTTCAGTAAGAGTCCAGCTGTTCTGTTTCTGGCCTCAGAGGTTCTTCAATGAACTTTAGAGAACAAACAGCATCATGGAGACCAGGGAACCCAGCAGACGGGCCAGGAAGAAAGTTCTGGTTCAGTCTAAAGCAGAGTCCGGTTCTACAACAACATCCCAGAGCTCTGATCAATCCATCATCTGGACCTGGAGAGAGGATGGACCTACCAGGACATGGACGTCCACCAAGACTGAGAGCCTGGTAACTCTGGAGGAGCTCTAGAGATCCACAGCTCAGGTGGAAGGGTCTGTCCACAGGACAACTGTTAGTCCTGCATGCAAAAAACTAATCTTTATGGAAGCATAGCAAGAAGAAAGACAATGTTGATGGAAAGCAATAAAAAATACTGATTGAAGGTTATCACTGAACATATTGGGGACACAGAAAACAAGGAAGAAGATCATCTGGTTGGATGAGACTTTTGTCTTTGTGGCCAAACCAGCACCAAGCAAAATGGTATATTTAGAGGACAACATGAAACAAAGTGGTGGCAGCATCAGGCTGTGGGATGCTTTCCTTCAGAAGGGAAGCCTGTCAGAGTTGCATGACTTTGTGTTGGTCTGTTACATAAAATCCCCCAGAAATATTTTACCTTTCTCGGTGATGCCACTCAAGATGTTTTACATAACATAACGTTTGGGAAAACAGCTGGCTTTGCTTTAAGGTGGACATATTTATTCACAAATGGATGCAGCAATATCAAAATGTCAAAAACAGTGCACAAATGCCAATATTTCTGTAATTATTTGAAGTTCTTAAACGTAGTGTTGTTAGTGTCTCAGTTTTTGCTGCTTGAGCTTCATGCTTTTTCTATTTTAAATCCTTTTGAGTGGGTCTGTCCTCTTTACAGTACAAAAACAAGACGTAACTTTATAAATAACATGCTCAAATTTCTAAAGTGTTTCAGTCTTTCATCCTGTCTTTGTATGTTTTTTTATACTATATTGAAACATGCACTGGGATATATTTAAGAATCATTCAGTCAGATATTGCCAGAGTCTGTTTTATTCCCAGTTTACCTCTCTGGCCGTCCCAGGTCTCTGCAGATGTCCCTGAGTCCTGAGGCTCTGCAGAGTCCTGAACCTCCACACTCTGGGTTGTCAGTAGTCCCACAGCATGTCCAACGTCCCCCTGGCTGGCCTTAAAGTCAGAGCACAATGAAAACCTTCCCATAAAATGTCATGAATTAGAAATTAGATGAAGCAAAATGTACAGCACATCATTATCGATGCAAATATTTGGTTTAAACCCAGCTTCTTGTGTTCAATGCTTGAATGCAGTGTTCTGTGAATGTATTTCCAAAATGTCCCACGTTAAGATGTCAGGATTCTGAAAGCTGAACAAGGTTTTGAAACGTGACAGATGTTGCAGATCTGCAGGACCTTTGGAGACTGAGTGGGGAAATTTGACCAGATCAAGATGTGAGATGTTGCTAAGACTGAGTGATGAAATTCAATATAAAAGTGAAAAGTGTGTGTTCACTTTTGCAATCGAGCCTCTGACAGCGTGATTTGTTTTTCAGTTAAGTATTATTCGTTTTTAAAATATTTTACAAATAAAAATCTGAAAAATAACATTTATGCACTAATTTGTTCTGCATAATTGAAACGCACTGAAGCTTTTGGTTGTAATGTGACAATATGGGGAAAACCTCAGTAGGTTTGAATATTTTGGATCTCTATATTGAACATTTCTCAAGTTTGAACTGAACAAAAACCAGGAAGTTTCCTCCTAACCCGACGCAGCTGTCGACTCCTAACAGCAGCTGTCTGTGTGTTACCTTCAGGGCTTTGTAGAGAACCTGTTGGTCCTGGATGCCGGTGATCTCCTTCAGCTGCTCCATTAGCATTTTGAGCTGTGGACACAAAACAACTTGAGGTCATTCATGCAGCCATCAAGCACATGTCCAAAAACACTCTGAGATGGGGAAAACCTGGACTTCAAAGTGCTCTGAACCAAAAGTTCCCAATCACTGGGCCACATCTTGCACAATATTCATGTAGTATACGAAGAAAGTAGGCATTACATTCGTTTATGAAAGCAACATCGGTTTATTCCTAGAGATGTTTAAGTGATTTAGAGGTCAGATTTAAGAAAAAAACCTTCCTTTGTCACACACGGGACTGAAAATAGGTTAAAAATAGCAGCTAAAGTTTATAAGAAAGACCTTAAAAAAGTCTAAACTCATTTTGCCCCAGACAATTTTTACAATTACCTGGAAAGACATCTGGGAAGGAAAATATGAGGTAAGAAACATACAGGTAAAACCAGATATTTACATAGACTGTATTAAAATAGACATCCTTTTTTCTTTTCTTTTTACTTTTTCTGACTATTTCTTTTGTTTTAGATCAGTTAGGATTCCAACAATTATTTCTATATTCCAAATGCCAAAAATAACAAGAGAGAAATTTTTTTTAACAGATATTCTTCTATTGTGTTTTTTTCCATACGTCCTCTAAGATGACCGCGCTTTTGAACCATTTTGGAAAGCCCGACTGATGACGTCATAGACTTTTGGGCTTCTGATAGGTTAATTTACAACGCTTGAATTAAATGGAGGCGCAGCTACAGATGTATTTTAAGCTACCAACTCAAACACGTTGCTTCTTTGCGTGACATCAAACAACTCCAAAGATTTCAGGGAGATAACTGCGGACCTTCACAGGTCTGGTTCAACCTTAGGTTCAATTTCCAGATGCCTGAAGGTGCTTCGTTCTTCCGCTCAACCATTTACAAGCAGCCTAAATATCACATCCTGAAAGGCCACTCAGAGAAGAAGAAGCAACATCCCTTGGTGTATCTAATTTTGAAGGCATGTTTGAACATCCCCATAGTGAGCATAGAGCACTAAGAGGCAGAGGATGTCACGCCGACATTACAAGGACGCTGATCATGAAGTATCATATGAGGACATGGTGGATTAGTTGTTCATTATTGTTATATTTAGAAAATAATATAGTTTTCATTCAGGTTGCATCATTTTATAATTTTTATTCGCCAGACTTTAAAATATATTGTATATATAAATATCGTCTGACATCAAACTAGTCCATGATGCAAAAAAGGTTGAGGACCACTGCAGTTAGAGAAAAACGTTGTCGTTTTTGGAAACATGCTGTGGTAAATGGTAAATGGCTTGTCCTTCTAAAGCGTTTTATCAAATCCGACGACCCGAAAGTGCTTCACACTACAGTCATTCACACATTCACACCCTGACGGTGGTGAGCGATGTTAGTACCCCAGCTGCCCTGGGGCGGACTGACAGAGGCAACGTCATGTGCTCTGATGAAACTGTAATTAAAGTATTTTAGCCATAATGATCATTGTTATTTTCAGGGGGAAAAGAGGGAAGTCTGCAAACCTGAGAACATCCTTACTTTAAAGCATGGGTGGCCAAAGTGCGGCCCGGGGGCCATTCGTGGCCCCTGTGCTGATTTTGTGCGGCCCTCCAACTGAATTTCAAGAAAGATTTGGTCGATCCGAGCTTGTGGCTTTTTGTAGATGGAAACCTTATTTTTAATTAGGTTAAATTTATTATAGACCAGTTCAAATCTTACAACTGAATGCTTAATTGAATGTTCGGTACAATATAAAAGATTTGTCTTTAAATAAGCAATTTTTTTTTACATTTGCTTTAATTTCATAGTAAATAGGGCGACTTTGACTCAAATGCAGACTTTGGTGCATTAAAATCTGATAGGAATGCATTTAATAAAATAGGCTAAATACTGTTTAATATATTTTCTGCCCTTTGTTGGGCAGGGTTAGTATTTTTGGTTATTTATTTTTATTAATTTTTTGGCCCTCGAGCGCTTTTGATTTAACAATTTTGGCCCAATAGGCGCAAGGTTTGGACACCGCTGCTCTAAAGTATGGTGGTGGCAGCATCATGTGTGGTGCCCATCACTCTGAATCATCTTGTTACTGAAAAAGTGCCGTATAAATAAATTTGCATTGCCTTGCATCATGAGGAAGGAATATTGCGTGGAAATAATCTCAAAACAGGAATAATCTCAGCCAGGAAGTCAAAGCTGGAGGACAAATGGGTTTCCTAAATAGACAATGACCCGAATCTTACTGTAGAATCAGTTACAAAGAGGATCGAAGACGACTAAGTCCGTGTTTTGGAGCAGCCCTCTCACTTGTTCTGATTTCAGTCCTACAGAAACTTTATGAGCAGAGTTGAAAAGGTGCGTATGAACAAGGCCTGACCCAGTTACGCCAGTTCTATCGGGAGGAATGGGCCTACACTCCAGCAAACTATTGTGAGTCATAAATACAGTGGTAATAAAAGTTTAAAAGCTTCTCTTATGTAATTAAAGTGCAACTTAGACTTAGACTTAGACTCAACTATGTTTATCCATTGGGATTGCTTCTTCAGGGAAATTCTGGTTCCAGTATCTTATACAGAGTACTCAGGGCAGAATTAGAGCCATTAAAGATAACATACAACAGACAATAAAATACAATATAAAAAGAGTGTATATAGTACAAAAGAGCATAAAAAGGTTGTAATGTCCTGAAATATGATAAATAACTAATAAAAAAACAAACAATAAAAAACACTGGTTGTTCTGAATCCTAACTGAGCTGAAACAGGAAAGATTTCATTTGTATCTACTTTTGTATGGATAAGTTGCATGAAAATATCTGCTTTCAACCATTTACCAAACAATTAAACCAAATTGTGTAAAAATTCTTATATTATTGAGATGTATCTGTACTTTCATTAATTTGGGGGGGGGGGGGGGGTTAATTAATTATTTGAGCCAACCTTTGTTGGGGGTGCTGTGAGAATAGTTTTTAACAGGAAGAATCGGCTTTTAGTTTGGTGTTGAACTTCTCTAATCCACAGAGTCAAAATTTGCTACTGAATCAAACCAATTCATGCAAAATCCCTAATATTTAGTTAAATGTCATTTATCATGTCGCACATCTTTTTTGCAGTCGTCCACAAGCTTCTGACATAACTCTGGCTGGACATTGGACTACGTTCTTCGCTTTAAAAGCCTGTATGTGTAATTAATATTGTGGGCATTCAAGAAAATCCACAGTAAATTCAAAACTGAACATCCAAATCCTGCTTTTAAAAGTCATAGCAGTTGTTTGATGTATAATCATACCACCGTGAAACATGAACGGTTCAAATAAATCATTAAAATCTCAAAATGAATTTCGCCATTCATGACTTTCATTGGACGACAGGCGGGGCTCATCCAGGACAGGTCACCAGAACATCACAGGGTGACAGAGAGACACAACCAGGCATGTACTGACGCTCACATGTCTAAACGTCATGTTTTTGACATGAAGCTGGAGTACCCAGGGGAAACCCACTCTGCACTGGGAAAACATGCAACCTCCATGCAGAAAGACCCAAAGCCTGGATTCAAAACCCTGCAAGGCACCAGAGCTACCAAATATAATACATTTAATACACATTATACACCTGCTGTGGCGTGCACAGACATTTTAGGGGGCAGGTGCTCAGGAGGGGGGGGGGGAGGGCACTTTTTAGCGCACGTGGAACCCTTAATTATAAAAAAAAAAAAAAAAAATACACACGCACGTTGAATGAAATTTGACTTTTATTTGTAACATTCTCTAAACGTGAGTTTTCAATGGAAAAAAGTCACACCACCAACAGAACAGACTAAAGCGAACTACTTTAAAGCAGCATCCTCCTTGGTGCCATGTCTTTAAAGATGTTGATGACCTCGCTGTGATTTACCTCAATGTCTTTTTCAATGGCAAGCAGAAGAAGGTCAGAGAGCCTTTCTTCTCCACACAGGCTTCTTAGTTTAGTTTTGATGATTTTCAGCTTGGAAAATGATCTTTCAACTGAAGCTGTCGTCACTGGTAATGTTGCATATATTTGGATCATTTTGACAAAGGCAGGAAAGATCAGCTGGCCATTGTTTTCCCTCAGTATTGAACATATTTCTTATAGGTTCTTTGAAGTAAAGCTGGAGTGGAAGACCTTTAGTTCTGTCTTAAGCTGCTCCTCATCTTCTCCATAGAAGATGCGGGCGACCGTGCGAGTTCACGTGACAAAGGAAGAGAGATGGGCTGGTCAGGTGTGCGCAAGGAGGTGGCTCATTTCGGGGCATTGTTTCAGTGGTTTTTAATGGCTCAGGTTTTCAAAAGATCATTTCAAAACCGACCTCAGTAAAATCTTAATAATATTCAGGGCAGTCAAACTTTTTTACAGTAGCAGGCTACACACTATCAGGTAGGAGGGTGCACTTATATATAGATATATATCTATATATCTATATAGATATATATACTTCAGACTAAACAGTGGCTCTGTGACTACTGTAACGAACAAACAAATAGCAATAGTGTAGTCGGTGTTGCCAAATTAGGCAGGTTTCCAACCAATTAGGCTTTTGAACACATTGAGCTGGAAAAAAATAGCTTATGGGCAGATTGTAAAAAATTTCCGAAGCTTTTCATAACATTTGTTGGGCTTTTAGAAAGAATTACTAACAAAATATATCAAAATAGTCATTATTTATTTTTTAAATAAGTTGAATCTGTCGATCTGACATCATCAATGAATAATAGTTATAATGAATAATATTGAGTGTTATAATAAAACAAGAAAAGAATAATGGTTAATCAAGTGTTTGGTCAGTGTAAACGCCCAAGAGGGGTTGAGTTCTACTTAAAAATATTTCATGACTGCGTGTAAGAGAAATGTTTAATTGAGCTATACTGAGAGAAATTAAGTTTATATTAAGGTAGATTTACAATTCATGTTGGGAAGCTATAATTTATTTTTTCTGGGTGAAATATCCTGATTATTAAATAGATCTTGTGTGTTATTTGGTTGTCTGATTGTACATTTTGTTTGGAGCCCATATGCGCAGTTTTTTTTCTTTGCTTCAGCTCAGTTGTGTGCTAATGGCATGTTCTTATGTGTTTAATAGTTCTGTGCTTTTAACATGAGAGAGTTTGAGATTTGGCCTTTGGACTAACAGTGACATAGGGTAACCTGTAGCGCTGTGTCTTAACTCAAAAGTCCAGCATAAGCTACACGCTAATAAACATGAGCGCTGGTGTCAGGCTGAACACTGACTGAAGTAACAATTCTGACTAGAACAGGTTCTGTAATTACAGCAGCTATGAGAACAAGGAGCAGAACAAAGCAGAGTTCCCTTCTACCTGAAAGTAACTCAAGTCTCTTCAGTTTGGCAGCTTTAGTGCTTGATTCTGCTCCTTCGGCTCGTAGCTGTCCTAGCTAACCCTGCTAGCTGTCCTAGCCAACCCTGCTAGCTGTCTAGCTAACCCTCCTAGCGTGAATGTTTACTCCAGTTTAGACTTCAGTGCTGACATTTCAAACAGAAATTAATACCGCTCCTTCCAGCTCGCTCTCTGCTTTGTTGTCACTTCTTGTAATTGTTTGGTAATCAGACCAAATTTCCATCCCGCTCTACCGACACCAACGGTGACCACAACACAGCCGAACTGCGGCGCGGCGACTGAAGGCTATGACTCGGTGTCCCGCCCCTCTCCAGCTGTGATTGGCTAGCATGTTGCCTTCAGTCGTTGATTTGATTGGTTAAATTGTATGATTGACACATCAAAGATAGTACTAAAAGGTCGATGGCCACTCCGAGGTAAAAAAAAAAAAAGAAGACAGCTTCCAGTCCAGGGTCTGCTCCGCGCTCAACCAGAAGGCACAAATATCGCTCCATTATTTAATCGGGGAAATGTAGGCGGCGGCAAGAGCTGCTATAGACGGCGATTTGCCGCCGTTGACCGGCTACTTTTGACTGCCCTGAATATTAATAATAATAATAAAAAAAAAACGAGTTTCAAAAGGGCATTTTCGTTGATAAAGGGCAAACTTCCTAGTGCTTTAGCACCACCTAGTGTCTATGTATGCACGCCCCTGTACACCTGCTTATTTTATTATTTATTTACGGTCTTGGAGGCGTCGAGTCTGTGCATCAAAACACGGCATCATCTCCAGACTTTTGCAAACACAAACCATATACAGTGACCCCAGAGTTGCGCACGATTCAAAAATAAATCACCTAATTCTGCGCAGTGAGAGGCGCTAAATAAAGCTTGCTGTCCCGACAGCAGGTGCTCATGTCATTGTATCTCTGTCCCTCTCAAACGCACACCGAGGAAGCCAGGATCAGGCGGAGCAGACTTATATGGAGCCCAGGGGGCAATCTGAGACCCACTTGGTTTGCCTCTATTTTAGGGTACTGACATGGATAGCACAAGCTTCTGTTTATCATTCCACTCACCATGCCACTGGGCACCGGGAGCCTTTTTTTCCTCCCCAGACACACCACCAACAACCAACACCAACAGAAATAAAGCAAAACTTCAAGTTTTTTTAACCTCAGCTTAAACCACACACTTTAAGATATCTGTGGAGCTTAAATCCACCATAAAAAGGGGGTTATTTCATGCACTGTGCAGGAATAATTACACTGATCTGTTTATACTGCAGTGACATTAATGGATGGCTGCTGGGCCAGATTTAAATATAAATGTGACTCTCTGAAAATGACTGTAATGTAATGACGGGAATCAGACATCCGTTCCTTTAATAATAACAGAATAAAACCTCTCCTCTGTGTGACTGGTTAATGCTGGATTTCACAGCTGCATATTTGCTCTGTATTTACAAATGTTTTAATCAGAATATAAAGTCAGTTTATTCATGTTAAAAGGTTTACAATTTAAGTCGCAGTCAAAACATGTGAACAGGTCATTCTTTAAGTCTAGATTAGATGTGAATTTGCTTAATAAGGGCTGACGGGGGTTAATGGGTTAGTGTTAACGTTAGTAGGCATTCCCATGACGACACAGATCACGTTAATCCTCCTCTCACCGAGTGCGTTGACTTTTCTCCATTCTCACTTTGTTCCGCTCTCATTGCAGATAAAAGAAAAATAGGAATTTCTTCGCGTTTTCCCTTCGAAAGGCTCTCCCTCCCTCTCTCTCGGGTTCTCAAACCGACTCCATCTGTCGCGCGCTGGGAACGAGTGGCCAGCCAGCTGCGATGCGCGCGCTCACTTTCTGCAGAGCGCGCGCGAGGATAGGTTCGCGCGCTGACCACCCAGTGGGTGGGTCTAAAGGTCTAAAGGTTTTATTTGTGATGTAGACGGATTTTTTTCCTGTTCCTGCTTCTTTTTTACACAAAGATGTCGGAGCCTCAGACTAATTTTAATATAGACATCTATAACCCGAGTAAATACAAAATAAATAAAATAAAAAATGGCTCCATATGTATGTATAAAGCTACTCACCTTTGTAAATAATGAATTAACTGGGATTAACCATGTTTATTTATTTTTATCTTTTAATAGTGTCCTGTCTGGCAATGTGGAAATAAGAATTATTATCTTAAAGCCAAAAAGAGCCCAACAGATTTTACTTTCACAAGTGGAGCCTTACCACATTCGCCATAGTGCTCCGCTTGATTTATACATGCAAGAAGCTTTATTATAATTAATGCGGGGAATATTTCAGGTTATATGGACATTGAAACAAGAACTGTAGTGTGAAGCGCTTTGGAGGTCGTCAAGACTAGCTAAAGCGCTATACAAGTACAAGCTATTTACCATTTTACCAAGGTAGAAGAGAGAAAAAAAGGAGAAAAAGTGAAAGAGGAGAGAAAAGGGAGACAATGATACATCCTCAGTCTGCTTCTTCACCTGCAAAGAGATGTAAAAAGAGCAGCACAACCAGCCGATAAAGTATTACAGATACAGTCAAGTAACGCCTTGATACCATCACTGAAGAATATACAGTATTAATTAATACGACATGTATAAAGTGACAGCTTATAACCATATTTATTTTAAACATGAGAACATCATATTATTATTACTTTTAATTAAATGACCAAACTTATTTAATTTGTCTGTCAATTTTATTTCACTGGCCAAATGATGTCCAAGACCTAGAAAATAACCATTAAACTCTTCAGTAACATTTTTTTAAGCCATCACTGTATCCCCACTATTTTAAAAATAACTTAGTTTGTCCTGTTTCTAATAATATCAAGTCCTTTGATTATTTTTACTATCTTCTAATAATTTATTATAATACTCTGTCTTTTGTCTTCTCATAATGGAAACCAGTGTTCTTATAATGCGTGTACCTGTCCTCACTTTCACTTATTTAACTTTAAAAACGTTCTATGCGATAAATCATGTTTTTTAAAGGCAGTGTGCAAACTCTTGGTCATCCAAGGTTTCCTATGTTGTTTTTCCCTAACCCGGCACCATCTGAATTGAAATCTGTCAGAGGCCTCAGTGGGCTCTTCAACATATACCTCATTCTGATTACAATGTGTTAGGTCCTTCTTTAAAGCCTCAATACCTTTTTTCTTATAAAAGTGAGTTGGCGATTTACACCAGCAGAAGATCTTAGCTTCAAGTTATGCAAAATCGTAAATATGGGAAGATGATCACTAACATCACTTAAAAATAAACCTCTAGTTGCTGGACCACACTCATCAGTTAAAATATTATCAATAAGTGTGGTACAGGTTTGTTGATGAGAGGTCTTAAATCAAAACTAAACATTATATAACATTTGTGTTTCTGTGTATATCCTTACATAGAAACACATATGCCAGCTGTGCACACAGTCCACTCCACCGGCCATTTGTCCTGATTGGGACAGTATGAAGGAAATTTACTTTGTGGTTCAAGCTACCCTTGTGCTTTGATATCTTGTAAACAGCAGCAGCAGAGATACCAGCGCTGCCCCGCGGGTCCACATGTGAGCAGAGAAGCACCACCAACCAGGCAGCAGCTCGGGGATGACGTCACAGGAAAGTAAGGCTGCCCTGTTCCAAGCATCACCCCAGTCCATTAAGGTATATACTTATTATGAAAACTAGACATTTTTATCAATCTATGAATCCCCCCGGATGCCCCGGACACAATGTGAAAAGGGGACATGTCCAGCTAAAAGGGGACCCTACTTAAATAGAACCTACATACTGTACCTAAATAGACAACATGTAGGAGCTATTTTAAAAGATTAAAAGAGAAAGGCAGAGTGCAAACAACAATGCACGCCTGCATTCACTCCAAAGGGCAATTTAGAGACGGAAGCCTATTCTTAAATTTCACAATGTTTTTTTTTTAAGCTTCAACAACATCCTGAAATGTCCTTAAAATCTTCTGGTAACAGAATATTTAACACGGTGCCATGGGCTAGATCTTTAGGGTAAAGCTAAAGGTCTAAAACGGTTGCACAGGTGATTCATTTGTTTAACTGGTTCACTTAATCAGTTTTGTGTTCAACTCATCCTTTGTTATAACTTCTTGAATTAATTTGCAGCCGTGTCCTTTAAGCCTCCGAGGTACTGGACCGGCGCAAAGCAAACCTGGAGCTTTTTCTCCTCTGCAGGTTCCCCTATCATCTGTATCATCTTACCGGCGCTGGGGGAAATCAATACGAGCCCAAATCAAAATGTCTGCACGATCCTGCTCGTTGTTCCTGCCCATCACTCAGCTCCACCACGGCTGAACTTATTTGCTCAAACAGCGGATATTTATGCTGTTAACAGAGCAAACATTTGGATGTGACTCCTGGATAAAATCTGACATCTGGATGGCTGGTTTTCACATGACGTCCCTGGTTTGGATCGTGTTGCTTTTCTCAGGTAAGACTCTATTTTAAGCTCAGAGCAATTACCATTTGCAGGCATAAACCTGTAAAAGGGAGTATCTATTGGTTAGATTTTAGATGCAGAGTTTCTACACAGAAAGTGTAAAGATTTTCCCCTTTATGTTGTACCCTTAAGCAGTCACATTGTGGTTGTAGTAGTAAGTAGTAAGCACTGGGTGATGTAAACAGACAGGAAAACCAGGAAATATTAAACTGCTCCCTTTTGGCAGAGCTTAATACTGAAAAAGCATCCTATGAATAATATTATGTGTCACAACTTTCAAGCTGTTGTGCGGAACCGCCTGTATTTTGCCTCACAAAATAAGCTGTTTGTTTTCAAGGAGTTACAAGTAATTTCTTTGAAAGTACACCCTGGTCTTGGATTTACTTGTAGTATAATGAGAGTGACTGATCAATATTTCAAACAAAAATAAAAAACCATTAGGCAACAACACAGAATAGTCCATATTACTTCATATTATTTATCCGAAAGCTACAGAAACACATAAGTAAATTAGTTTTATAATATGTTTGATGCATCATCATCTAGATTGTTTGTTTTGTTTTTGTTTGTGCATGCATGACGTCTGCAAGAATATCTTAATTGAAGTCAAATCAAATCAAAGTCACCAACAGATTTACAAATAACATGGACACATATTTCTATTAGCTATCAGGTGCCTTTGCTTAGTTATCTGCTTTTATCTTACAGTTTATCTGGCTGAATGTGTGCCAGAGAAGCCAAAGAGATCCACTCTGAACCAGCTGACCAGAACCCTCCTGAGGAAATATGACTGTGGGGTTCGACCTGTTCATAACTGGACCAGCCCCACAACGGTCCACATAGACCTCATACTGCAGTCTGTCCTCGATGTGGTACGTCAGCTTCAACAGGTTGAACTTAGGTCGCTCCCTGATTAATGAAGTATTTTCTTTTTCTGGCTGACCAGTACTTATTAAATTAAATTAAATTCCTTTCAATTTTATTCATATAGTGCCAACTCACAACACATGTCATTTCAAGGCTCTTTCCAAAGTCAGACTCCATCAGATCCTCCAGTTGGTCAGAAAGTTTCCTCTCTAAGGAAACCCAGCAGGTTGCATCAAGTCTCTCCAAGCAGCATTCACTCCTCCTGAAAGAGCGTAGAGCCACAGTGGACAGTCGTCTGCATTGTTGATGGCTTTGCAGCAATCCCTCATACTGAGCATGCATGAAGCGACAGTGGAGAGGAAAACTCCCCTTTAACAGGGAGGAGAACCTCCAGCAGAACCAGAACCAGGCTCAGTGTGAACGCTCATCTGCCTCGACCCACTGGGGCTTAGAGAAGACAGAGCAGAGACACAGAAAGCACAGAAGCTCACATTGATCCAGGAGTACTTTCTATGTTAGATGGTAATAGAGGATGATCTGCCTCCCCTGATGATGTCACAGCTAACAGAACGCCAGACCAGGGGTACCTTCTATGAAGAGAAAATGACAGAGAACAAAAAGTTAAAAGCTGAAATAACAACAAACAATGCAAATTGGAGAACAGTAGGAGAACTCAGCAGAGTGAGAGAAATAGACCCTGATGTCCTCCAGCAGCCTAAGCCTATAGCAGCATAACTACAGAGGTAGCTCAGGGTAACCTGAGCCAATCTAACTATAAGCTTTGTCAGAAAGGAAAGTTTTAAGATTAGTCTTAAAAGTAGACGGGGTGTCTGCCTCACGGACCAAAACTGGGAGTTGGTTCCACAGGAGAGGAGCCTTATAGCTAAAGGATCTGCCTCCCATTCTACTTTTAGAGACTCTAGGAACCACCAGCAGACCTGCAGTCTGAGAGCGAAGTGCTCTGTTAGGAACATACGGGGTAATCAGAGCTCTGATATATGATGGAGCTTGGTTATTAAGGGCTTTATACGTGAGAAGTAGACAAATGCATGGACTAGTTCTTCAGCATCACTTCTGGACAGAATATTTCTAATTTTGGCGATATTCCGAAGATTACAACTTCTGTCTTGTCAGAACTTAAAGCAGGAAATTTAAAGTCATCCAGGTTTTGAAGTATTTAAGACATGCCTGTAGTTGAATTAATTGATTGGATTCGTCAGGATTTATTGATAAATATAGTGAAAATAACATGCAAGTTCCAGGAAATAACTTTTATGTCTTGTAGAAATGACCTGAAAATTCAGAGAGAGAAACCTATAATTTCTAGAAGGTTCTATTATGTTCTAGACTAAAAATAATGAGTAAGTTCCAGAAAGTAACCTGTAAGTACTGGAAATTAACATCTTAGTTTCAGGAACAATCATAAAAGTTCTGCAAAAATAATCTGTAAGTACCTGTGAATTGAAGTTGAAGTAACCTAAAGTACAAAAACTTGTGGGTTCTATTACACCAGCCTGTAGGTTCTTGAAAGTAACAGAAAGTTTCAAGCAAAAATAACCTCAAAGTTCAATAAAAGGTTTTGGAAATAAAAATATAATTTAATACGAAAGTTCAGTGAAGTAACATTTAATTGAAGTAAAAGTAACCTGTGAGTTCTAGAAAAACAAGCAATATGTTCTACAAGGCCGCCTGAAAATTCTGTAAAAGTAATCTGGAAAGTTTACAAGTAACAAGGAAGGTCAGCAAAAAAAATTAAAACGTTTTGGAAAGTAACCTGAAAATTTAAAGTGACCAGCGAATTCTAGAAATTTTTTTTTTTTAGTATTGCAAAATGTCTTCTAAACTGAGTGAACATGACCTTTAAGTTCCAGAAAGTTCTTTAACATACCATGTAGGTTCAGCTTAAGGAACCAGCAAGTAACCATCAAGTCTCACAAAGTAATCTGTTGACTCTGTTATAATAGTATAGATGTTGTTTTAAAGTAACCTTAAAATTCTTCAAAAGTAACCATCAGTTCTAGAAAAAAACCTGTAGATTCCAGAAAGTAACCGTTTAACTCTTTAACAGTAACACGAAAAGTTCACTGAATGTCATCTAGAAGCTCTAGAGCATTACATGTAAGTTCTGTAAAAGTAACACTTGAGTTCTTTAAAACAGCATATAACTTAAGAATACGTTACCTGTAAGTTCTGTAAGGAAAGTAACGGCTGTTATGTGCACTGCCACCTAGATTTAATAATTAATAAATGATGTCCAAATCCCTTCTGAAGGTAACAAGTTCCATACATCCCGCCTATCTCCAGTGATCATTGGTCGAGAGGTGGGGTACACCCCGGACAGGCTGCCTGTCAATCAAAGCCAGTTGCTATAGTGCTTTATTTTTAATAATTTTTAATAGGTCAAACTTTAAATTAATGAATCTATAATGACAATCACAAATTGTTTCTGTTTCCCAGGATGGAAAGACTCAGAGCATCACCACAAGCATTTGGTACAGACAGGTAGGCGTTCTCTTAGCTGTTTAATTTGTTTCTCATTGTTCGGTTTAGGAAAGCGAAGGCTTTTCCTGCCTTTAGACGAAGCCTGACTTCTTCTGCTGTTTTCAGATCTGGAGGGATGAGTTCCTTGTTTGGGAGCCAGAGGACTTTGATGGTATCACTGAGCTCTCGCTGTCTTCTGATGCTATTTGGGTTCCTGATATCATCGTCGCCGAATTGTGAGATGGATTTTCTCTTTGTTCACCTCTGCTCCTCATCTTTAGTGATTAAAACATACAGCATGATTCTAATGTCCAGAACTGAAATCCAATATTAATGTAAAATGCTACATTTATTAAGTAATTTCACTTTACTGAACGCTCAAAATAATGATTAGCTGCAAAAAAACAAACAAAACATGGCACTGAATGAGAATCTAAGCCGGAGGAATAGTGCAAATTAGGAACATTTTAACATTTGTTAGAGTTTCTTTGTTCTAATATTAAGGAAAGAAAAGCAAAGATAAAAGTCTGATTTTGTGTTTGTAAACCTTTATAATTAATGTCAACAACCTTAAACCTTTTGATTAAATTTAAATATTCTTCAGAGTGTATAGGATAGGATATAAAATAGTTTTCCTGCTTAAATTGTATCTAGGCCGGAAGTGCTATCATTAATTATTTATATAAACACAATTTAATTATTTAAATAAAACTGGGAGTACTTGCATAGAATACATTGGATTTATTATTAATTATTGTAATGCTTAAATCATGTATTTCAAAAATAAAAAATGCATTAAATATTATATACTAATATAAGCATATAGATTTTTTTTATCCCTTTATTATTCTAATAGTCTAGTTTTGCAGCAAAGCTTTATTTCGATTTGCAACAACTTCGAATTTTGATCAAAGATTCTGGTATTAATTTACTGTGTATTTTTTAAAATATCGCCCACATTTAATATATTCTGCTTTCTTTTTAAAATCTCTTTTTAATTTATATTTAAATGATTGTGTATATCTGTATCTGTGTTGCGTTGAAGTAATGATTTATTTCTTTATTTTGTCCCTGCAGGGATCTACATTACTCAACAACAATCTCAGTAGTGATAATATTTTCAGGTCCAGACATAAAATAAAAGATAATATAGTCTTTAGGCTGTCTGATGGCCGTGTGCAGGGAGCTCTGAGCCTCAATAAACTGCAGCAGGAGCAACACGTTGCACTAACAGGGCAACTATGAAGCTTAAACTGGAGTTGAGATTAATTCCTCTGTTTCATGCATTTTCTCAGTATGGAAGAGGGAAAGTCCCCTCCGATCCCCTACGTTTATGTCAACTCCTCTGGCACTGTGAAGAACTACCGGCCGATCCAGGCGGTGCTGGCCTGCAGCCTGGAGATGTACGCCTTTCCTTTTGACAAGCAGAACTGCAGCCTCACCTTCCGCAGCTGGCTCCACTCAGGTCTGCCTCCCTGGGGTTCTGGGCTTGTTTACGGAGTCAACAGACCGCTGAATTAGTTGTTATAGGACAGGAAGATAAAAGATCTTCCATGCAAGGACACTGAAATCAGTAAATCAGTCAAATAACATGATTATAAAGAACACAGTTCCCAAAGCATTTTATGCACAAAGCGTTCACTTTCAACTTCAGATGTTGACGTGAGGGCTGCACCGTGGTGTTGTCTTGCAGTCCTTCCTGCATGGATTGCATGTTCTCCCTGTGCATGTGTGGGAACTCTCCGGGTACTCCGGCTTCCTCCCACAGTCCAAAAACATCAATGTTAGGTTAATAAGACTCTCTAAATTGCTCTTAGGTGGGACTCTAGGTCAGGGGTCAGCAACCTTTACAACCGCAGAGCCATTTCTGCCCTCGGTCCAGCTAAACAAATTTTGTTTAGAGCCACAAAAGTTACACATCTCTTTGAAACAGGAGCTTGTTTTTATAGTATACTATAGGAAATTTGTTGTAGGAAAGATCAACAGTTTTTATTATTTAACCAACAGTATTTTTATGTTTAGGTTTAACACATTTTCTTCAATTGAACATTTGATTTTTATAGCAAATGACATCAAACTGATGGAAAAGCAAGTCGTTTGCAACCTATTGACAAAAAGATACTTCATTTATTTATAGTCAAATATTCTATACACCATTAGTTTCTTTCTTTCTGGAAATGTTATGCATATATTGCAGAACTAAATGCATCTTAAAGCTCGCAATTTAAATTACCTTTACATTTAGAAACATTGATAAATTTTCCCCCCGCATTTTTGGTCTAAGTTTGGCAATTTGGCGTGTAATTTTGCACACGTGAACTTTGTGTTTGTTCTCTGTAAGGGAAAGAGCGGCAAACTGTTAAAACACACGTTTTATCTGGTGATTCCCACGCATTTCCCACCTGTTTCCACCCAATCAAACATGTGGGGAAACCATGTGTTTCACCCCACGTGTTCTACATGATACCGTCTGTGAACCACACTGTTGTTGTGGGTCATAGTTTGTGTTATTTTTGTCTTCTCAAATGTAATTTTAAACATGTGACCGTGTGTTTTTAGTTCTGCGGCAGAAAGAAAAACTGATACACCACCGATTAAGTACATGGACACCAAATGATTCGTTTACAGACACAAACTGGAAAGGATGAAATGGGATCATGTAGGCAGGAAATGAGGGCATGACCTGGAGAAGGCGCCAAAAAGCAACAGAAAGCAAATAAGGATCCTGTTTAAGTGATCGTGGAATTTAGCACTGTACTGCAAAGATTGCACAGAGTCCACTAGGGAATATTTTAGGTGCTGCTTTCTCCAATTTTTCGTTTAAAAATGCCCTGAGAAGATGCTTTATAAATAAACTGTCCCTTGAAGCATCGATGTTTGGTTGTAACAACCCGAGATGTCAAACCGAAGCTTATCTAAACACGCAGGCTCTTTCTCACCCTGTGCAACAAAAGCAAAAAACACAATACAGAAAATAAATGTTGTTGGGTTTCCATCTTCCCGTGCCTGGTTTTTATTTTCCTCCCTGTTTTATCTCTCTCTCTCGGCAGTGAAGGAAATCGACCTGGCTCTGTGGAGGAGTGCAGAGGCCATAGCTAACGATAAGAGGGAGTTCATGAATGATGGAGAATGGGAGCTGCTGGCCATCCCTTCCCAGTACTGGCAGATCCGCCAAGACGACGCTGACTACGCTCAGATCCAGTTCAATGTACGCAGACACGCATCTTCGTTGTTTTCCACCCCTAGGAGACGCTTTTTTTTTAAATCAAAGTAATTATAAAGGAAGACAAGAAAGTGGTTCACATAAAAAAGTAATCTTATTTAATCTGGTCCTAATGTTGGCGGTTATTGCATATTGTCTGGAACAACAGAGGAAGTAACGGCACTGCCATGACTGCCACTGCTCGTTGTAAACCGCGGCCCTCGCATGTGTCGGCCCTTTAAAAGCGTGTAGAAGTGTAAAAGCGCGAAGCAATTGGCTGCGACCTTCACGGATTGAGCAACGGAGCTAATTCCAAATGATGAGGCGGCGGCTGCTTCTGGCAGGCGACGAGACGGATGGAGAGAGAAGCTGATAGACAGGGCAGGGTGAGCAACCATAATGAGACTGTCTCAGTGGCTGCCTGATCAATGGACCTCTTGTTAGTTGGGAGCAAAATGGCTCCATAGCCCATTGCAGGTGGAGAGCAGGGAGGGCTGCTGTTTATTCAGCTCAAAGAACGAAGGCTTCTCAGTAATGGAGCATTTCATGGCTCACTGAGATATTGTAGGACTGGTGGCAGCTTTCCACCCATGTGTTATATATATATATATATATATATATATATATATATATATATATATAGCTCACATGAAAAAATGGGTCCCTTTGATCTGTTTTTACCCTTTTTTTGGCCACATTTAAATGTTTCAGATCATCAAATATCTGTAAAAGTGAGTGTCCCCTAATCCTAATGTGCCGCTGTGCCACCCCCAGGCAGCAACACTTTTATTAAGCGTTCACAGCATTCAGTCGCTGTGGACGACGTTTTTTGCACAGCGACAATTGAGTTGGTTTTAAGGTACGCCATCGTCCGCTGGTTTGGAAACTCCACTGTAAAATCAAATGCTAATTTTTTAAACTTTGATTAAGACAGCAGGAAAGATTATGAGTACAGCAGCTCCTCTAACGGCTGTTTGAACAGATCTTCCTCAGACAGGCAGGCTGTATTTATCAGATTCTCATGTTCTGCACTCTGGGTCTAACTATAATCTTCCATAACCAACTACAGTTATTAATGAACACAGAACAGCCAGGAGAATGCAACGCTGCCTAGATAACCAGCTCCTTATTAACCAATTTGATTCCTAAATAATGAATTTAGAAGTGCTTATTTTGTGGTTTCAGTTTTTTTCTAATGATGAGAATGTGTGGCTGTATTAAGTAACTTAACTTTTTGTTGGGTTTTTTAACTTACAGTTTTCCAGTGAAACCTTGTTGGTGAAACACTTTTTAATAAATGAGTGCCGTTTTTTCCAAATAAATTCTTAATGTATTTCCTATCTGTGTAATCTTATGGAAGAGTCCAGTGTAACCACTCTGTCTGAGGTCAATTTCAGCCACGGGAGACACAGAAAAAGTCTCTGAACCACTCTGCTTTGCAGAATTATTCTATCTCAGCCCCACTGGGGAGATTTCCAGCACAGAGTCGTGGCCTGACCTTAAACAAATATGTTTAGGGTTGTGTCCAGGAAGCAATCAGCCATCTTATGTGTAATTGTAATTGAGCCTTTTTGCAATCTTTGCATTCTAAGACAGTGATGGACGTTGCTGTTGTTTATGGGGATGACTGGGAAACTGGAGCCTGTTTCTCTAGTGCCAGTCTAACCAGCTCCTAACTCAGCTGCACTTACTGTATGTGTTGCCCAGCTGCTGATCCGCAGACGCCCCCTGCTGTACGTGGTCGGCCTCCTTATCCCCAGCATCTTCCTCATGTTGGTGGATGTGGTGAGCTTCTACCTGCCTCTGAACAGCAGGACAAGAATTGCCTTTAAGATCAGCATTCTGCTGGGCTACACCGTCTTCAGGGTCAACCTGATGGATGAACTGCCCGCCACTGCTGTCAGGACTCCTCTCATTGGTACGTGACACC